>JAQQZT010000037.1:34929150-34945993 GCA_030068275.1 Clarias platycephalus | reverse complement strand
TTCTACGTGCAAAAAATAAAAAGGAATAAAAAGGGGAAAGAAAACAAACAAACAAGTAATTAAATAAGAAAGGAATCGAACTATACATGTATATGAAAAAAGCGAAGGAAGGGCCCCCACACCTGACGAAATTTCAAGTCTGAATAACGAATTGTGTAGTGGATCTTCTCCAGGGACAAACAGGACATAATATCTAGCACATTTTCTGTTATGCAACTGCCTAATAAACAATGAAATATTGATAAATGTTAAGGGCATATCTAAAATGGGATATTTTTAGGACACCCAGTATATCACAGGCAGTGTTATGCAAATTAGCATGTGTTGCTTCTGTGTATGTTTAAAATCTTTTATTCTTTTATTTATACTGTTGTTTTGTATTTATTATTGTTTTCAACAATTATGCATGTATTAATTATACAGAGCTATGCTTTTAATTTAATATACAGTAGTGGGTAATTTTTTTTTTATGGCCATTGTTGTGAATTGTATAATTTTTAATGGGTCCATGTGTTGCGAGTACAACAATGCATTTACAATATGTAGTCACACTCTATTGTGGTGATAAGGAAATGCTTTTAATAATGTGCGGGCCTTTATCATAAGGCAGGCCCTAGGTGACCGCCTGTATTGCCTGTTGGATGAGCGGCACTGTGAATAAGCATGTGACTGTGTGTGTGCCCTGGGATGGTTCAATCCAGGGTGTACCCCGCCTTGTGCCCAAAGTCTCCTAGGCTCCAGGCCCACCGGATACAGCGGTACAGACGATGAATAAATGAATGTAAGCAGACTTAAAGACCTCATAATGGTGTCTCACACCTAAGACCACAAGATGGCGTTCTATAATCTCTTATAATAGATAAAGCACATAATATTTCTCTAGGTTAGGCTCCTGGGGGCGCCAGTGAGCAATTAGCTCAGGTGTGGACCTGAAAACAAAGGCTTATTGACTGCCTTATCATTAACTGTCTAGAAAAGTACAAACTATCTGTTCATGCTTTCCTCCTTTTCCACCCTTAAAGAAAACATCACGTCTGCTCCAGTCCCTGGTTTTCAACAGAAATTCCTCAGACCTTCAGGGTTGGTTAAATATATGACCAGTGTGTCTTTTGCCAGATTGTGGAACACACTTTAAAAGAAACAATGCCTGAAATGCAAGAATTCATATTCGTCTATAGTTTGACGAAATCATATCTCAAGGCAAAACCTCTCAGATAACATAAAGACTATCGCTAGCCAATCACAAACACCACTGTAGATGGCAGAAATTGAGTGTACAAGAGTTTTGTATGCTTCTACATTCCATGCAGGTATAAAGGAGGGTGTGAGGGAGACAGATCGTCAGTTTTGCGTTTAATGAATAATATCAGTGCATTAAAAGCAATGAGGGCTCTTCAATGTTTTTGTTGAAAGAACGCATTGTTGAGTCTTACAGGTCCGAGTTGTGCGATCTGATCTGATCGTATCTTATTATGCGTTTCTGCTGAAGACGATATTCAGGTAAGTCAGGTAGCCTACAAGGAGAATGCAGTAGCGACCGGGTTCTGGCAAGATGTGCGCACAGGAAATTATGGTAGCTACCTAGTGAAAAAATACACACAACAACAGAGGTTTTCCTTTCATCTGGCCTGTCGGAACAATGAGGAAATATAAGTCAAATTCATTAACAAAGGAGTCTGTTGCATCAGAAGGCTACTTATCTAAAGGCTGATGTTAGGAAGCGACAAACATCTACACATTTCCTGCATGCAAACATAACATTTACGCTTGATTTCAGTGACAATTCAACATTTAAATAGTCCAAACGCTGAGCGAACAATTCCTTGGCCCAATACTACAATCCTACCCTTCCTTCAGTTCCCATCGGTTCATGTTTTATCGTGTTTGATGCTAAAAAATCTACAAATAACTTTCTTATTTTGTCACATACAGTAAATCCTCTTATTAAATATATGTATATAGTGTGTATATAGTGTGTATATAGTGTGTGTATAGTGATATTACGAGAAAAAAAAAACATTGGAAGGAAGTAGAAAAGTTAGCATTCTTTACTAATCTAATTTGACAATAAAGCAGTTACTAAGTCAAGCTCTTACACAATGATTAAATATATCATTATTGAATTTTTGTGTTTGTTTGCTTGTCCAGTCAACTTTGGAAGCTTTGTACGGACTGGACTGTCCGAAAACGCTTGACAGGCCACGACCACAAGAGACGAATTACAAGAGACACAAGCAGCTTGTCGCCTGCTCTTGTGAATGTAGGGTCACTCGGACATGTTTACCACAAGGTCACTGAGGTTGTTTACATTATGTGCAATTAAACCAACTAAATTTATTAGAAAAATGTTTACACAGTAAATGCCAGAGTGTAGGTATTGGTCAGATTTTCCTCATAGACTATTATGCTCTAAATAAATCACAGACTTGTGTACGATAGTGACTTAGAGGTGTGGTTATGTATGGTTACATGTCAGACTTGAGTGTCAGTGCATCGTGTGGTTTTATCTTTGCACTAGACTGGTTTGGGGTTTTGTGTGGTTTCCTCAACAGAAAAACGAAAAGGCACCGGATGGCGCGAATTTTTTAAATCTGAACTTCTTCATCTGTGAAAGGGTGGAGTGACAGGCAGGCTGCTTCACTTTTAAATTAGCTAGGTTTATGTTGAAATATCATGTTTTGTGTTTTTCGTGTTTTTGTGGATGTGAAAAAACTTATGTAGCTATATTGTTACTTCTTTAGGTGCTATTGTGGCAGATTTGTACTTAACTAAAGTTTTAGTTTTTAATACTTTAACTCATCATCAAGTAAAAAAAAAACACTTTATAAACTTTAGGTTTTCAGTTCAAACATTCAGAGCTCAATAGCAATGTTTTTGTTCCTTTTTGTCAATTCATTTTAATTAGTTTTTCAAAAGTTTTTCACTTTTGCTAGAGTTACTGATACATACATGATCAGCTGTATCAGAATGAGCTGTTTCATTTGCTTCACAAACTTCAACATCAGCCTTTTAACTAAATTTTCATTCAAGCTAAATATTTTTTGGTGTAACTGTTTGAAAGTTAAAATAGTCATATTTGGTAAATGTTTGGTAAATTTGGTTTATTATTAAAGTTTTGTACGGTAGTACAATCAATTAGCTATTTCTTTAAGTTTTGTGAATTAGTTTGTGAAATTAGCTGTGAGGTTTTGCAAATTAGCATAATTATCTAGCTATTTATGTTTTGTGCATTAGTATTTTCAATTAGCTGGCTATTTAAGTTCTTTTATACTCCTACATTAAATTAACTAGCTGTATTTGATATTTATACCAATTATATAAGTTTTTTGTTCTCTGTCCATTAACTTAGCTAGCTATCTGAGTATCATAATTTAGTATGTTAAATTAAGTAAGTAAATAAGCATTTTAAATAAGCAAGTTTGTATATTACCTATGTAAATTTGCTAGCTAGTTAACTTTTGTTGTTGTTGATGTTATTGATATGTATTAGTGCCTTTAATCTTAAAAAAGTCTAATGACTGACTGCTGATTGCTATTGATTACATATTGCTAACTAAATAGAACTAGCATGACAATCTTGTTATCAGGTCTTTTCAGAACATAAACCAATTTCATTCTAAAAAAAACTTTATTATGTTTAAATGTAGAACAAGTGGTAGATTTTTGGCTTTACATTTACTCAAGGAAGATTTTGGTACAGCACCTATACAGTACAGTACCAGTCAACTGTTTGGGCACAAATTTCTACTGTAGATCTATACTGGAGATTTCAAGACTATGAAATAACACATATGGCATTAGGTAATTAAATAACAACAAAAGTAGTAACAGTCAGGAACTGTTCTGTAACAGTTCTTGGAAGAACAGTATTGTGTCAAGTGTATTTGGAAAACCCATCAAGCTCCATGATGAAACTCTCCCTCATGAAGAGCTTCCAAGGAAAGCAAAACCAAAACTGACCTCTGCTGCAGAGGAGACGTTCATTTAGAGTCACAGCCTCAGAAATCACCAACTAACAAACAGCACCTCAGATTAGAGCCGTTATGAAGCTTCACAGAGCAGAAGTAGCAGATATACATCTCAATATCAACTGTTCAAAGGAGATTATTGTGTATTTTGGATAAACACCTTCAGCATTGTTTTACAGTGTAGAAAGAAATAAAAATCAGGAAAGGACTTAGATTAGAAGGTGTGTCCAAACTTTTTAGTGTACTTTTACTTAAGTACAGTTTGTCCTGACTTTTTCCACGGTTCCAATCGTTCTACCATATCTTTCCAAAAAATTTTTAAAACATGCTCCAGACAGATTAAGGAAGTTCAACTGGCTTTATTTTTTTTAATGGTAAACATACAAATATTCATAAGAGAAGATAATAAACAGGCTCACACATGCAAACAGCAGCTGAATCACTCACACACACACACACACACACACCTGATACAGGTAGAATGGGCACAGACAAACACAAGGTGTCGAGACAGCTGTATGCGCAGGGCGCCGTCAGAGCTGCAGTTTCGCAAGTTATGAACTTTACGAGTCTGACATCACAGAGGTGGCTTTAGGGAAGCAGGATTCTTTCCTTGCTCAATAGAGCCTGGAGCATGTCAACAACTCAAACTGCCAAAAAGACAGACAGAGAGAGTGAGAGACAGAGATATCATCTGTACGGGCACAAATACTAACGTTTCTTATGAGTTTTAACACGTATTCCACCATTTTACTGTACTGTCTGACACGATTGAGGCCAGATGAACTGCAGGGTTGAAAATAATACAGTTTAGTATCATAGGAAAATTAAGATTTTAATTAAATGTAGTCAGAATTGACACAAATGTCACGAATTAATACCTGAAACATAAAAAAGAAGTTTAATTATATCAAATTGTACCATATTTTTATGTGTTTTAACATGAAGAGTGAGGAATTTATGTCTATGTTCATAAAACACTCACACAGCGTCATGCTTGCGTAGGACAATAAGCATGGATGAAGCATGTAATTGAGATAAAATCGAGTTGCCACTGAAAGAAATGAAGCACACGCACTACGAAACACATGCACACACACGTGCATAAAGTATCGCGTTGTTCGTAGCCTTGACGATGGGGGTGCAGATGTCGAGGGGTCAGAGGTCGCCCCTAGAAGGTCAGAAGCTGCAATGAGTAGGCGAGCCTTTCCAAACAAAAAAAATAAAGATTTCATCTCTCGAGGGCAGAATTTCATCAAGAGAAACAAAAATGCGCTTAAGGATTTAATGGTATGTCTTGCAAAAGTGAAAATCCCCCGGCGTAACGGCGTGATGAGAGCAGCTTTATATAATTATATGGACTGCGTTTACCTGTAAGGACGTGTCTCATTGGAGCATTAACGCAGCACTGTGGAGGCTCAGGTCTGAGTGTCTACGTGTACGGCAAAGGCTAGATAAGATAAGGAACTTGTTGTGACCTCTTCGGTTGGTTGATTTTTTAATTTCATTTACGTTTTTTAACACCGAGCGTCCTTGTAGTGCTAGCTGATAAACCAGTTATACTCAAAATACCAGACTCTCTTGAACTGAGACGTCACTAGGGCATTAACCGTGATCCGAATGATAATTTTAATAATAATAAGACATCGTTATATGAACACACTAATTACAAAATCAAAATTGGCTGCCTGTGTTAGCTATCTTTTGGTCAGGGTTGTCTAATTGTTTATGTATAAATGTGTTGTAGTAGTTATTAGCCAACCTGGCTAGTGTGTCGCTAGCCGAATCGCTAATCTAACCCCATAGCTGGCAACATAGATTCGGTACTAGCTATGATAAATTAGCCTGCGTGAATTCTCTTTATAGATTTGCACTTCTGTTTTGTCTGTGAGTGTGTTTAGGGCATGTGTGTTTATTCCTGTGTGTGTGTGTGTTAATAGAGAGAGATAATGCAGTTGTTTTTGTGAGAATGTGTGAGAATGCACCTGTAGCTCTCGTTCTGTCCTTGTTGCTTGTTTAAAGCGACATGTGGAAGCTTCCGGGTGTGTTTGTGAAGGGAAGAGAATACGTGAAGGAAAATCATTGTATGGAGGAGCAGCTGTGTGTGTGTGTGTGTGTGTGTGTGTGTGTCTGTGTTGGGAATGCCACAGGAGGCCATGAACAATACAGTACATACAAACAGCACAGACGAATTTGTAATCTTGTTACTTTCCCAGTATCAAAGAGAGGCATGTGGGCGGGGCTAAACATAATGGAGGTCACTCATTGGTCAACGGATTTCATCACAATAAGGTCTCTATTTAGAGCAGTTTTCTCCCAAATTTTAATTTCACAATTTATCATAAATTTTATATATAAAAAAATATATACACACATATACAGTGCTGTGAAAAAGTATTTGCCCCTTCCTGTTTTTTTTTTTTTTATTTATTGCATATTTGCCACACTTAAATGATTGAGATAATCAGCCACAATTTTTTAAAATTATTTTATAAAATGCAGTTTTTAAATGGTGATTTCATTTATTAAGGAAAAAAAACTGTCCAAACCTGCCCTGCCATATGTGAAAAATCTAATGCTAAATCATGAATGAACTGTGATTAGCCACATTTTTTGGAAAGCTGTGTTAAGTTTCGCCTGCCACACCCAGGCCTGATTACTGCCAGACCTGTTGAATCAAGAAAACAATTAGTGCATGTCTGACAAGGTGAAGCACGCTAAAAGATCTCAAAAAGCAACACATCATGCTGTGAGTGTGGCAATCATGCAAAAAATAAATACATAAATAAAAAGCAGGAAGGAGTAAAATACTTTTTCACAGCACTGTGTGTATTTATTAGCACCCTCAGCTTCACCACCATTAGATGTCCTCCACATGTAACAAAATAATCTATTATAGTAAAGATCTTCCTAATGTCACAAATAAAGTATCCAGAGAGTTCGGGTCTCTCTAGATAACCATTGCAATCATAGCATGCCGTGATTTTTTGGAAAATGGAAGCATCGCTTTTTCTTTTGGGATCGTATGAATGAGTGTAACTTGCCGCAGATGATGGATTAGTGGCTTGGTGTGAACATGTGAAAATGGCGCTAGCTCTAAAAGACTCCCTTTCCCACCATTGTCTGGTGAAGTTCGCAGGAAATGAGGCTGAGCAGGGTGCTCAGTTCGGCTCTGTCCGCTACTCACCTTGTCGTTGAACTTCGCCATCAATCTAACCTAATGATGTCGAGTTTGACAGGGTGTTAAGTGCATTCCTCTTTCTATTCCACCTCACCCACTTATCCTTCCTGACTTAAGCATGGTTTATCCTGATGTTTACTTTTTCAGGTAAATAGGATGAGTGATCTGATTTGTGAAATAATGGTAAATGGAGCTGGGCATCACAGACCAGCTGAGATCAGTACCCCTAGAGTAGATTATCTTAATTAGACAAGTTTTTTTTTTTTTTTTTAAGTTACAGCGGTGGTTTAATACTTTTAGCTTCAGCTTATCTCATGAAGCTTATCCTGAAGCAGTGTAGTCAGTCAAGAGCACTTCAAACAGTTGAGTTGTGGGGAAAAACTAGAATATCTACATATATATATAATAAATCTGTAAAGTGGACATGTCTGTACATTCAAGATATTTATGAAAAAATAATTTGGTGGATGCAAGGTGAGTAATAGAACACATCCAAATGATTTTTGGAATTTTTGTCTGTTTGTTTGTGAACGCATCACGTAAAAACTACTAAACAAATTTTAATGGGGTTTTCAGAGAAGTATTTGGCTGACCTTGAGGTAACATATAGGCTTTGTGTCATCGCAATCTGCCCACAGAAAAAGAAGATATGCTTATATTCTAAAAAAAAAATCAACCTTGAAAAAATCATTAGTTTTTCTCAAAATTCAACAGATGGCCCTGTACATTTTTTTAAACGTGCTTATGATTGTGCAATTAAATTCCACACACATCTAGTCATTAAATATATTTCTTACAAAAAGTAGTGTCTGCACATAATTCACTTTTTTGACTCATATTATTACAGATTTTTCCTTAATGGAAAAAGAGCTACTGTATGTGAGAATGACTAAAACACGGGATGTGCATGGAATTTGCTCTCATATGAAACTAATCCAAGACGAGGGTATATGATATGACTCAATGTGAAGTGAATAATTTTTCCGTGCACACTGTTCTATAAAAGCACAGCGCAAAAACTTAAATTCTTTTAATATATGGATATTATTGTGGATACTATGGATATTTTGCCAACCTCGCAGTCTGCATGGATGGAATTTGGATCTTCTCCCTGCGCTTGGTAGGTTTCCTTTGCATACTCCGGTTTCCTTCCACAGTCCAAAGACATGCAGATTAGGCTAATTGGTGTTCCCAAATTGCCCGTAGTGTGTGAATGTTGGTTTTAACATGGTGGTGGAAATAGGAATGAATACAATGGTCACCATTGGTCTCCACGGTCCCTTGTTGGACAACAGAGGTTCCTAGATGGATGAATGGATGGATGGAAACTGGTTATTCCTTTACCAGATAATTTTTTCTATATTAAAATCATAAAGACAAAAAACAACAACTCACCACGATGTCGGAAAAGATCTAGCTTTAGCTCTTAATATTACAAAACTCTGACACTGGAGACTCACCATATCGATGAATGTGCCTGCATTACAGTATGACAACTCATGTTTTATTACTGCACTTAGACTTATGTATCGGACCAGTAACATACTCGAACGAACACCTTCCAACCCATTGCAAAAGAAAGCATTTGGGTTAAATAGTGGCAAAGGTATAAGGGGGGAAGATATACAGATTATACAACTGTATAACAAAACAGGTAGATTTTTGACACGGTGCATTAAGAAACCGACAAATCTGACAAAATCAAGAGACAGTCAGATGTTTGTGGGATAAAAGAGATTCCTAGGAAGGCCACACACACACACACACGCACTTACATACGAAGTCAGCTGCAGGATGTTGTTGGGCTTTTGAGGACATCCTCCATGGCCGAATGAATGGACGGCTAGTTCTGGTTGGGAAGATGTAGCAGGCGCAGCAGTCGGAGCAGACGGCGCAGACGGAGCTGCTGACCAGGAAACCGTCTCGGAAGGAAATCGTTATATCTCAGAATAATTGTGCTATTGTTGTATTTTTAGTGAATAGAATACGTGCGTGAGTTAATGTTTGGGTTTAGAACCCTGGCCTGGTTCACATGCACCGATTGAAGTGTGCTCGCATATGTGTACGCTTGTGAGTGCGTGTACAGTGCATGTACAGTGCTGGTAGGTCACTTGTTATACTCTTCAGACTTCCTAAACACAAATAGGAAGAAGCATTTCCTGTTGTTCTATGTCTAGTGTCGTAGTAAACGCTCTATAATTAGAGGAGTGTATCCTGAGATGTACAGGCAAGTGCGAAAGTTTGCACAGCTGTAGGTCAAAATGATAACAAGACCTAGGAAAATGTATGTATGTATTGTATAGTCACACGGTAATTAGTCTGTTAGCATTATTCTTGTGCTAAGAGCATAAGAATAGCAAGTTTAAATCTATTTTAATTCAGGTTTTCAAAAAATTACCTTTGGACACGCCATAAATGTTTAAATTGTATAAAGAGGCTTATCAAAAACCTTTGATGTTTAGATGTTTAACCAAAAAATAATAATAATAATGAAGTCCACTTTTATCGATTAACAGTCGTTTAGTAACACATCAATCCAGGAAGCTGAAAGCGCTAAACCACACAAAGTAGCTAGCGCTATCTGCAGATGTTAGCTGTGTAACACAGTTACTACACTGTTAGCTGAAACAGAGGCATTAATGTCCTGTGAGGCGAACATCTGTTTCGAAGGTCAGAGAATCTCAGAAAATTGACGCCGGTTTAAAGCCCGGACTGTTTTCCCAGTTTATTCATTAACTTCGCTCCTCCGACCATGTGTGAGATTCATCACGTGCCGAAACAAAGAGAGTTTGCTGGGAGTTTAATGCTGCTATAGTGTAAGTTCTAACAGGACCATAGAACGATTTTTTAAATATATATAAGTAGGTTGTGTCGTTGTTCATTTTAAAATAAATTTGAAAACTGTGATTTACCACAACACGCAATGATTTTCCAAAAACAGCACATTTACATTTAGGCATTTGGCAGTGCGACTTAAAAAAGTGCTTTGTAGTTTCCATCTTTGAATCGATCCTTACACTGGGTTACTCGGTTACAGTACAATCAGTCCAATACTGTTGGGAAGTCTTTTTCGGGTTGGGGGGGGGCGGTTTGGGGTCATAGATTAGCCCAAGCACTACATAAAGTGTTTTATTCCTCACTTGAAACATAATTTACTCTAGTGATAATCTTACTAAGGGTTTCTAATACATCTTTGCTTTTTGCCGTTATTATCACTCCGTCTTTGACCTACTTTGTTTGATTGTATGTTATTGTAATTGGATGTGCATCATAGCACTGTGATATCTGTCTATCTATCTATCTTACTATCTATGCTGTAAGATGCTGTGGAGTAACTAAATAACACGTTCTGTGTGTAAAGGGTTAATGCGGCCTGAATGTGGCTCTTTATTTATGTCGTGTAACGCTGCTGTACTTTGACATAATTTGTGACAGCAGATGAAAAGCCCGTGTCGAAACTTTACTCCACCTCTGTGACTGATGACTTTTTGACCCTGTACCTTTCCTCAGGTGACAAACACATCAAACACTTTCTGACAAATTAAGACACAGACACACAGACACACTTTTATGTGATTTCAGGTGGAGTATCTCCAGAAGCCTGTACAGGTGTGGCTGAAATGTATTTTAGGAGTTGCTTGTTGTCTTGTAGCAGACAGTGTGTGTGTGTGTGTGTGTGTGTGTGTGTGCGTGTGCGTGTGGGATCACAGTCAGAAACACAACAGACTACAAGCCTGAACTCAAAATCCTCAATATGCTTGACTGCCGCATCAAACAGGGAACAGGTTTAAGCACAGGTGTGCACGAGTGTTTCGGTGTGTTTGGTGCTGACCCGAAACAAGTTAGTTCTTGTTTTAACTTATGTTAAAACAGCTATACAATTGTTCCATCAAAAGCCGATTTTTTACCTCTCTTTTAAAGAAAGCTAGTCGAAACCAGGACTTGTGATGAAATTTCTAGTCGTGAAAGTGTTTAACTTTAAGCACAGTGATGAGCGTGACTCCATGGTAAAACATTCGAATGGTGCAAACGTTTTTTAAAATGGACAGATAACACGTGGACAACTTATGGAAGAGACGCATCTGTCTGTGTGAACATCATTCGCCAACATCACTTGCACATTAAAGGAACTCGGCTGCAAGTTTTTCCCACGTCCCCCGTTCAGTCCTGACCTCACTCCAAGCCATTTCCTCATATTAACACACGTCATGAAGGGAGTTTCTGGGAGGCCAGCGTTTCAGATGTGCCGTCTTGATCAGGTACTTTCTACCTTGATGGTATCCAAGCACTAGTGAAAAACTGGGATAAGAGCATTAGTGCAGCGATTATTACTGTATACGGAGAAATAAAGGGAGTTTTCACTCTCATAACCATGTTCTGGTCCTCTGTACAAAATCAAAAGTCCCTGTTTGACTTGACCACCCATCGTAAAACCACTTCTCCGCTTGTTAAATCAGTTCACTCCAAAACCGCCTGACTCATATCATTAACCTGATTAGTTATTCAGATTGTTGCCAATTACTCATTCTTGCAGTTATGAGATGATTTGTCCATGTAAACACACTCATGATTAGCTGATCATCTCAATCAGGTGTAGAGAAACCACTAGTAGGTCAGTGCGGACACAGATTCCACCTAAACACAAAAGCACAATGCAATCCCTCTCGGCAGAATAAGCCTTTAGTTGTTGTTTTTTTATTTGTATTTTTTATTTTTTTTTGGAGACCTAAAAAAGCCTCACAGGAATTGCCTCAACAATGAGCATCCTCCGACTGTTTCATGCCAACAGAACAGCTGGTTCGGGAAGGGGGACGTGGGGGCAGCAGCGTCTCTCAACGCACTCTCCTCCTTACCAGCCCTTTATCCTTCCTTCTACTCACTTCATATTCAGTGTTCAGGCCCAGCCCATGTCTTCCTCTTCGCCCAGCATCCGAAAAGCAGGAAGCCCAACAAAACAAGGCGCGTGAGTGGCGGGGGGGAGCCTCTAAGTAAACTTCCAGGTTCTATTTCTTCAGCTTCCTGCTGAGATTGTGTTCCCCGAGGCTGTGGGAAACTAGATTTGGGTCTTTCACTCAGCACTTCAGTCCATGAGATCCGTGTCCATTGTGTGGCTCTCACAGCTGAGTGTTTTGCATGTGTGTGTTTGCGTGGTATTGCGTGCTCGGCATCGGCGATTCATTGTTTCTTGGCGCGTTCGTGTGTTTAAAGTAATTTTCTCCATGAATTAGGTTTATTTTGAAATTTAAAAAATAATTTTTTTGTTATTCCTGCAAGACGTTAGCGGTTGTGCGGCGTCCTTATGTCACAGGGAGAAAACTTTCAACGATCCCAAACATAATTGACAATGAGCAAATTGACAAAACAACTCATTTTCTCATTTCTTTCAATTTCCCACCTACGTTTAACATTCTGTTAATGAAACATCTGTGAAACTTTACTATGGTATAGGTACCATGGTAGTCTGATGGTATTTGTACCAGAGTGTATAGTATGAGGGTATTGCTGACAGTATCAAGTTACTTATTGGCTCAAGTACCACACTATGGTACATAGTTCTTCCGTGGTAAATACATTGGTATGGTACATGTACTATAGTATGCTACATGCTTCTAACAAGTTCCACACTAGGCTATTATAGATCACATTCCAGGAAACATGTGAAAAATAGGTTGTCAATTTTTAGTTTTATAATGGTAATGCTAATTTATATACTATGGTACCACTGTGGCATTTTTTTACTCCCCGAAACAGGTGTCGCTGTGGTCACTTGATACAGTATGTTAGTACATACGACTGGTAAGGTATAGTTCAGGCAGTACCATAGTAGTTACCTGCTGAACTTGGTAACCACCGTAGTACGCAATAAGTACTATAGTATTCACCAAAGTATGCTGGTACATAACATAGTACTACAATGGAACACGCTGAAGTACCCTGGTACTCCTTGAAAGTCCTGTGGTTCCTACCATGGTCATGTCTGAAGTATCACAGTAGTACCGTTGTGAATTATGTTATAGTAAATTCCATAATAAAATTTCTTATGGAACGCTACAAGATGACAAGCAACATTATTAATTGCGGTGTTACCATAAGAGTTAAAGTTCTGGATGCTAATCTCTTTGAGCACCGCGAGAGAGTTGGACAGAAGTAAAATGTTCCCACATTAGGCTCATTTGCTCCCAACTTTTCTCCTGGTTAAAGATATTGATTAAATGTATAGTTATCGGCTATGAATAAAGACAGACAAATTACAATGCACGCAACAGTAGAATTCGGTTCTCAGGAGGATATAGGAAACAATGTGATGAAAGAAGCTAGTCATCAAGCTACAAAATAAATCTTATAATTTTCGAGGTTGATTTTTCCGTTAATACTGATAAGGTATGTGTGTGTGTATGTGTGTGTGTGAGAAAGAGAGAGAGAGAGTGAAAGTGAGTTATTAATTTCACACTTTTTCAAACTGTAACAAAATTGCAGCCGCAGCAGATGTTCCATGTTCTCACATCTGGCTGATTAGCCGTTGTGTCGAGCTCGCTAGCAATAGCGCGGGATTAATTACACGCTAGCAGGATTAGTTTTACACCTTCGTCCATAGAAAGAAACAGTTTACTCAGTGGAACAGCTGCTGAGGGAATTCCAGCGAGCTCTGATCCTCAGCTGTGGTGACAGACATGAATAAGATTTTAGCCTCGGAGCCTTGAATCAAAGCTAGCTAACTCAACTAACGTTAGCTATGAACATAGTAACTAAAAAAAAATTCTTATTACTATCAGTCTTTGTCTGTACGTTTTTGTACAGGTTTGATTGCTGCTAAAATGTCCGAAAGTGATTAATTATATAAATCAAGACTTAAACGTTAGTTTAAACGTTAATTTAAGTGTACATAAGCTTAGTTAGCTAAGGGATTATGTACAACCGAAGAATGTTCTGCGTACAAAACTACTTCTTTCTTTACTTTTGCTCCAGACTTGAATTTCATTTATTATTCAGCTAGCTAGTTTGATTCACATTAAAGTAATCCGTAGGTGTTCGAGTTAGGGTGTTTTAGTAGCTAACATTTTAGAAATTAAGGATGTGTGTCTGGCTGTTTGTGAGGAGGCCAAAAAGGAAATAGTTTAGAGTGCTGTGCGAGAATAAGAGTATGTGCGAGAAGGAAATGTGTCTTGTTATTGTCACTCTGTGCATGTGTGTGTGTGTGTGTGTGTGTGTGTGTCAGAGGAAGTAAGCATGAATGAAACTGCAGGTGTAAGGAAGACCATTGGCATGACAACAGGTGCCCAAGCACCTGCCTATCTGTCAGCAAACTCTGAGCGCGTGTGTGTCACTGTGTTTACTTTGACTAAGTACGGCTGTGCGTGTACAGTTGTGTGCAAAAGTTTGCACCCCCTCCTCCTCAGCCCACTTTTTTGGTGCTTGTTTCACTGAAAGTCTTGTTGGTTTATACTGTATTTGTGCCTTGATTTCTTTAAAGGTGTACAAACTTCAGCACTCGAGGCCATTCTGGATGTTAAATGGAAATTTCTGGAAGCTTATTGATTTATTGATGTTAAATTGTCGAGATCAACTATTCGCTAAAGATTCATGCGTTAGTTGTAAATTAGCACCCATACACACACACACACTAAAAAACATTCACACCTACCTAATCCCATCATTCATCACAGTTTTTTTTATACATAAAAGTCCAGCTGCCATGAACCTCAAACCCGATCCCTCTCCAAACCCCTACCACCAGATCAGATTTCTTACGTCTGATATGTCTAATCTAGACAAAGATGTTTAGGAGAGTCTAAATGCCTGGCCTGTGGCAGAACCTCTCAGATTGCCAGAGTGCAAAAAAAAAAAAAAGAGCAAACGAAAGCCGACCGGCGCTTTTTCATCTCGAGCCTAAACGAGGGCTAATCAGAGTTAAAGAGCTGCCGGAATGGCTGAAGATCTGCAGCAAGCGTAAACATGCAGGGTGTGACTTGTATTGGAGAAGATAAGGCATAAATTATGCCTCTCTCTCTCTCTCTCTCTCTCTCTCTCTCTCGCTCCTTAAAATAAAGTCAGTTTTCCAGTAAATGTTTTAAATTCCCTAATGGAGACCATAATGGACACTTTCCCGAGCTACACCAGAGCAAACACTTTGTTCACAAACAGTCACCGATACGCACGGGGTCGAGGGAATGTCTGGAAAAGATAAGGCTAATTCATAAAGAAATGAATTATTATTTACGTACAAATCAAGAAAATTAGATACTAGTCACGTAATTTTAAGCCATAAAATATTTCATGTTAAACAGTAAGGTTTTAATTGCAAACTTTTATTCGCAGCTATAAAGCTTGTTAATTAGTTGTAATTTAGCTAACATTTGTTACAATCCAACATGTAATCTGAACTAGGAATGCAAACATGGATTAAAACATTAGCTAATTACCAAACATAATGATTTAGTTAGCTAGCATATATTTTATGCAAACAACAAAATGCACAAATGATGCTACTATGGTAACATTTTCCTTATATATGTTATTACACATAAAAGACTTTTGACTTAAATGACACTGTAAGTACACGTAGCCTTGAGCTGTTTGAAGGGAACTGCCACCACCAGAGTATATTCTTTCTAAACGAACTTTAGCACGACAATAATATTAATGTTCATTGCTAACTAGCAAAATTAGCCAGGCTTCTAGCTGAGTGCCAGTAAACTATCCTTTATTTGTCACAGTTAGACATTCACTATCTTGATTTTAATTATATAACCTAATTACTCAAATTACAATGTAAGCAAATAAATTATGATTTCATACATAATGACATTTATCTTATCTTATAACTTACTTCAGGAAAAAAAAGTTAGTTAGCTATCTTAACCCAAATGTTGTTAGGTTCAAAAAAAAACATCTAATCTTTGACACGTTTGGTCCAAACTGGAGGGACGTATTTACTGAAATGTCAATGTTGCCTCACAGCTTGTTTGAGTTCAACTTGCAGAGAGTGAAAGTGTTCCAAACAAACTCCTTAACATCATTGTTAATGTGTGTTAATGTTTATTGCTAACTTAAGCTATGTGTCTAGCTGAGTGCTTGTCACATTTCAGCGATTTTATTTAGGAAAATGAGTCAACCTACAAGGGTACTAAATAAATTATGATTTCGTACATATGTAAGTATGCTAGCTACTTTGCACATAGGTTCTGTGGCTGAAAACGGTAAGAAATCACATCTAATGTTGGACTTGATTGGGATAAATTTGTGAAAGTAATTTATGACATCACAAACTGACTGTTTTATGCCAAAGTGCTGGCACAATTTGTGTTTTGGCATGGAAAATTGTAAATTAAAGTCTGTGCTACTTAACAAAAAAGTACATTTTTATATATGTAGAACAAACTAGATATTAATATCTAGTTTTATCTAGTATATCTGGAATTATGTAATAAGTATATATAATAAACTTTATATAGATTCGATTTGTATTGCATTGTATTTGTATTTTCAAATTTGAATCAATCATTGACCTCAAATGTAAGCACATATAATTGAAAATAATAACAAACTTCACTGCCGCCTTGCACCTCCAGGGTCCGGGTTCGATTCCCGGCCAGGCTCGATTCCCGTCTCTGTATACATGGAGTTTGCATGTTCTCCCTGTGTTTGGTGGGTTTCCTCCGGGTACTCCGGTTTCCTCCCACAATCCAAAGACATG
>JAQQZT010000037.1:34886433-34899220 GCA_030068275.1 Clarias platycephalus | reverse complement strand
ATACTCAACCTTACAGAATGTGATTTCTTTGTATTAATAAGTTAGACAGAGAGTTCTGCTGTACAGACAGACAGACATGTACGTGGACTTCAACCTGAAATAATAATCATAATAATGTCCCTGATTACATTAAAGATCAGCAGATAATTTTTAGCTTTAATCTTTTAAGGCTTTACACCCAAAAAACATTTAATAAGTTCGATAACTAAATGATTTAGAAGCATTTTTTAATAAATTTTTTTGCTATAGAGGATGAATGTCCTAAAAAGTGTCATAGTCCAGTTAAAAAGCTGTAGAAGTTAAATGTCGTGTGAAGCGGTTAAAGTAAAGCATTATAACGCCGTGTACTCGAACAGCATCCGAGCGAGCGCCCTCGGTTTTTAAACCTGATACCCCGAGGGTTCTCTTCATCACAGCACCGTTGTATAACAGCATGATACAATGAGTGTATTCAGTATTCAGTCTGGTGTTTGACCCCTAACCCCCCCCAACCCCCCCCGGTCCATTCCCCTGGGTGTGTGTGCAGGTTGGTTCTTTTTCCCCCGCTGCAGCGGATGGAGCAGGAGGTGGAGACGTTTCGGAGGAGGGCCATCGCCGACACGCTGCTGACCGTCAGCCGCATGGAAAAGGCGAGGACCGAGTACCGCGGCGCTCTGCTATGGATGAAGGACGTCTCGCAGGAGCTCGACCCCGACACCTACAAACAGCTGGAGAAGTTCCGCAAGGTCGATACTCGCACACTCACTCACACTCTCTCAACTGAACAAGATTAAAAGTGTTGGTAAACTCGCCAAACTACATAGTCTGCAATAGAGACTTTGTGAGATTTTGGCGACTGAAAGCTTTTTATAGTGAGCGAGTAGTGAAGGGTGTCAGAAGAAGTCTGGTTCATTTTGATAAGCGAGAACGCAAACGTGAAAAACGATACAGCTTTCACGTACTCGGCCACAGATCGGATCAGATGTGGAAGACAATCGTACCTGAGAATGGAAGGAGAGAATCTGTTTAGACATGACATCATCAGCACCCTTCATCTCCTCTGACCTCCAATCTCGTCCTCTGACCTACACAGTCTTAGGAAGGCACTCGGGAATGTTACTCTTTACCCAAAAATATCAATAATAACAGGCGTAGCAAGAATTTTAACGTTCTTTTTCTTGTGTTTTAGAGAGCAGGTGCATACCACTACCTGCCTTATCAGAGAGTGTAAATACACAAGTGTACCCGAGTACAGAGAGCAAAAAAAAAAAAAACAATGTGACTGCTGGTTCCTGGGCGCCGTACAAATCAATCGTGCCTAGTGTAAAAACGCCCCAAAGACCTGGTTAAACATATAGCCGGGAGTACACGAGTGCTGAATTCACCATCTTGAGCAGCATCGCGCCTTATGTCCACAGGAAGTCTGTACGACTCCTCTAAAGGGTGGCAAAGATGTTTCAAGGAAGATAATTATTATTTTTTTTTCCCCCCAATTAGTCATGTTTAAAGTCTTCAAAACGAGCATGTCTGTAGGAGACCAGACGAAGAAACGGTGAGAAGTTGAAATGCAACGGAGAAACAGTGTGTGTGAAAGTGAAATCTCAGTGGTGTCGAGTATCTCGGGCTGAAGTCCCGGTTGTTTTGGGGACGAGAGCTCTCGTAGCCGGTGTCTGATTTCCTCACGGGCCGGGAGGTGAACAAAGGACGGAGCAACCAAAACCTGCAGTCACCGTTGTTCAGTGGGTCACACACATTAGGGCTTTGTCTGGGTAGAGCAAGACGTGCGTGTTTGTGTTGGTGCTGGAACTTTCATACATTGATGCAAGGTTTTTTTTTTTTTTTTTTTTTTTTTTTAAAGCCTGGTATTTTTTTTTCTTCTCATATTAAATAGTTTCAATTATATTAAATCAAATGGAGATTTAAAAAAAAAAGGTCAAATCAGGAATGACCTCAACGCCTAAATGCCCCTCCCTTTTCTCTTGATCCACCTGAGACTTCTATAATACGATGCTGTGCATAAGTATTTGCGCCCCTGGATAAGCTTATGCATATAGATAATATGAAAAGTGTCTCGTTAGACAATCTAACGCATGTATTTCTTTTTTTTGTGTGTGTGTTTAGGTGCAGGCGCAGGTGAGGGGAACGAAGGTGCAGTTCGATAAGCTGAAGAACGATGTGTGTCAGAAGGTGGACATGCTGGGGGCGAGTCGGTGCAACATGCTCTCTCATTCCCTCTGCACGTACCAGGTATCTGCACCGTACTGATCCACTGTTAAACTCATTCAGGGTTTTATCAGGTCTCTCAGTGAGTCATTGTCTAAATGATTTGTTTATTTAATATTTCGATGATTCATTTGTTCAAGGATTCATTTGCTCACTGATTCACCCATTCATTCATTGATGTACTTTTATTAATTTGTACAAATACATTCACTGACTTGCAGATTCACTTGTTCATTTCTTAAATAATCCGCTGATTAATTTCTTCTTTCTGTCTGATGTCCATATCCATTTTCTCACATTTTTTTTTTTTTTCTCTCCGATTTGTTTCTACAGTATATACGAGTAGTTTATTTACAGCCTGTCCTCGCAGTACGTGGGCGTGCTTTTCTGCCGAGTACAATCTTGTCTTTCTCTCTTTTAGACTACACTCCTGCAGTTCTGGGAGAAGACGGCGAACGTCATGTCTGGCATCCACGACTCCTTTAAGGGATACGTCCCGTACAACTTCACCACCCTGAAGGTCTGTTTTCGGGCAAATCTGTGATGATGAGATGCTGAAAGCTGGTGTGTTTTGTATGATGATGATGATGATGGAGCTTCATTAATGTGTGTGCTGCTCCCAGGAGCTGAGGGACCCGCTGGAGCACCTTTCTGACGGTCTGTCACTGGAGGACGATAAAGAAAAGCAAAGGAATGCAGACAAGTGAGCAAATACAAGCAGAACATATACGCGTGAGAAAGATGCAGCATCTGGGTTGACGTGTGTCCCGAGACGCCCCCTGCAGGCAGGAATCAGAATAAGTTAAAATTACACACTCAAGCCATTTGAACAGTGCGTTCCAGATTAATTAGATTCCGCATCTCGGTTTACTCATCACGGTGACGGACCACCTTAAATCCACTCGTTTGTTCATCAGAATATTCACACACGCTCGTTTGTCTCTCAATGTGCAAACGTCTGCTGCTTTTATTTATTGCATTTTTATCTTTATTTTTTCAACAGACTTGTCTCACTGGAGGAGGAGAAGACGGGAAAATCGGCACTTGAGGCTGGTATGTACGGACCGGGACGCTTGTTCTGTTTCTAAAAACCTTGACATAAGAGTAACTTTGGACGAAACGCTCTTCTGCTGCAGGTTCTCTCGCTGGACTTGATCAGGACCGAAACTCCTTCCCAGCCAGTTTAGACTCGGGTAAGTGCGTCACGTACATGTGTTGTTCTCTTTACTGACAAAACAAAAAAGGACTCTTACTTTGTTTTTGTTTTTTTCAAAGTAACATTTTTAAACAGCTAAAACACAGTATTAGTGCCTATTTTATTATTATTATTTTATGATTTTTTTTTTTTATTCTATTTTTGTACTTCTGAAGTTTATGCAACATGGAAGTGACCAATCTTGCTTCCCCTACAGGTTCCTAACTTCAGCTGTTTTATGTGCCTCAAAAATGGCCTTTTTTTTCAGCATCTTTTTTCAAACAATAATTATTTAAAACGCAAATTATTCATATTTCTTTTGTATAAATGATATTAAAATTGGTGTAAGCTTCTAGAAGCAAATGACCTGTACAAATTTTTGCTTAAATTAAACCATTCTATTAAAAATTAATCATCTTTCCCCCAAAAAAATCTGTAGTGTCCGTAACCAAGTCAAATTCATTTTGTAATGCCTTAACAATTTCGCATTTACACTTTTTCAGAAATTTAAACTCTCCAAGTTTCATCTGAATGACAGTTAAAACCGTTGATAGATTTGAATTCAAAAAAGTAACCGACATTACAGACATAAAAGGGCATGAAATTGTATTAGGTAATGTGTTTCTTTTAGATGATAAAAATATAAATGTGTAGTATATTTACAAAAAAACAAAGTATGGATCGCGAGAAAAGAAACATTAAGTATTATAAAAAATAGTGTTATATGATCCTGTTTGAAAATTCACTTTTTCACCCGGGTGAGACGATTTTTTTTATTTTTTATTTTTTTTTTAAGCACCAATACTGTGTTTTGTCCAAAAATAAAATTGCACCGATTCAAACCAACCAAAGGCATAAAATAAATATCTGAAATAAAATCTGTACACTTCTCTATGGGGCTAATAAGCTTAAATGAAAATAAAGACCGAATCGAGTGCCGATTCTGCTCGGTTCAACACAGTGTGCTATATATGGATGTCTTTATAAATGAAAAAGTAAAATAAAAAAATAAAAAAAGAATACTTATAAGCATATTTTATATATGTGCATGCTTTTATGTAGATAAAACTCTAACTACTTTCCTAAAGAGCACAAAAACTTGCATTATGAGTGATTGTTCTTGTTTAAACAAAGATTTTATTATTATTATTATTTATAACTCAACAGATGTTACTATTTACCCCATTTGTACCGCAGCTTTGTTTGAGCTCTCACGCCCCTTCAGCAACATCACTACACACGATGACCTCTTACTCATGACCCCCGACCCCAACCTGAGCCGCGCCGTGGTCCCATTCCTACCGATGCCACATCCTCAGAGCCACCTAGAGTCTGCACTGCCCCCTGCTGTCCAGTGGGACGAGTCTCAGGGGCAGAACACGGAGTCCTTTGTCACTATACCACCGCCTGAGAAGGGTATAAACTCCTCAGAGCCGAACCAGCTTCCTTCTGTCCCCTCAGATCCGTCTTTACCTTTTGATCCCTGTCCCGCTATCCCAGACCTGTCTCTCCAGCTCTCCTTAAAGTACCCCTGCCCTCAGAGTTTATGCTAAAGGCAGGGTTTTTTTTGTGACATCACTAAGCTTTAAGGCTCTAAAGCAACCATGTGTGATGTTGCAAATAATTTTATCCGAGAGCTCTTACTTCAGCGTGACTGGAGACTCACACTGGCTCTTCTGTTTGTTCTTGTCTTTGGAACAGTAACATTTCTGGAACTATATCCTTTCTGGAATCGTCTGGTTTTCAAAATTCCTGGAGAAGATTAGACCTTCGTCTTTTTCCACTCCTTTCCTCGCTTCATATCTAGTTTATTCTGTCTCTTCATTCTTATATTCTTGATGTCTAAATTTTGACAAATTGTGTGCTTTTCAGTTCCTTCAACTCACACTCGCACACATACACATTATGCTCATTATGATGAATAAAATCTAAGATGAATAAAAACAATATCCAGAGTAAAACTTGAGTGTTTAACTCTCTGTAGATGAGAGCGTGCTCGTGACACGGCGTCCAGCAGACAGTCAGCTCACTCTTTAACCCACTCTTGTTTTCTCTCGCTCCAGTCGGCGCAGATCTGCTCTCGGGTCTCGCGCCGCACTTCGGCCCGGAGGAGGAGGAAGGAGAGCGAGGTGATCTGTCGTTCCTGCAGGACCTGCTGAGCCCAGGAGCCTCGAGCGGAACTGACGACTTCAGCAAGGCGTGGCAGGACGCTTTCGGCTGTTTCGAGGCCCCCCCGATCGCCCCTTCTTCCACACATGGCTCTTTTCCTGCGGCGCCGCCGAGCACCAACACCGCTGCCGCCGCCGCGCCCTGCTCTTCCTCACAGCCTCCGAGTCCCACCGGCTTCCTGCCTTCACAGCTCCTCGACCACGGCCTCAGCACCACCGGTTAGTCTTCGCCACATGCAAACTGCCACCTAGTGGTGGAGTTATTAAACGCAAACCCTTCTGCTTTTGGAATGTTTTTTTTTTTTTTTTTTTTTTGTCCTTGTTTGCGTACATGTATGTGTAATATATTTTATTTGCAGTAAAACTACTTTATTAGTAAGTTAACATAACCCCTAAAATGTGTCCAAACATTTTTTTAACTAAAAAGAAATGTTTTTAAATATTTTAAAGTGTTTTTTGTAAATCACAGGATGGATGACGCCGCCCATGTTTCAAACCGCTCCCCTTCAAGCCACGCCCACTTCCGGTCAGGCCCCGGCTCCGCAGCACAGTCCCAGGACGCTGGATAACGGTGTGTGCGCTCTCAAATACGGAAATGAGAGAGATTTTTTAATATATATATATATATATATATATATAACAGTTAATTTTCGCATTTTGTAGCTCCCAAAGGTGGAGCTCGGGACATGTCCGCATGGTTTAACCTTTTCGCCGACCTGGACCCGCTTTCCAACCCCGATGCTATCGGGCGAAGTGATGAAGAGCTGCTTAATGCCTGAGGTGTGTGTGTGTGTGTGTGTGTGTGTAGGAGTGTGTCTTTGTATAATTGTTTTAAGGAAACTTTAGTTTAGGTTTGTTGTGTTTAATGTAGCTACAAGTGGGTGGTTTAGACAGTTAAGGGTCTGGGTTACTGATCAGAAGGTCAGGGGTTCAAGCCCCAGCACCGCCAATGATGAACCCTTGAGCAAGGCATTTAACTCTGTGATCCAGGGAGCGCTGTCTCCTAGCTCACCCTGTACTCTGGTCCCAGCTTCCTAACTGAGATGTGTGTGGGGGGGTATTATTATAATAATAATAATATTTATTATTATTATTATTATTATTATTGTAGTGCTTTATTCCTTTTACACCATAATATACAGTTATAGTAGTAATAATAATAATAATAATAAACATTTCACTGTGCTGTAAGATACATGTGACAAATTATTTATTATTATTCTACAAACTGTGTGCTGTAAGGAATAAAAAAAAAATTCATATCATGCTGTTCGAGAAAAATAATCAACTTCAGGCTAATAAATGTCGCATTACTTGGTCACTGATTAATTTCCTGTAAAGCATTGACGCACTTTGTTTTATTTTCTTTAAATATTTCCTGTGTCCCTATCAGGATTTGTTCCCTCAGTTCCTGTACAGAAGAAGAAGAAAAAGGAAACACTAGAGCTGGATATTCTTTGTGCTGAGTCTCACTGAGCCAAGGATGGATCCAGGAAACATGGAGCGCCTGTTATCTCAATGTGTGTGTGTGTGCGTGCACGCACTTATCCACTGTACATTTCTTTAGCAACGTGTGTTTACTTGTTTTTGTTTTTTGTTTTTTTTTTTCCTCCAAGAAGATTGGACTATTATATGTTGTGTATGAATCTGATGATGATAATGATGAAGATGACGAGCCTCCAAGGAAGATGAAGGTCTTCAGGATTGTGTTTCTACACTGGATCTGTGAAGTCTCACATGAACAAACGTTCAAACACTGGAAGTCGCGCGAGAAATGTTTACCCGAATCTGAACCGTGTATTTAAAAAAAAAAAAAAAAAAAAGTCTTTCACTGATTGTTTATGCCGTCTGACCGAACGCTACACTCGCAACGTTATACACCGTTATATAAAGAATAAATGAATAAAACTATAAAATTTTAAAGAAAAAAAGATCCCTTATAACTAGAATCAGGGATTTTGATGAGTATCGCAAACGTCAGCACGTAATATTTAATCACAAATTCATTTTGGAAATGAAAAAGCAAATCTCAGATCTCATTATAGCTTTAAGAAAAGATCTAAAACAGATATATTGAAGTGTGTGTAGAATTACTCACATGGCGTTGCGCAAAAAAATGAGAGCTCCAAAAATGAGTTTATATTTATTAATCCTCAAAGGTCTAATAACCTGCTGTAAAGTAAAAGAGGTTTAAGGGGTTAACTGGCTGTAAAGTGTGTGTGTGTGTGTTGGATTTTGTATTATGTCTTACTTTGGTATTCACCACAACAGATCTGTGCATTCTATATAGCCGAGTGCAAAAGTTTGTGTCCCCTTAATTACTTTTTGCGTTTTTTATTTTTAATTTTTTTCTTCCATAAATGTCACACAGTATTAGTGTACGATGTTATTTGGGGGCCGGGGGCGAATTAAGTTCAAAAGTTTGCATCCCCCTTTCTAAAAGCAATGCACGTGTTCTCTTATTCTTTAACATTTAAATTTTTCTTTTTAGTAGTACAGATGATAGAACTGCAACAGAAAAGCATCATGAGAGTCGAGTCCATGAGAGAGTATCAGGAACGATGTTACCTGTGATGTCTGCGTGGAAGTGATTACGCCAGCTGCTTTAATTAGGAGAGCCTTCGAACCGGGACAATGACCAAGTGTAAATAAAAACAGAACGAATTTTAAGGGGCACAAACTTTTGTAATATTTCACTTTTCCATACATGGCCTACGGCTGTCAGCTTTGATTCCGATTAAGCACCTCTGTCAATTTTTTTGTGTGTGTGTGTTTATAAATCATCATTGTCTGAATGTTTTTCTTTGATAATTACTGGATGCTTGTAAAAGTATTGGCATCCATCGTCTCTAGGCCTCATCTCTCAAATTAGTCGGTTCTTGTCATTTCACAGAAGTATGCAAACTCGTATACAGCTCTACATTCCACTCATGCCTGAATGCACAGTCTACTTTCATTTTTTTTAAACAAATGTTAAAAAAAAAAAAAAAAAACATTAATCTGACGCCTTGCATTTTACTTTTCATTGTGTTTAAAACCTTTTATAATTTCACCAACGTAAAGAATGTACACTGCACCATTCACAGCTGCTTTTGACTTGATTTATTTTATGCAATTATTGTTTTCTTCTTTTTGAATGATCATGTAACACTGTACAATGTGATGGATGAGATGAGGTGAGAGAGCTCTTTACAATGACTGTACTCATGTGACGACCGACCAGACGATAAAATAAACTCTTTGTATTTGACCAGATAAGACTTGATTTCCCCCCTTTTCTTTTTGTAAATTTTTTTTTTTTTCCAGAAAATCACATTTGTCCTGACGGAAGGCTGTGAGGACGTAGCGTTCGATCGCCAGAACAAGACGCAGAAACAGTGTTAGCATCGTTCGCCTCGTTTGTCTGATTAAACCAACCGTTTAATTAACAAATATCCTAATTAACAAAATGATTTTTTTATTTTAAGGCAGTAAACACTTTTTTTTTTTTTTTTCCTTTCCCCCTTACTCATATCTGACTTTTGTTAAAGGAAGAAAGTTGAGCTTCACAGTATGATGCATGAATTCATTTACAGTATAAAGATGCTACGGTTCCTTTCAGGACGCCTCCAGAGACTCTTCGCCGCTTCCATCCACATGTTTCCGTTTTTTGATGCTCTCTCTCTCTTTTTATCTCTCTCTAGTAAAACCACATTCTGCTTTTTAAAACATACTTTTAATCCATCGTTTAATATAAATTTATGAGCCTTATTTATTTTTATTTTTTTTTTAAATATATTAACATTAAGAAATCACCATTAGATGGTAGAGCAAAACATTCTCTATAGATCATGTGCACGTTATTCATGATGTACTGTACTTCTACATATGTTTAAATTCAATATCTCTAATCCAACACAAAAATGAGTGAAGTAGCTACTGTATGTCCTAAAAGTCATGTTTTCGTTCGCTCTCAATCCTTTTTTTTTTTTTTCTGATTCAACTTTGCGAAACATCTGGATGAAAACTACTTTATGTATTTCCCAACTCGGGTCTGCTCAAAACGGGATGAAAAAAAAAAAACATTCTACTCTCTCGCTAACTATTTCAACCTAAACATAATAACAGTATAATTAAGGTTAACGTTACATAGCACCAGATCCTCCTGTTCCACCTGCGCTTTATTTAAAGCTAAAGAGCGAGGAAGGGAATAAGGACGCGGTTCTATACACTGCGGAGTAAACCAGGGGCCAGGGGTCTCATTTATCCATCGTGCGTGCGGACAGATACCTTTAATTCGTTTATAACGATGTGGAACGTTCAGAAGATGAGTTACTAGATGGTTTAGAGTCGTAACTTCTTTTTCTTTCTTTTCGAGTTAACAAAAAGCTCAGCTGATCATATTTTTTTAAAAAGAAGCCTTTTTTCTATTAAGGTTACTGATTTAAATTAGCATCAAAAGACTGAGGGAGAGTGAAAAGTAAAAAATACTAAACTTTCAAGGTTTTATGTTTGTTGTTTTGTTATTGACAACAAAATGCTTGACTACCATATATGGTAAATTCAGAGGCGTTTCTTTGATGTAAATGTAACTAGTTATTTTAAAAATCGAGTCTGTCAAAAATCTCTTTTTTATGCATTACGATTGTCGATTTGATAGCATTTAATGTTTATCGTCTGATTTGTCACGAGCAGCTATGTTACTATATCAGATTTTAAAAGACTAAAAATTTTGTAACAAACATTTACCGTAAATGCCGTACAATTCTTTACTTTACACTCCATCCAGTAGGTGGCGGTACCGCACTAACCGTTTATAAACTCAAGGCGTGAGAAGTGTTAATCTCGCATTAAAATAAAAGAAATTCTAGTCATTTGTGAAACGTTTAATGCAGTGCGGTTGGTAGTTTCTGCAAAAGTTGGTTTACATTTTCAATGTCAATTTTAGAAGTTTTTATAAAAAAACGTTTGGTATCGACCTAGAAAAAAAAATTTAATCTCACAGCTGTAAATGTGAATTTTTTTTTTCTCATTCGTTGTGTTTTTCTGTGAGCAGTTTTTATAAACGCTAACTCCGTAGTAGTTTGTACAAATTTAGAAAATTATACCCGCTCTTAGTTTAAAACCAATGTAATAAATGAGACTCCCGCAGAGGTAAGGTCAGAGCCGGGTTCAGGATTTCGCTGCTACAGACGGTGAGTACCAGGCACGTGATCGGAATATCTTTTTTTTTGTTTGTTTGTTTTGTCCGTCCCTGTGATTGGCTACATTTTTTTTTTCGCTTTGCATGTTAACTACTCATAACACACACATACTGTAGATACACACGACACACTCGAGTCCAAAAAAACTAAAACTTAAAGGAGGGATATGTACAAGGAAACTTGGCTCTTGAAAGGCTCTGATGGTCAACTGCGATAACACACTCAGAGCAAAAATGAAAAACAATGCTATAAAAGAAAAAGAAAGGAAAAAAAAGAACGCTCTACTTTACATACGTACACATCAAGAACCTGACACCCCCTTCCTAATCCAGTAAAGCAAAGTCACGTTACAACGGTCTCGCGTTCAAGCTTCAGCTAGCCATTTGGATCAGTCGAAAACAAATCAAACCCTGATGCGGTCACAGCTTTTGAGATTTTGGATCGAATGCGAAAACGAGTCTGTTGAAGAGATGATGCAGGAGATGATGAAATTCCTGGACTGGTGGAGATTCTCGAGCGACTTTAACCCTCAGGCTCCTCTAGGTGGCGCGGGAGGCAGGGGGACTGGCGTCCTCGTGTCAGGACGGGGCCGAGGGAAGGGGACAGGCTGCGCACCCCGACCCCGCTCAGAGGGACGAGGGAAGGGGAGAGGCTGCGGTATGACATGCCGCTGCGGAAGTTCAGCTCCTGGGTGGGCAGCAGCGGCTTCAGGATGCTGACGAGACAAAACGCCGAGCCGCTCTTAGGGATGAAGTTGACCTTGTTCCTGTCTGGACACAGGTACGGAGGGATCTCCTGCAGCGGCCTGGGTCTGAACATACACACACACACACACACACACACACATAAAAAACACTCCTGAAAGCACAGCTTCTGCAGCTTATCAAATCAGGTTAAAGAGGCAGAATAATCCTATCACTTCATGATCCAGTAATCTGGACAAAACAGAGCAGAGTGGAATCTGATCTGCATTCTGCTACTCCCTGTTACTACGGCTTTTATAACGGTTATTACTACCGCTATTACTGCTTCTGCTATTACTGCTATTACTACTGCTATTATTACTACTATAACTACCGCTGTTACTACCACTATTACTACTTTTATTACTGCTATTACTACCTCTGTTACTACTTCTGTTATTACTGCTATTACTACTAGCGGTCACAGCTTTTGAGATTTTGGATCGAATGAGAAAACAAGTCTGTTTAAGAGATGATGCAGGAGATGATGAAAATCCTGGACTGGGGGAGATTCTCGAGCGACTCTAATGCTATTACTACCGCTGTTACTACCGCTATTACTACCGCTATTACTACCGCTGTTATTACGGCTATTACTATCGCTATTACTGCTGCTATTACTGCTTTTGTTGTTACTGCTATTATTACTGCTATCACTACGGCTATTACTATTTGCTATTACCGCTGTTACTACCGCTATTACTACCGCTGTTATTACGGCTGTTACTATCGCTATTACTGCTATTATTACTGCTATTACTGCTATTATTACTGCTATTACTACCGCTATTACTATTGCTATTACCGCTATTACTACCGCTATTACTACCGCTGTTATTACGGCTGTTACTATCGGTATTACTGCTATTACTACTTCTGTTATATCTGCTATTATTACTGCCATTATTAATATTACTACCGGTATTACTACACCTATTACTACCGGTATTACTACACCTATTACTACCGCTATTACTACACCTATTACTACTGCTATTACTATCGCTATTACTACACCTATTACTACCGCTATTACTACACCTATTACTACCGCTATTACTACACCTATTACTACTGCTATTACTACACCTATTACTACTGCTATTACTACCGCTATTACTACACCTATTACTACCGCTATTACTACACCTATTACTACCGCTATTACTACACCTATTACTACTGCTATTACTACACCTATTACTACTGCTATTACTACCGCTATTACTACACCTATTACTACCGCTATTACTACACCTATTACTACCGCTATTACTACACCTATTACTACTGCTA
>JAQQZT010000037.1:34875482-34886333 GCA_030068275.1 Clarias platycephalus | reverse complement strand
TATTACTGCTATTACTACCGCTATTACTACAGCTATTACTACCGCTATTACTATTGCTATTACCGCTATTCCTACCGCTGTTACTACCGCTATTACTACCACTGTTATTACGGCTGTTACTATCGCTATTACTGCTATTACTACTTCTGTTATATCTGCTATTATTACTGCCATTATTACTATTACTACTGCTATTACTACACCTATTACTACCGGTATTATTACACCTATTACTACCGCTATTACTACACCTATTACTACCGCTATTACTACACCTATTACTACACCTATTACTACCGCTATTACTACATCTATTACTACCGCTATTACTACACCTATTACTACCGCTATTACTACATCTATTACTACCGCTATTACTACACCTATTACTACTGCTATTACCGATATTACTACCGCTATTACTACTGCTATTACTACCGCTATTACTACTTCTGTTATTATTGCTATTACTACCGCTATTACTACCGCTATTACTACTATTATTCATAGTGCTATTACTCTTATTATTACTGCTATTGCATTATTACTCTTATTACTGTTTTTATAACTGCTATTATTCCAGTTGCTGTTATTCCTGCTATTGCTATTAGACTTATTACTGCTTCTATTGCTGGTGCTATTACTCTTGCTGTTACTAGTGCAATTACTCTTACTACTTCTTTTGCCACAATTACACTCATTACTGCTGATATTACTTCTGTAACTACTTTTATTACTATTGTTACTGCTGCTATTATTATTGCTATTACTCTTATTATTGGTTGTACTGTTAGTATTACTACTGATATTACTGCTGTCGTTACCACTGCTATTACTGGTGATATTACTCTTATCACTGCTGCAATTACTACTGCTATTGCATTTGTTACAGTTCTTATTACTGCTGCTCTTGTCCTGATAGTAGTGCTACTGTATTACTACAGCTACTGCTCATTACTACTGCTGTTACTCATATTGTCACTGCTATAACTCTTATAACTGCCGTTATTACTCATGCTGCTGCTGCTTTTGTAGCAGTACAGTACAAACAGTACAGTACACTAACTCTACTGCTGTTACTAGTATTCAAATAGGTTACTGTCACTACTATAACTACTATAACTACTGCTACTATTTAAACTCTTAATATTATTAATAGCAATACCACTTACACCATTACTACCCATATTAATAATAATTATGTCCATTTTAGTTAAATGTTCTAGTATTTAGGTTTTAAATAGAATTTATTTGTCAAGAACTCATTCAATCTGCCAGTAGAATAAGGTTTTTGTATTTTGTCCCCCGGAGGCCGCAGTGAAGGTGTTACTCACAGGTTGTCCTCGAAGACTTTGACTCTTTCGCAGCCCTCAGGAGGCTCCCGCTTGAACATGTAGCTGTTGTTGGGTTTGGGAGAGGATGCATACTTGGGCAGGGGTGAGTACGGCCCCAGATCTGCAGACGCACAGGATAGGAGACGTTCTGCAATCAGGTAATGATTTCTTTGTGTGTTTGTGTGTTTGTGTATGTGTGTGTGTGTCTCACCTCTCTCCCTGCTCTCGTTGAGTGTGTCGTCGTTGTTAAGGGGACTGTTTCCCATCGCGTCATTCAGGATGCTGAGGTACGACGGGGACACCGAGTCCGCCCGGCTGCTGCTGTTGCTACGGTTACCACCCAGGCTTCTTCCTGAGGGGGTCTGTGTGTCGATGCTGCGTGTGCTGCTGCTGCGCTGGGGGAGGGGCGGAGGAGCACGGTGTCCATCTGGAACGTCCTGCGGCTAAAACACACACGTTCGCTTTCTCATCACCGTAATCAAAGCATGCTCGTGCGAACAGTATAAGACGTCACGGTTAACGACTTACAATGATGACCTCATCGCGCTCCGGCGTGTCTCGTATGATGATGCGTTCGATCTCCTGGTTGAGGCCCTCGATGCTGTTGCGGAAGCGAGGAGCGGTCGACTTGGAAATGGGAATGGGGATCAAGATGGTTTTAGGCATCTGAGACTGTGTGAAGAGGAACGAAGACAAATTTGTGATTTACAGTATTAAAAAATAAATAAAAATACAGTAAGATCCTAATCCATTATTGTTTCAGTAGCGCCGCTGACTGCGTGGGGCTCGGCAGCTCAGTCACTCTCGGTGCTAATGACTTTAGACGTCGTGACACATTTGAAAACGAGGCTGCTGTCCTCGCAGACGTCTCTCGAAAGGGTTCAGACGAGAACTAACTAACGTCTAACTGTAACTGGGACAAATGCTCAGGAAAGTGGGGCGTCAGAAAACTCTAAACTCTATTTCAGCCAGACAGATTATAGGTCAGGTCATGATTGCGGGAACTCACACACACACTAACACATTCACACTCACCTGTGATTGGATAATAGCATGGTTGCCGTTGAAAGGCGATTTGCGCTCCTTATCGCGTCGATGACGGCTGCTGCGTTTGCTGCGCTGAAGCTGCTGCCGCAATTTTGCAATCTGGGAGAGAAAAAAAGGATGAAATGCATAAAAACAAAAAAAAAAATATTGCTTTTGTATTTTATATATACTGTACACAGTGTACACAAGGCCTTTAGATGGTGTTGCTTGACTTTGACAGACACGTGCTAATTAACTGATTTCTTGATTCAACGCGTCTGGCAGTAATCAGGCCTGGGTGCGGCAAGTGCAATTTATCTTTCTAAAAATCACAGCTTATTCACGATTTAGCAAGAGGGGGCAAATACATTTTCACAGAGGCCCAGATATATTGGTAGATTGATATTAATAAATGAAATTATACCTTTAAAAACTGTATTTTGTATTTACTCAGGTTATCCCTGTGTATTTATTCGGTTTCCTTTCTAATCTAAGTACTGACCAGGAGAACGGGTTAAAGGGTTTTACCTCCTTTAGCTGGTCGGTGCTGCCGCAGGACGCAGAACGCTTGTGAGAACCCCTCCTGCGCTCGTCTACCCAGGCCCTGGGGGTCTGCACAGAGAGAGAGAGAGAGAGAGATGAATAAGAATTTAGGAACTAATATCACAGACATGCTGTATAAACTGTACGTGCACGCTGTGGAAATCTTCACAGCCGACCTGGGTGGCTTTGTCCCTCATTGAGAGGGCGGGGTGGGCGGAGCTGCCAGGTCCCTGATCGGTCCGGTGAGTCCAGGTGGGGGGCGTGGTCTTTCTTTCAGCTAGAGTCAGGGCTGAGAAAATGGGGTGTGGCTAAAATAAAGAGACAGAGCGAGAGAGGCTGTTAGATCAAAGCGGTGCGGGATTCTGGATTCTGATTGGTCGTCAATACTAAGCACTAAACGCAGCCACGTCACACTGACACGTGATGTCTGTTTAAAAAACTTAGCAGTTGCTTGACAGTTGCAATTTTAAACAGTTTTTTTCTACATCTGCAATAATCAGAAGATAAACCAGAGCCTCTCGCACATCCTCATCCCGCGTCCGCTCCGCGTAAACACTGCCTGCTGCTAATAATTCCCTCAGCCACCGTGTGTAAAGTTAATGCTCTATCTCAGATTATACGCATCATCGTGCCTGGATGTGAATAAAGTCACATTCACATGCATACGCTGCAAAAATCCCCAGCAACGACTTAACATCCAGAATAATGATTTTACACTTTCGGAGTTCGTGCTGCGCTGGAAATATACCGTATAAACACCGCAGGTCGTCAAGCCAACACTAGTGATTATAAAATGAGTGTTAGGAAATAACACTTTATTAAAAAGCAATTTTTTTAAGCAAACCATCGTCTCACTCACTCATCGTCTACACCGCTTTATACTGTTAACATGGTACACAAACATATGCACACACTCCCACACACTCATTCACTCACTACGGGCAATTTAGGAACACCAATTAGCCTAATCATCATGTCTTTGGACTGTGGGAGGAAACCAGAAGGAAACCCACCAAGCACATGCAAGAACATACAAACTCCACGCACACAGACCACGAGGTGGGAATCGAACCCGGACCCTGGTGGTGCGAGGTGACCATGACGTCGGTCATGTTACTGCGAAGCCCTAAAACCGTAAATTTCCTTCTTCTTGAAAATTTCAGAAAACTTCGCCGTACCTCTGACGGTTCCAAAGCGCTGACACTGGAGACTCCTTCCATCAATCTCCTTCTAACATAAACATCAACTTACAGCAAATTTTCACCGTCTCAGTAGGGTGCGTTTACATGGACCCTAATGTTCCACTACAAATCACAATAATCGACCAATCGGAGTAGAAACTATACAGATCTGATCAGATTATAAGAGAGGGGTGTAAACCTTTGACAATCTTCCTCAACTGTTAGACAAACACTGTGTGAACATTTGCCCCGCATGGAGGTAACATCAGCTAGACGTGATGAGTTTTCATGAGGGAGATTTTGCTGATCTGTGAGAACAAACGACACACACTCATCTGCCATGACTTCAGACTTTCATCCACAGGGTCTCACCGAATGAGGAAGGAGCTCTGATCGGCTCGCCATTTCACACCGAGTAACGCGTCCAAGGAATCATAGATGAGACCGAATTCTTGTAAGCAATCAAAATGAGGAAAGGCAGGATTTGTCAGAAAACAATGTGTGAAGCCTGAGCTAATCTCAAAGCAAGGGGGAAAAAAGAAACAACTTCTTCTGTTGTACTTCCAGCAGATTAAACGTTTCACAGCGAGCAGAACCAAAAACATCAGAACAATTTCAGTCAGTTTGAAGAAATATTTTCTGTATAGATGTAACTAATCATCACACACGTGATCCATTTCTGTGCCGCATCCTCGATCCTGTGAATGAGTTGAGATCAAACAGCATAACCGTAATCTCCCAAATCCTGTATGTTTTGTTCCTATCATTTTCAGAAATTAAAAAATGTACGCTATTTTAAAGATTGGAACATTTTGGAAGTTGTTTGCTTGAGGGTGGCGCGATGGTGCGGTGGCGTGGTGGTTAGCACTGTCACCTTGCACTTCCAGCGTTTGATTCCTGCATGTTCTTCCCATTTTTACTGGGTTTCCTCCGCATACTCCGATTTCTTCCAACAGTCCAAAGAGGTGCGGATTAGGCTAACTGGAGTCCACAAATTGCCCGTAGTGTGTGAAGGAGTGTGTGAATGTTGACTGGAGGTCCTACCACGGCCGTAACATGGGAATAAATACACTGGTCACCATCGGCCACCACAGACCGTGTGGTGTATTAATGTAATTCTACAGAGGTTCCTATATGGATGATTGACATAACAACCTGCACTTGATGCATTGATTTGAGTTAATGTATTGTGACGGATCTTTTTTCTATCAAGCTGGTTTAATAGAGGGTGAAAAAAGCAAAAACTCTTACTGCTTTAATTCCTGCTGCTATTATTACTATTGCTGTTATTAGTGCTATTACTACTGCTACTGCCGCTATTACTCTTATTACTGCTACTATTACTGCTGTTCTTATTTATATTACACTTGTTATTGCATCTATTATTAGTGCTATTACTTTTATTACTTTTGCTAGTACTGTTGTTATTACTACTGGTATTACTAGTGATATTACTCTCATGACTACTGCTATTGACACTATTACACTTATTACTGCCTTTATTATTGATGTTATTACTGCTACTATTACTGCTGTTGCTATTTTTATTGCACTTGTTACTGCTTCTATTATTAGCGCTAATACTCATATTACTAATGCTAATATTGCTGTTATTACTACTGCTATTGGCACCATTACTATTATTACTGCTTCTGTTATTACTGTTATTATTGCTTCTATTACTGCTGTTATTATTGTTATTACACTTGTTACTACTGCTATTGATAGTGCTGTTACTTGTATTACTGCTGTTACTACTACTGCTATTGTTATTATTACTCTTGTTATTGCTGTTAGCACGAGTAATAGCAGTAGTAATATCACTAGTGTCGATACTCTAGTGGTACTACTCATTACTACTGCTGTTACTCTTATTGCTTCTGTTATTGTTACTGCGATCACTACTGCTATGACTCTTATTAAGTGTGCTGCTAATACTCCATGCCGCAGCTGCTTTTATTACTGCTATTACTTAAATTCCCACTTTTGCTAATATTTTTATTACTATATCTACTAGTACACTAAGTCTACAGTTACTAGCTTTTATATGACTATTATAACTCTTATGGCTACTGTAATGCTACACTACTGCTACTATTAACACTCCTATTAATACTACTAATAGGAGTAACACCACTTACACTATTACTACCCATAATAATAATAATAATAATAATAATAATACTTATGTCCATTTTAGTTAAATGTTGTCGCATTTAGGTTTTAAATAGAATTCATTAAAGAAAAAAAAGAAGTCATTTTTGTAATAAAGATTTTTGTATTTTATTTCCCAGGGAGGCTTCAGTAAAGGTTTAAAAAAATATATATTTTTTTTCTTTTACATTTCATGTTTTTGTATCTTGTCTTGTGTTGCGTCAGGCCTTTTTCATATCAATGTCTAACCCAATTCAATAAAAGTTCAATCAAAGCAAAAAACATCAACAACAGTAACTCGATGATGATGGTGATGATGATGATGATGATATACAGATGGGCTAGGAACACTCACCCATCAGCAGCAGCAACTGTGACACTATTTTTGGGCCAAATCTCACATTTATACCTCAGCTTTTCCTGCCTTTGATCCTGATTCGCCCCGGAGCAGGGGGTTGGAGTGGGGGTTTGGGGGACACACACACATTATATCACTACTAATCCTGATCAAGTGGATCAAAAATACTCAATGGTAGGTGCTGATCCAGGTGTTCTAACAAGATTCTAGTGTATTACAGTCAAATAAATCGCAATTAGACCAAGTAGAAAGCTGAATATTACAGTCTGGGGAAACTGTGCACCCCTGTGAGAGGCGACAATGGGTTAGCCCTCAGCTCCTGCTGCAGCTCCTTATAATAAATTCTTATTATTATGGTCGGCTATACGGGAATAAAAAATAAAATAAAGGGGGGGCAAATAAACGCGAATGAGGTTCTCGAGTGATGCAAGCAGTGGATAAAAATACAAAACATATTCATATCAAATAAATAAATGCATTTACACGGAGCATGCGATGAAAAGAATGAGAGCGATTGAGAGAGAGACGTCTCTGCAGCATGAGCCGCCATATGCATGAGATAAAAACACAAAAACATTCACAGCGTCACCTGATACACAGGATGCAGGATACAGTAAGATGTGGCGATAACAACAATACCAACCAAATAACAAGAATGCGCATCTGATTAGAGCAGAATCCAGAATTAATGGATGAGGTGAATAAAGGAGGAATAAAGGCTTTTGTGTATGTGTGTGTGTGTGTGTGTGTGTGTGTGTGTGTGTGTGTGTGTGACAGTACCTTCTGCAGATGCAGCGAAAATGTTCATGGCGCTGTGGATAGAGAAGAGCAGCGCGAGGCCGAGAGGAAGCAGGCAGGATGGATGCGGCTCGGGCAGATCACTGAGAGACGGAGGGATTAATCCTGCGAGAGCAGCTGCTGGGAGAAAAACAGGGAGGAGGAGGAGGAGGAGGAGAGCGGGTTGCTATGGGCGTCGCCGAGCTGCTGCTGATGCTGCTGATGCGCATTAAAGTGACGCAGCTGCGCTGTTTCTTTTTCTGTGTGTGTGTGTGTGTGTGTGTGTGTGTGTGTGTGTTTTGGGGGGAGGCGGGGTTGTTGTGCTGTTTTTGGGTCGTGTTGTGGTGGATTGTGTTATGTTGTATTTAGTTTTTGTATTTTATCGGGTTGTGTCGAGTTTTGTTGTGTTGTGTTGTGTTCTATCCGGTTGTGCTGGATTGAGTTGTGTTGAGTCAAATTGTGTTGGTTTCTCTTGGGTTGTGTTGTGTTGTGCCATGTTGTGTTGGGTTGTAATTGGTAGGGTTTTATTGTGTTTTATTTTGTTGTGGTGTGTTGGGTTGTGCTGTTCTGCTTTGGGTTGTGTTGTTTTGTTTTACGTTGTGTTGTGTTGTAATTGGTTGGGTTGTGATGTGCTGCTTTAAATTGAGTTGCGTTGAGTTGTTTTGTGCTATGTTGTGATTGATTGTTATCGTTTTGTTGTGGTGTGTTGGGTTGTGCTGGTTTGTGTTGGGTTGTGCTGGTTTGTGTTGGGTTGTGCTGGTTTGTGTTGGGTTGTGCTGGTTTGTGTTGGGTTGTGCTGGTTTGTGTCGCATTCTGTTGTGTTTGGTTGTAATTGATTGGGTTGTGATGTGCTGTTTTGGATTTGTTGTGTTGTATTAGGTTGTGCTGTGATGTTTCTTGCTGTGTTGTGATTGATCGTTATTGTGTTGTGTTGTGTGTCGGAACAGATGACCTTATCCAATCTGTGCTGTTTAAATTTAAAGCTGTAGAGTGAAAAATAAAAGTGACATCATTCAAATCACTCAAGCAGACTTTAGGTTCTTTAGACTCTTTGGTTCTGGTTTAACATTTAAACAGTACGTTAACGTAACTTTACTTTACTGCTAAACATGTGTGATGTGTTTATACCGCAGTGCTGTGAATTCACCCTGAGCTCTCGGGTTACTCCGGTAACTATCACTGCAGGATCAGGGGCTTACACAGGGTTCTGCTTAGTACTTACTGTAGAGTGATTGAGTGCATGGTTTTATTTATATTACAGAGTGTGATGACTTCTGTCCCTGTGTGTGAAGGTAAGTATAGGATATTTAGTATCATGCTGCTGAAACACATCCTGCCTCCTGCACCAGCATGTATTTGTTCATTCCTGCACATGGTGTAGTACCACATCACACCAGCAGATCTTTACATCAGACCTGGAATAATTCATAATATTAAATGATTAACATGCTTTAAGATAATAATAATAAAAGATTCAACTGGAGAAAAAAAACAATGTTTTTTTCTTTTCTTCCATTTAAAGCACAAGATCTGTATGTATTGAAAAAAACAACAACATTCAGGCAAAAAAAGTGCCTTAAATTAAACTAATAATATGATTCCTGTGTGAAAGTCATGCTACTTTTCTTTCAGGGTTGATTGAAGAAGAACGATGATGATGATTATGATGATGATGATTATGATGAAGAATAAAACACTAATCTGCCTTAAATGTCTCGCCTTCATTATTTATTTTTATGTACTTATTTATGTGTTATTTAGCTTTTCGCACCCCAGGTCAATTCAACATCATTACCAAAAGAAAAAAAGACCTTCATTATTAGAAAGAGATATCTTTCTAATCGAGTTTTTTATTATTATTATTATTATTATTATATAACTTTTTAAATTACATTTGACATGTTTAGGGTGTACAAACTTCTGCATTCATTTATATCTCTCTATGATACACCTAGACAAAATGTCATGATGATGATGATGATGATGATGATTATTATTAGGGCCTAAGCACTGAAATTGGCCTGATGACGACATGTCCATGAGGTTATCGCCATGTGTACATGTCAAACCCGGTACATCGTTGCTTGCAACTATATTTATCATTGTATCTATAATGAAGTAATGATTTACAGATCTGTGCTTAATTTTTACTTTTTAAAAATGAAAAAGGGCGCTTCTAAAGGTCTTACCTGAGTCAAGTCAAGTTTTATTTTCATCTCAGCCAAATACAATATCCTTTTCTTTCTCTTTTTTTTATGTTTCCTTTGTAGAACAAAATCAAACACATCAAACCCATGAAATAACTCACATGGCATGATTAAGTAATTAAATAAAGAGAAAAAAAAACACCATCATTACAAGCTCGAGCTCCATCTGGAAATAAAATCCAATAACTTTGAATGTACAGTATCTTCAACACTGATGAATCCGGATCTCATGAGGAGTGTCCCAGCAAAGGAAGAGCAGGACGTCCCTCTGCTGTGTCTGTGAAGTTCATCGAGAGCTACCAGCCTTAGAAATCACCAATTAACCATACACCTCAGATTAGAGGCTGCAGGAATGCAACAATGAGGGCAAGCAGGAGAAACATCTTATCATCAGCTGTTTGGAGAAGACAATGCTGAAGGCATCTGTAAAATGAAATATATTACAGATGCCTTCAGCATTGTTCTACAATGTAGAAAATAATACAGTGGAACCTTGGATTATGAGCATAATTCGTTCCGGAAGCGGGCTCGTACTTCAAAACACTTGTAAACCAAATCGAACCTTCCCATAAGAAATAATGGAAACTCAAATTATTCGTTCCTCAGCCCAAAAAATAAATACATAAAAATAATTAATACAAAATATATTAAGTAAAAATAAAACAAATTAACCTGCACTTTACATAAAAAAAAAAAGTAAAAATAAATCCCGATAAGTGTTTCCATTTGTGCACGCAGGCACTGTGTGTGTGTGTGTGTGTGGATCTAAAGTAAGCTCCCCTCTCCCCCTTCTCGTCTTACACAGTTACCTTCTTCCACTCTTTTCACACATGCGCGCGCACACAACGGAAACACTGTTTTATCAGAAAAATTAACAAGAAATCTCTGTAATGACACTCGATTGAGTGACACACTAACGGAATCACTGCTGTATAGTAAAAATAAAACAAATGAACCTGCACTTTAACTTTGAAAAGAATCGCGACAGAGCAGTGTTTCTGTGTAGAGCAGAGAGAAAGAGCGTGTGTGTGTGTGTGTGTGGCACGGTGTCCAATGAAGCGCGCACACAGACACAAAGAGCAGGCTGATATGGAGAGAGAAAATGGATCTTTAACCTCTCTAATGAGACTTGCTTTTGCTTTATACACACTCTGTACACACACGCATACAGACACAAAATAAAATATCTTTTACACACACACACATGTGGTCACAGTGTTATAGTAAACAGTACACGCGTGCACGGATGTTGATTATACCAGTAAGAGACG
>JAQQZT010000037.1:34843161-34857880 GCA_030068275.1 Clarias platycephalus | reverse complement strand
ATCATGTATGATTTTCGTTCCACTTCTCACGTGTACACCACTTTGTATTGGTCTTTCACGTGGAATTCCAATAAAATCGATTCATGTTTGTGGCTGTAATGTGACAAAATGTGGAAAGTTCAAGGGGGCCGAATACTTTTGCAAGCCACTGTATACGAAACCTCTTCAGGAACTCTGTAAATGTAATTTACAGAACTCGTGAAGAAGTTCCTCGGTTTTTGGAAAATGTTTGCAGGGTTCGTGTTGCTAAAAGGTTTACATGGTTCTTAAAGAGGTTTCAGGTTGCTGAAGAGGTTTATTTAGTTCCTGAAGAGGTTGCTATTGATTGTGTTCCTGGAGAGGCTTGTTGGTTTACAGGCGAACAGGAAGTTTCTTAGTTTTGGAAAATCTTTATTTGGGTTTGAGTTTTCTCGGTTTCTTGGTTTCATGGTTGCTGAAGAGGTTTATTCTGTTCCTGAAGAGATGTTTTGCTTCTTGACAGGGTTTCTTGTTTCCTGAAGATGTTTCCTGTGTCATGATAAAACTAACAATATGGAAATTAAGGAAACGATGCTGTTTGATCAGGTTCTGACGGTTCCGGGTTCTGTATGTTTTGATCTCAGACGTCTCATTTGGTGCATTGAATAGTTAACGTTAGGTTCGTGCTCGTGTGTGTGTGTGTACATAAATCTGAGGGACGCACGAGGAGAGTGTGTGTTATTTTGGGAGTGTGGAGAAAGCGAGAGATTGCAGTGCTATAAATATGCTGAGATTCTCTCTTTTCTCTCTCGGCGGAGCAGTTGTTGATTTTCCCTTTCGACAGTCTTCCTGCAGCAGAGTCCCATGAGGCCTGATCTGGCATATTGTCCTTCCCTCCCTCCCTCACACACACACACACACACACACATCCTGCAGTGTACTCTGATGTTCTGCAGCTAAAACGTTTCTATTCATCTCTCCTTCTCTTGTACTTTCTCTGTGTTTTCCCTCTCAGATGTCTACAAGCCTGCCGTCTCCCACAGGGACTTGAACAGCAGGAACGTGCTGGTGAAACCAGACGGCTGCTGTGTCATCAGTGATTTCGGCCTCTCCATGGCTCTGACGGGAAAGAGGCAGTCGGGGCAGGTGGAGGAGGACAACACGGCCATCAGTGAGGTCAGCACCCGCCGCGTTTTACTGGATAGGTTACTGAAAATGATCCTGGGCTCCTCTACCGGTTTCTGGGCTCCTTAATAGTCATTAAAAAAGTTCAGCTAATGAAAAGTCTGATGAGTTTCACAAACAACGTTCGGAAAGGGTCCTGTGGATGTTGAAAAGCTTTGTGGGTGAAAAGTTTTTCTATGGTGAGAATCCGCTCCAAAAGCAACCTTTATTATAGTACTGAAGCCTGATTAAGTGATACGGAGGATTTCAGTGATTGGGTTTGTTTCAGCCAAACGCCAAACTTCAGTGAGTTTGATTTCGTAATAGAGTTTGATTCAATAGTTGAGTTTGATTCATTTATCCAGATTATTTCAGTCATTCGTCTTGATTCATTAATACAAGTCGATTCAGTGACTTGGATCGATTGAGTGATTCAGTAGTTCAATTTGATTCATACTGTATAATCAGGTTGGTTCAGGAGCTCAACTTGACTCAGCTCGATTCATGAATACAAAATGATTCAGTGATTCAATTTGATTGAGGGATTCATTATGATTCATTATTTCAGTGATTCATCATGATTCAGTGATTCTGCGTGATTCATGAATACAGTACAACATGATTCAGTGATTTAGTTTGAATGATTTAGTTTTTTTTTTCAGCTTGATTCAATAATTCAGTCTGATTCATTTATTTAGACTGTTTCAGTCATTTAACTGCTTGATCTGGTTTTTTTACGTGTCGATTCAGTGATTTGGTTTAACAGAGTGATTCGTTAATGCAGTGTGATCTGTACTGTATCATCAGCTTGCTTGAGTGATTCACTTTGCTTGTTCTTCAGTGATTCAGCCTGACTCTGTGATTTGACATGGTTCAGTCATTCTGCTTCATTCAGTGACTCAATAATTCAACCTGATTCATTTGTTCAAATAATTTCAGTTATTCAGCTTCAAAAAGTAATACAGGTTGATTCAGTGACACGGTTTGGATGAACGATTTATACTGTGTAATCAGATCAACTTTACTTAATGATTCTCTTTGATTTAGTGAATCAACTTGGTTCAGTGATTCATTTTGATTAAGTGATTCATTATGGTTCATTATTTCAGTGATTCAAACAGATTCAGTGATTGTGCTCGATTCAGGGATTCAGTCATTCGGAAGTGATTCAGTAGCTCAGTGTGATTTGGTCTGTTTCATCAGCTTGTTTTAGTGAATCGAATTTGATTCAGTGATTCTGTTCGATTCATGGACACCGCATGATTCAGTGATTTAGTTTGAGTCATTCAGGTTTTTACATTTAGTGACCGAGCTAGATTCATTTATTCAGATGATTCTTTCAGCCATTCAGCTCCTTTGGTATTACAGTACGTGCCGATTGATTGATTGATTGATTGATTCAGTAGTCCAATGTGATTCATACCATCTGATTGGATTCTTTTTTTTTCTCTTATGTTTCAATGGCTCCTGTTGGTTCATTCACAATTTTGTGATTCATTCACAAATCGATTCTGTGATCCAGTTTGATTGAATAATTTAAATTAAAACAGCTTGAGCCAGTAAATTCAGCTTGATGATTTAGTGATTCAGATTCGATTATGTGATTCGGCTTGATTCATCATTTCAGCGATTCAACTCGATTCAGTGATTCTGCTTGATTTAGTGAAGATATAAAAGAGAGATTGAATTTTATTAAAGAAGAATGATGTTTCGTGTGTGTGTGTGTGTGTGTGTGTGTGTATGTGTGTGTGTGTTTATGTCAGGTGGGCACAGTGCGGTACATGGCTCCGGAGGTGCTGGAAGGAGCCGTGAACCTGCGAGACTGCGAGGCTGCACTGAAACAGGTGGATGTTTACGCTCTCGGCCTGCTGTACTGGGAATGCTTCACGCGCTGTGCCGATCTCTTCCCAGGTAATCCATGCTCTGCTGATAGCCAGTAACGATATGTTTTTTGTGTTAAAACCAGCTCATGTCCATAAATCTGCTCTGACCTGCTCCTACTCTTTCAGGCGAAACCGTGCCCACGTTCCAGCTGGCATTCCAGTCAGAGGCGGGGAACCATCCGACCATAGAGGAAATGCAGGCGCTGGTCTCCCGCCATAAACAGAGACCCAAATTTCCTGAGGCCTGGAAGGAGAACAGTCTGGTAAAAAAAAAAAAACACACACACACACACACACACACACACACACACACACACATGCATGTAAACATACTGTATACAGATTCATACAGTAAATTAATGAACTTCAAACATCTGTTGTTAAATTACGTAGATACACTTGTGACAAAATATTAGCGCCATCTGGTTCTGGATCTTTGTGATTTATTTACTATAATGTAGAGTACTATAAGGCGTTTTTTGAGTATTTCTGACTTTCATTGGTGTTTAAATCCCCATGTGTGTGTGTTTGTGTGTGTGTGTGTGTGTGCAGGCAGTGCGCTCTCTAAAGGAGACGATGGAGGACTGCTGGGATCAGGACGCCGAGGCTCGACTCACGGCTCAGTGTGCGGAGGAGCGGCTGGCCGAACTGCTCGTCCTCTGGGAGCGAGAAAAATCCACGAGTCCTGCCGTGAACATGAGCACGGCCCTGCACAATCACAGGTACCACAATCACACTGATACTAAACAAAATCACCAATTAAAACGATCAGTTCATACTCGGATATCTTTGATAACTTTGGGTTAGCGCCAGTTATTTTGCACAGTAAAGAATCTGGTAGCAAAACGGTCATGTGACCACAGCAAGTATTTAACATCTGGATATCATCACTGCTTGGGCTGGATCTGTCCACCATGTCGAGTCACTTAGTGGGCGCAAACAAATAGAAAATTGGAGCAATAAATGACATAATAATATACATAATAAATGTATAAATAAATGTATAAATGTGACAAAATAATACAGCAATTACATATTTCAGAAGCATAATTTTATAAATTATAAAATTTCTACAAACAACCAACAATGAGAAAATTAAAGACTAGAAAGATTAAAAAGAATATACACTGTATATATTTTTTTTCTGAATTTTTTTCGTTGCATATAGACAAATCTTTCCACATATATATGTATGGAAAAATTATATACTGTATATACTGAATAAAAATTTTGAAGAAATAAATTATTCTATAATAATCAGTTTAAAAAAATAAAGATTTAGGAATGAATAAAAAAAAATTAGGAACATGAAACATTTTTGGAAGCAATTAAATACTCTATAAAAAGCAATAAAAAAAAATTTAAACAAAAAAGAACCCAATAAAATTCTGTTTGATTTCAATGTATTAAATTCTTGCTTATTTATTTATTTATTTATTTATTTTAGATGTTCAAATGTTGTATTTTTAGATCTTGTAATTAAAAAATAATAATTTTGCACACCAAAGTGACTGTATACTGTACATATAATCCTAAATGTATTTATGTCTCAGGAACTTGTCGCGTGGACATCAAGCACCAAAAACTGGCACTTACCCAGAAACCTCATCTTCAGCTACAGTCGAGGAGAGAGAGGGCGGAGCTAAACCTTCTCACAGCGATGCATCTACAGAACCTGTGCCGATGGCAGGAGCTGCAGAGAAGAACAGGAACTGCATCAACTACGAGCGTCAACAAGCTCAATCTGGAATGCTAGGGCTTGAAGGTGCCACGCCCGTCCTGGTGGCCGGCGGTGGTCGTCACGCCCATACCCAGCTCACCCAGGAAGATCTGGAGACCCCTAAACTGGACCTAAACGAGGTTCAGCGGAACCTGCGTGAGAGCTCAGACGAGAGCCTGATGGAGCACTCGCAAAAACAGTTCAGCTCGGGTCCCTTCTACCCACTCCCGGACATGACCGCTGACATCACGGGGTCACAGGTTCCCGCGCCTACGTCCATCCTGCCCAAGCAGCAAAACGTCCCGAAGAGACCCAGCACTCTGAGCCTGCACTCCAAACCTGCTGCGGCTTCGTCTCTCAGGATGAAGTTTGGCAAGCTGAGCAAAAGCAACCTGAAGAAAGCCGACGTGGGCGTGGTCAGAACCAAATCCGCACCTGAGCCACGCCCGGTTAAGGTTGTCACCAATAACGCGGTCTCCTCGATAATGGCGAATTTGACCACGCAGATGCCACCAGGGGGCGCTGCGAGTGCCATCGATTCTCAGGTTAAAGACGGTGCGGGTTTAGATGAGGTGAGTTTCGGGATCTTGACCGCCAGTCCGGACGAGCAGGAGCCCCTGCTCAGGAGAGACGCGCAGCTGGAAAACAACACCAACAACAACAACAGCAATAACAACGGCGGAGACGGCGAGGGTGATGGAGAGAGTGAGGTCGGACCTGGAGACGGAGGAGAAAACGGTGAGAGTACCGCTCCAGTCACAGAGACGTCCTCCTCATCTGTAACAGAACCTCCTGCACTGACGTCTCAACGTCCACCTGCCCCGCCCATGACCATGCCTGTGCCAACGCCCTTGGCACCGACACAAGGGGAGGCGCTGCTCAGACAGAACCGTGGACGCAGACCCGAGAGACCGAACTCGTTGGACCTGTCCATCACCACGCTGCCCTTACTGGGTGAGGACAACACTTAAATCTCATAAATATATTTTAAAAATTTCCTTCTGGTTCCCTTAATTTAAACAATTATTCTTCATAAATAATGAAAAGAAAAAAAGCTTCGATCAAAGCAAAGCCACATCGCTTTATGCTTCATCTCTCTCTCTCTCTCTCTCTCTCTCTCTCTCTCTTCTTCTCACAGGAGGACATTCGGACTTCGACGGCAAAGAAGGAGCAGGAGACAAGATTAAAAAGCGAGTGAAGACCCCGTACGCCCTGAAGAAGTTGCGACCTGCGACTTGGGTCATCACCACGGAAACGCTTGACGCCGAAGTCAACAACAACAACAAGTGTCCCGGGGGTCAGAATCACCTCGCTGGAACCAGCAGAGCCAAATCAGCCTCCGCGGTTTACCTGAGGGGCCGGGGGGGCGTGGCCTCCGGCTTCACCTCCGACCCCAGCGACTGCACCTTTTAAAAGACCCGCTTAGACTCTTTTGAGAGATCCATGCTCGATCCAGGGACGTGAAGCTCGTATCCACTGGGACTATGGAAATAAGCACAGTACCAGTACCAGTATCACTGCTGTCTGTGTTGTGTGTTGCACTTGAACATGAGGGCTGATTTATGCTTCTGCATCTGACATCATCTTTACATGTAATATAGAGTGTCCACCAGGGGGCAGCGTCGCCTGTACAAAATTTCAATTGTGTCCTGTGTGGAGCAAACAGGGCTGAGAGAAGTGAAGTCCTCTTTCATTTCACAGAGGTGTCAAAATTTAAGCTTCAGCTGTCGCTCTAAGATACAGGAGACACCTGGAAATGACCAGTTTATGATTACATTTAAAAAAAAATATCCTAACAAATAATAGGTGGACGTTGGAAGTGAAAGAAATGTGTTTGCTAATGATAGGCGGCTATTTTCACTTTATCTGGGTGTCCTGTGAAAGCGCAACAATAGGAAACAAAGTGGGTGTGGCTTTTCCTGTGCTGCTTAGTTTTAGGACGTAGCACCGGACACTGTGTTGACGTTCTCCTTATGAAATAAAAAAATTGTCATCAAACAACATAGGCTAGCTCAATGTGGACTCCTTAGTGTGGTCCCCCCCTAGTGGTCCGTAAGCTGTACTGCACCATGAGAGGTCATTTATAGCAAATTAATATTCAGTCTCACACGATCTCTGTAGCACTTATCCTGTACTGTACTGGGTCGCGGTGGGCCTGGAGCCTATCCCTGTGGAATCGAGGGACAAGGCGGGGTCACCTTGGACGGGGTGCCAGTGCGTTACAGTGCACACAAACACACACACACCCTAAGAGAGACCCTAATATCCTCACACTCATGCTACAACCAATTTAGAAATGCCAGTTAGCCTAATCTGCAGTACATGGAGGAAACCCCTTAACCACGGAAGAACACAGAGCCCAAGGCGCGACTCTTAATCACTAAGCTAAGTGCAGAAACGTTTAATTTTCAGTTTTGTAATTAGGTTGAATATGAAATTCCCATAGATATTTCTGATGATGTATTTACATAAAAGTAACCCGAACTAATAACACAATGCTATGGGATTTAAACAACGTGAAATTCTTAAATCATCTTTAGTCTTGTGTCAAGTTTAAGGTTTTGGAAGATTCACACATATTCGATCACGCTGTAGCATTGTTACAGTAAGTTTGGGAATGGCTGCAGCCAGCTCATCCACTCCTTTTATTTTTCCTCTTCTGCTTCTACACTTATCGAAGTTTACAGTGACCCTATATTTATTTATTTTTATTTTTTTGCAGTAGATCCTGATCCTGGTTTGAGTTTGGGATCTCAGACACTCTTCTCTGCTTACCCATAATCCACTTCTTCATGTCTCGACACAAAAATATTTGCATCCTTGCAGAAGTCTAAATCAGCCCTGCCACTCGTACATCTTGATTCTGTTTCGACCCTGATATACAGTCAAAGTCCCTATACACAAGTAACGACGGACAGACAGACGAGCTGTAATAATGTTGTAACGTTGCCTAAAAAATCGTAATCAATATATAAAAGGTGCACATCATAATATTTATATATACATATACATATATATAAAACATGCAAGCTGGAATTTATTATTATAATTTTTTTTAAATCAGCGATTGGAAGCTATCAACAGCTAACAAGACATCAATGTTTTGTTTTCATTTGATTTGTTGTATTTTGGTTGAACCGAGCGCAACAGCACCACCGGTGGTTGTTATAAAAAGCACACGGAACGCTACGACGAAGTTCAAAGCGAGGCGATTTCTTTCTAGCTCAGACTGGAGATTTACGGGTGTCTATACAGAACCGAGGCACCAATATGCAGATATTACGGCCGTGGCCAAAAGTTTTGAGAATGACAAATATTTATTTTCACAAAGTCTGCTGCTTGAGGGTTTTTAGATCTTTTTGTCAGATGTTACTCTGGTATACTGGAGTATAATGACAAACATTTCATAAGTGTCAAAGGCTTTTATTGACAATTACATTAAGTTTTGCAAAGGGTCATTATCTGGTCTTATTTCACCACATCCTGATTGATGGCGCAGAATCAACACTACCTGAGTCCTGTGTTACTTACAGTATGAAAGACTTGTAATCATACTCCAGTATCCCAGAGTAACATCTGACAAAAAGATCTAAAAATTTATATTTGTGCCGTTCTCTAAACTTTTGGCCCCCGTCTGTAGACTGACATCTCATATCACCACCAGCTACATTACTCATTTTACACTTCGTACTGCCTCTGTTAAAATAAAAATAAAAAGCCCTTGTTTTCTACTCGTTTCTGTTTTGAAAGCACCAGGAAAAATCTCGAGGGAAAATCGTCTATTATTGTGCTTGGAAAGTGTTCACAATTGACCCTGCTCACGCCGCGTGTGTCGGAAAAACTATTTATAAAAGCGTAAGCGTCGAGGGGTGCAGTGGATATTTACAACTTTGTTGCCATTTTAAGAAACAGTTTGATCATTTTCGGGAAAATTGAGCACAACCGTGATACACTTTATGGTCTGTATGTTCTGGCTCCATCTACATCAAATTTACTTAGACTAATGAAGTTAATTCTCGCTTTTATTAATTGCTTTGCAGGTGATTTTTCAGGTTTATTACCATGTGTAATTTTTTTATGTTGTTTTTTTTACCCTGACCTCCTACACTGTATCGAGCACTTTTACGTACAAAACATCCCAAATTGCATATCAATTAAGGTAAACACTCTAAAGCAAACCAGCTATTCATCCGCAACGTTATCGGACTTGCATGTGTTTTAATACACACGGAACTTTCGGCGAATTAAACACTTTTTGTGAAATTAATTCATGTGTTTGCTTTATATAAATGGAAATCTACAAACGTATAGCATTATAATGACCTTGTTGAGACTGTGTGAGTGAACGTAACTGTATGTGAGAAAGAATTTCAAAAGAGGTTAGGCTACGTGTCCATCTGTCCATGTGTCTTTCTGTGAGTACGCGCACGTGAACCGTTTTCGTGCATGTCTAGTTGTGTGTGTTTAAAGACCACAAAGCAGGACAGGTCAGACGTTCGGAGGTCAAATCAATCTCTATGCACAAAGACACGCTCCTTAAGCAGCTCTGCGCTCACGTGTGTGAGTAAACAAACACTCATGGACTCTGCTGACGTTTTTCTCTCTTTCTTCTGAGTGCTGCATGGATTAAATGCATTGTAAGTTTTCTTCAGGAGCACAATATTACCTTTGACCCTTCTGTTTCCATGTGCGTTGTGTGTTCTGCTGTCACCTCTGTGTGTCCAGTGTTTGTTTCATTCTGTCGTCTGATTGGTCAGCTCCTTACGCCTGTGATGATGATGATGATGATGATGCGAATGCCACCTCGGTGTACACTTTGTAATTTGTGATTTCTATCGGATTGCAAAACTGTATCGTTGCTGCTTTGGAATAAATAACGCTTTGCACTTGCTTCGTTTCTTTTATCAAACAAAGCTGCAGGAAATTAGCAGATGTTGCTAGCATCTGGAATAAGCCAGTACATACAGTATTTATGTTGGTCTCCACATCTGTAACACACTTTAAGAGACAATGATTAACACATTTGACACCACAGGTTTTTACACAATGTAAATTTAAATATACATGTAGATATAATCATAAACTAAGATTATTAAGAAATCACATTATGAGGGGGTATCAAGACTGATTCGAGACTAGTTTTGTAACACGCCACCAGATGGCAGCACAAGGCTACATTCACAGTCATAGGGAGCACCGACCTTCATAAGTCAGTGTGCCAAAAGACATCGTCCGGTGTACATCGGGAGCTGTGCAACTGGTGCTATTCTGACCATGTGCGTTACCACGTCTGCTATTTCATCATGGACAGCAAGTTAGAACAAGAAGAGAACGTGAAATTCTGCGTGAAACTGGGCAAATTTGCAGAAGAGACGTTTGACATGATTTGGCAAGGTTACGACGATGTTGCAATGAGTCGTTCAAGGGGTTTTGAGTGGCACACCTCAAGAGCGGAAGACCGTCACTGGAAGACCTTCAACGAGCTCGACCCCCGAACATATCGATGATCTGTGTATGAAGATTATTGGAGAACAATTTACAACAATTTGCTGCCATTGTTGGTGTGTCATACAGAATGGTCCAGGCAATCCTCATGTGTGATGTACACATGCGCCGAGTTCGTCCCCAGGCTGCTGAACCAAAAGCAGAAGAAACAATGCATCATAGTCTGCCAAGAACTTGGCAGACTATGGATTCCTTGGAACGCCTTGGATCACCGTTCCTGCATGTCGAGAATTATTACTGGTGCTGAAACTTGGGTGTATGGGTCAGCCCTAAGACGAAGCAACAGTTTTCACAGTGAAAGAGCAAATCATCTCCAGGACCGAAACAGACGAGGCAGGTCGGTAGCTCGTCCAAGCTCATCGTCTTTTTCCACTTTTGCATCGAGACTTCGTCCCCAGGGGCCGGACCGCCAATAGCAATAGCAATTCTACGACGAAAGTGACAGGATCTGTGACGCACTAATCTCAAAACTTTCTTGAAGCCCTTTGTATTGGTAAATCGGGGCAGTAATTGAAATGTTACTTGGATAATCATGCTGGAAATCGTTCGAAAACGCTTCGTACGCAGAGGCACATTTCTCGCAAAATTTCAGTTCTTAAAGCGAAAATTTTTTGAGGCGGGGCCTTCTCATGCCGAGGTACCGCTGTACTGTCATTAGGACATTGATTTACATTTAAGTATTGATTTTTAAAGATTTAAAAATTGGGTTATCTATAAAAATCGTGATACTTATAGAATGGCAGTATTACTCTAATCGCACAGAGGTATCGTGATAATATCGTATCGGGAGGACACGGGGAGGTCATTCCCATCCCGAGTGTGTGAGGTGAGAGTACAGGCTGAGACAGAAGTGTGTGTGTGTGTGTGTGTGTCACTAACTAACTCTCCGGGGAGGAGCGACAGTAACGGAGCACAGGGATCTTTATCCAACACACAGGAAAACAAACACACACGCACGCACACACACACACACACATCCCTATCCACCCCGGTGTAAAGCGGGAGCTCGGTGAGGTGGAGGTGAGGTGTCTCCTCGCCATGATGTCGCCCTCGCGGGTGTGAAGGACGCGTGAGTACACCGGGGCGGTCGCGCGCGCGCATGGCGTCGCCGCTCCAGCCCGAGACGCGGAAGTTCACGCGCGTGCTGAGCAAACCGGGCACCGCCGCCGAGCTCCGGCAGAGCGTCTCCGAGGTGGTGAGGAGCTCCGGGCTCACGGTAAGGACATGAACAATCTCTTTTAATGTCTTCCAGGATGAGGAGCGGACAGGCGTCGCGTGCAGTGTTTTCAGCCGGGATGATATAAACACCGGTTTCCATAATACTTTCATAAAAGCTTCTTATCTACTGTAAGCTCCCGATCCGTGCTTCGTTTTTTGTTTGTTTGTTCGTAAATATGCTACACATTTATATTTTTTCATCAGATAAAAAGAAACACGTTTGTTAAATATAGTTTCATGCTCTTTTATGTCCGTGGTGTCCGTTACACTTTTAAATTCAAATCTGTTAACGATCTTAACCGTCATTCAGATGAAAGACTTTTAAACCTGAAAAGGTGTTTTATTATAAAATGCCAAATTGTTAAGATATTGCAGCATGAATTTGACATGGTTACGGACACTACAGAATTTTCACTTTTACCAAAACCATTTAAGCAATTCATTTTGCTTAAATCTTAAGCAACAATTTTTACAGGAGGTCATATGCTTCTAGAAGTTTACACTCATTTTAGTATCAATAATCATAAATAAATATTAATAAGTATATATTTTTATGATTATTGTTTGAGGCGAGACAGTATAGTGCTGAAACAATTGGCATTTTTGGTGCACATATAAAATCATCTCTCCAAAAAGGCTGAAGTTAACAAATTTTCAGAGAAGCAAGATTAATCACTTACTGTGTTTTCCATGTTGCGTAAACTTTACAAGTTTGGCTCACACATTTTTGGCTTTATATGTATAACAAAAAATGAAATCAGCACCAATACTGTATCTGTCCAAACCTTGCAGTGACATGGTATCCAAATACATAAACTTCAATATGGAGTCGGTCCCCCCTTTGCAGCTATTACAGCCTCCATTCCTCTTGGAAAGTCGTCCAAAAGATTTTGGAGTGTTTCTGTGGGAATTCGTGCCCATTCGAGCCAGAAGGCCTGACTCGCAATCTCCGTTCCAGTTCATCCCAACGGTGTTCAATGAGGCTCCGTGTTCGGTCCAGTCACATCAAACCATGTCTCTACAGTTCTTGCTTTGTGCACTGGGGCACAGTCATATTGGAATGTTGGCTTTCCCCAAACTGTCGCCACAAAGTGCTTAGCATAGCATTGTCCAAGATGCCTTGGTGTGCTGAAGCATTAAGATTGCCCTTCACTGGGGATAAGGGACCTGAATGAAACACCTGAATTCAATAATTAACAGGTTTGGCCAAATACTTTTGTCCATATAGTGTAGCTATGCACTAAACACTTAGACTTTTATATTTTGCTTTATTTCAAATTGCATTATATACTGTAGATTCTAGTATGGATTCTGTGCAGCTGTTACTTATATTTAAATATAAATGGATTGTCCGTGAGTTTAGAAATCTTATGCATAATATAGTACTACTACTATTACTAATGATAATAATTATAATTATAAACTAGTCTTTAAAAATCTATGGTGTTAGTCAGAATACTAAGAAAAAAAAGTCAGAACTCAAATAAATAGTTAATTTTAAATTCTAGTCCTTTTTTCATAGTGTTTCGTAGTGTTAAGTGTTAAAAATCTAATTAGATAAGCAATATGTAGTAATATCCTGAGATATGATTGCGACATGACTGAGATTTCTGTATCAGTGTCATGTTCTCAGTGTTTCAGAGTGTAATAAAGCATTACCAGAACAATAATTACCAAAACATATTATTGCTAGCTAACCCGGCTAGGTAGTGTAGGTTAGTTTAACGTTCCAGTTTCTGGATCTTAGATGTGCAAAGACGTAAAGCTTAATGAATGTAACAGAATCAGCTGCACAGAGTAGTTAGACAGTATTGAAAGTAAATATAATATTTAGAAATAACTAAATAACCAGTAATAACATCCAAAAGCAGCTAATCAGCTACTTAGATTTGAGAATTCGACCACCACTGAACATAATGAGGTCCTTTGCTCTGTGATCGTTATCATTGATTTTTAGCAACAAAGGGGTCTGATTGCTGATTATCTTGAATTAATTGGACGTTTCGGGAGTCTCTGTTAGCAGGACTTGCAGTTTTGTACTTTATTACTGATCCAGTTACAATTCAGAGAGTCTTTAGAATAGATTTGACCACATTTAAAAATGTATAAGTGAGACAAGATGATTTTGTGCGTGTGTGTCTGTGTGTGTGTCTGTGTGTGTGCAGGAATCTTTTAAAAATGGAAAGTGGAGCATTTAGCCACCCTCTGGTGAAGTAATTGTCCAAATCCCTGTACTTCATCTCTGAGATGAGGAAATGGAGAGGTGGATTCCTTGATGTCTGTTCATCAGGGCTGAGATTTTACCTGCCAGATCGCCAGATAAATAGCGTCTAAGTTTGTTCTAAACAGAAATTATTTATGGTTATATACTCAATAGAGCTGAAATCATGACACCACTCAACTTCTTTTGTCTTTGCTCATTTAAAAAAAAAGTTTCTTTTGGTCAGCAGGTCTGATCTTGCCTTAAGAGAGCACCATAACCAGTTTTTTTCTTTTTATTATTATTATTTTGGGGACATTTCCACAAGATTCCACCAGCTGTGAGCACGTGTTCCAGCTCAGTCTATTCTATTCAGTCTGATATTCACTCAGAAAGCTCTAGCTGTCTAAATAATGATACTACGAGCGCCTGAAGGATTAGATTTTGACGTAAATTAGGTGTGTCCCGCTGTCCCAGATTTGCGTTTCTCATGACCTTGATTCCCAGCTTCTCTTTGAGCTCTTTGAACACACACGAGCTGGATTGAGACACAATCGTTTTTTTTGAAGAATGTTATTTAAAACCAAGCAGAAAGTAATAACACTGGCCTAGTAATCAAAATCATGGATCAATATCAATCCATCCAATATCAATACATATTAATACATAATTTTTTTTAAATCTAATGCAACACACTTATGTTTTCTACAACTATAAATAGCTAACTAGTAGGTGACCCACATTCTCAGTGTTCCTTTCCTCATTTTGTTATGTGCCATGACATTTTGACACAATCAAGAAAACGCACATGCATTACTATATCTCAGAAATAAAGAAAAAAAATCCTTATTGGCCATCAAAGATGTCCCTGTAGTACCTTTAACCTGGGAGGGCCGATTATGCTTTATACGTCACTTTTAGTAATTTTGTAGACATTCAGATGTGTCTTCAGTATTTTTGCATTTTTTTAGATTAGCTTTTGTGTGTTAGATTTAGTTAGCACTGTCGCCTTGCACCTCCAGGGTCCGGGTTCGATTCCCGGCCAGGCTCGATTCCCGTCTCTGTGTGCAT
>JAQQZT010000037.1:34798779-34810849 GCA_030068275.1 Clarias platycephalus | reverse complement strand
ACCCAGCAGGGGAGACGATTACCTACAATTCCGCAGCGCAAGAGAGAGAAAAACCGTTGGCTCAGTTGTGATGACTTAACGCTCGGCGTCAAAACAAGAAGCGCATGCGTGATACATGATACTCGGCGCTCGTAAACTAAGACAACGCTCGTTTTTCAAGTCAAAATTTATTAAAAATCGTCGCTCGTCTTGCGGAACACTCGTAAACCGCGTTACTCGTAATCCGAGGTTCCACTGTATTTGGTTTTTAATTTATTTCGGATAATATATTCACGGATGTGCTTGTAAAATCCTTTTCGGACTGGAATCATCTGGATCAAACACCATGAACGTGTATTGAAGGAATTTTTTACATCATTTTTTGGGAGAAATTACATGAAAGCAAAAGAAGTAATCAGAATTTATTTGGAAAGAAAAACTTGATGCACCTTCATGTCCCTTCTTCAAGCGCAGAGTCTGACTCAGTTTTTCTGATTTTATAACCAGCTCGAGTCACATGACAAAAGTTCAACTTTTTGAAAATTAAAAAGGCTTTAAGTTTTTCTTTTATTTAAACATTGATTATGGGAGGATTGTTAATGTTACACAGATTGTTTTAAATAAATAATAATTAGAATTCTAATTAGGGGCTAATTTAAGATTTTAAGACTTAATTTTTTAGGACATTTTTATCTCCATTTAGGAGAAGCCATGGCGATGAATATCACTCTATATGATATAAATTCTTTCTCCTTAACCCTAGCATGAAACGTTCTTCTAGCGCTCTACGCGGCTATAAGGCAAGTTTATTTGTATACTGTAGCACATTTCATACACAGTGGTAATTCAAAGTGCTTTATACAGAAGAGAAGAAAATAATCATTAAAAGAAATAGAATATGATAGCACTAAAACTTTTTTAATTATTTAAATTTGATTTAAAATAAAAATAAAAACAGTTTGTAATAAAGCTTTTAAAAACTACTTAAAATTCGATTTAGAATAAAAATAAAACAGTTAAAAATATAAGAAACATAAACTACAGTGCAGTCGGTTCTAATGAGTTTTCAGATGAGTTTTAAGTCTAGATTTAAATGGAAGCTGGTTCCAACAAGTTCTAACCTTTGGATCATTTTATTTTATTACATTTTTGCAGTAATTCAATTTGCTGTTTTTGGTTTGTTTATTAACTGATTTTCTTTTTTTCTGCTTTTGCTTAAAATTATTATTATTATTTTTTTTTTTTTTTTAACAGACCGCTCGAGACATTGAGACTAAGATGCGCAACGAAACACGCCTCAAACTTTTCACCTTGGATCCGGACACACAGGTGAACTGACACTGGAGACTCCTTCCCTTTATAATACGTATTACAGTGCTCTCAGATCGTCTCAATATCACCTTATTGTGTGTGTGTGTGTGTGTGTGTGTGTGTGTGTGTGTGTGTGCGCGCGCACAGAGGCTGGACCTGTCAGGCATCGAGCCGGATGTGAAGCAGTTTGAGGAGAAGTTCGGGAAGAGGGTCCTCGTCAGCTGTAACGATCTGTCCTTTAACTTACAGAGCTGTGTGACGGAGAGCGAGGACGGGCCTACGACTAACGTACGGCAGAGATCACACCGTCACGGCATCAGAGCACATCAGTGGCTGTCGTTGAAGTACACTAATCTGGCTGTAATTACACTCCAGGGTGTAAGTTTGTCTTTTTTTTTCTCGCCGCAGGTGGAGCCGTTCTTCATGACTCTCTCGCTGTTCGACGTACAAAACAGCAGGAAGATCTCCGCCGATTTCCACGTGGACCTCAATCACCCGCTGGTGCGCGCCATGATCCCGCCACACTGCCCCGTGACTAACGGACAGGTCGGAGATTCGCCCGCTGAAGGCGCGCACGCCGAGCTGAACGGGCTGACAGAGGGGGCGCTGCAGTACCCCACCCAGGTGAGCATATATTATCACGCGTAAGCTCCAGATATCCAGTTTACAGTATGTGCAGACGTGGTGTTTGTCGTCACGTGTACAGTATGTGCGTGTCTGACAGGGCGTGTTCTCTGTGACGTGTCCGCACCCCGACATCTTCCTGGTGGCGCGGATAGAGAAGGTGCTGCAAGGGGGCATTACGCATTGTGCCGAGCCGTATATGAAGAGCTCTGACTCGGCTAAGGTACTGATATCACACACACACACACACACACACACACACACACACACACACACACACACACACACACACACGCTACCTTAAAGGAATCCTGTAGCACCATCAGCATCTGTCTAAAGCATCTGTAGTGTACGTGACGTGACCTCAGACGTGAACATGTATTATTTTATTAGAATGAGGGAAAAGAAAACGTTTTATTTTCACTTATTATTGAACATGTATGTCAAATCATATGTTAATTGCATTGTTGTTTATTTATTAATCAGTGCTATTCATAAAATAAACCATACTGTTGTTTAATATTTTATTTTAGAGATGTGGAGTATTTTAAAAATTATTTATGAGAACTTTTTTTTCTCATAAGGAGATTTTTTTTTAAATAGCAAAATCTCATTTATATTTTTAGACATAATTTAGATTATATATAGCTTTTAACTTCTATTATTATTATTATTATTAGTAGTAGTAGTAGTAGTAGTAGTAGTATTTTGGGGCAATAATAATAATATATATTTTTTAGCAGCCCCCATATAAGGTGTCTTCCAAACGGTTGAGATGTCACTTTATGGTAAAAGTATAAATTTTTGATTATATTTATTATTATTATTATTTATTTATTGCAAATACAAGTAGCAATAAATAAGTAAAATTAATACATATTTTAATATATTTTTTATTTCATAGTTATATAATTAATAACTAATTTTATAGTTATATAATATTTTTTTTAATTATACAAAAATCTATAAAATGCTAACTTTTTGTGGTGCAATAGTACAAATAGTGTTTATTCGGCGAGAAGCTCCTCCTCAGTCCCTCTGTGTCGTAGCGCTTTCCTGACCACAACCGAGAGAACAGTCTATTGCTGGGTGTCCGAGGTCCAGGTCCTGTCCTTGGTCCAGCACCGCTTGCTGTAGATCGAGTGCAGGTCAGGGACCTCGGTGCGGATGATGCGCTGAGCCGATCGTCCCGAACCAGGTGGTTTTGCAGGAGCAAAGAGTTAATGTTCCTAAGCAACTAAACCACACGCAATATCTAGTGTTGTTTCTTTTTTTTTATTTTCCATGTAGCATAGCATACTGTGCCTCAACCAATTGGTAGAGATGGGCCGATCAGGTTGTGTATGATGCGTTTCTCAACAACATATAGTGACTCAAAATGTGCGGCACATCGTTGTGGGTTAAACTGCGAGTTGAATAAATCTTCCTATGATCTGGAGTTTCGACTAAAGAATTTCCTGCAGCTAAAAGTACGTGTTAGATATCCACAAGTGGAATTACAGAACAGGATCAAACTTCCAGGACAGCTCTGTGTGCATTTCACATGTGGATAAAAGGAATTTATCACAGAGTGTTTTATTGGTTCTGGTAAAAACCTCGATGTCTTGTAGTGACTTTGCTCTGAAAAGCTGTTCTATTTATAATGGATTCTTGCTCAGGTTGCTCAGAAGGTGCTGAAGAACGCCAGGGTGTCCTGCAGCAGGCTGGGACGGTACAGGATGCCCTTCGCCTGGACCGCCAGGTCAGACTCTCACTGCTTAGAAGATTTATGTCTTTTTAAGATTTAGGATTTTCTTTTAGCTTATGTATTGTTAAGTGTGTGTGTGTGTGTGTGTGTGTGTAGACCCGTGTTTAAAGACGCCTCAGGGACTCTGGACAAAAGCGCCAGATTCTCCGCTCTCTACAGGCAGGAGAGCAGCAAACTCTCAGACGAGGATCTCTTCAAACTGCTGGCGGATTTCAGGAAGTTAGTAACCTTAGTAGTCTCAGGAGCTAAGATCTCATCAGCATCATTCTTAATGAGAACCCGTAATTGCGGTTCATTTTCAACCTCGGATCTGTATGGAGCAGTGTTTCTGTTTTGCGTTCACACACAGACCTGAGAAGATGGCCAAGCTTCCTGTCGTCCTGGGAAACCTGGATGTAGCTGTCGACAGCGTCGCGCCTGATCTCATCAGTAAGGTTTATTTTTATTACATTCTACTTCACATTTTGGCCGTTTGTAAATATTCTGTAATTTTTAACAATTCTTAAAAAAAAAAAACTTTCATTATAGTTGAAGTTTTATTTATTTATTTTTTTACAAATTGCAGTTCACCCCATGGCCAGCAGAGGGCCTTAAAGAGCGCAAACTGCTGTTTTACATGAACTGTACATTTCTTTCCCTTTTATCTTTGCTGTAATCTAATGATCAGTCTCTCTCTCTCTCTCTCTCTCTGTTGGTCAGATTGTGTCACCGCCTCCTACATCCCTGTGCGTCCCTTTGAAGGCACTGAACGTGTGATTCTGTTAGAGGTCGAGGAGTTCGTACCCTCCATCGCTAAGTGCTCGCAGCCGTTCACCACCTACAACAATCACCTTTACGTCTACCCCAAACACCTGAAATACGACAACCAGAAAGCCTTCGCGAAGGTAAAATCCCATCTTACTCTGTAAGCTCTTCAAGGGTTCGACATGAATTACATCAAATCCGTTTAAACTTTATTTTAATCACAATAATCTTATGAGATTAATTCCGTTTATTTTAAACTTGGATTTGAATTCCAGTCGAGGATTATTCCACTAATTTGGCATTTCAGAATGGAAAATGGGGAACAGGGAGAAATTTTATTTGAATGCTTTTCAGAACCAAAGAGGTTAATCTCAGGTCAAGGTTTTAATTCAAACTCAAGGTATTAATCCCAATTTAAGGTTGCAGTTTTCAGCTCAGGGGTATTAATTCCTCAGCAGGGTTTTAAACCCATGTCAAGGTTTTAATCCAAACTCATATGACACAAATGAAAGTCAAGTTTCCAGTCTCAGGTCAAGACTTTAATCCCTGGTCAAGGTTTTAATCAGTGAGGTTTTTAATCTCTGGTGATAGTCTTAATCCCTGGGCAAGGTTTTAATTCTAGTTCAAATTTTTAAACCAATATCAAAGCTTTAATCTCAAGTCAAGGGTTTAATTCCAATTTAAAGTTTTAATTCCAGGCCAGGGTTCCAATCCCTCTGCAAGGTCTTAATCCCTGGTCAAGGTCTTAATCCCTGGTCAAGGTGTTAATCTCAGGTCAAGGTCTTAATCCCTGGTCATGGTATTAACCCCATGGTAAGTTTTTAACTCCTTTATCAAGGTTTTGATCTCAGGTCAAGGTTTTAACCGGTGAGGTTTTTCATCTCAGGTGTTAAGTTTTGAACTCCTTATCAAGGTTTTAGTTCCAGGACATAGTCTTAATCCCTGGGCGAGGTTTTAATCTCAGGTCCACAGTAGCAGCCGCTAGTCAGAGCGATTAGGCAGAAGTGGAGCTTCTCCTCCAGTATCGATTTGCTCTGACGTGGATGATTCACCGTGTAAGGAAATCTGACTCTGTGTGTTTCAGGCGAGGAACGTTGCAGTGTGCGTCGAGTTCAGGGATTCAGACGAGGACGATGCAAAGCCACTTAAGGTGTAACCTCACACACCTAACGCCCTTTATCAGTTTTATATATATCCTACTAATGCCATCTTGATTTATTTATGCCATATAAAGTGTATAGAGTGTGTGTGTGTGTGTGTGTAGTGTATCTACGCCCGTCCAGGAGGTCCTCTCTTCAGCACTCACGCCTATGCGGCAGTGTTGCATCACCAGCAGAACCCAGAGTTCTATGACGAGGTGAGATTCACGTACAGAGATATACAGATGTGGATTATTAAAGCTGCAGTGTGTAACTTTGCCTCATCATGCTAAAGACATAAGAAGGGATTTTAAGCACCGATTAGAAACATAAAATGTCGACATGGGGAAAATAGACACGTCTTCATAAATTGCCTGCATGTACAGTGTGTCTCAGAACCCCCCGGGCCATTAAAAAGAAGTTACATACTGCTGCTTTAACGGTTGTAATGTATAGATTTTCGGCCTATTATTATATAAGTTCCGTGTAATAAGAAGTTATGATATTTTCCTTCTTGCGTTCCGCGTGTCAGATTAAGATCGAGCTTCCGTCTCAGCTTCACGAGAAACATCACCTGCTCTTCACCTTCTACCACATCAGCTGCGACAGCAGCGCAAAGAAGCGTGACGTCGTGGAGACACCAGGTATCTGGACGACGCCATGGTGCGCGTTGGGTTTGGTTCAGAAGAACGCTTTATTATTTTTTTGATTAAACATGACGTTGTTTGTATCAGTGGGGTCTGCGTGGTTGCCGCTGCTGAAGGACGGCCGGGTGAGCGAGAGTGAGCAGCACATCCCAGTGGCGTCGAATTTACCTCCGGGGTACCTGAGCAGCCCCGAGGGGGTTAGCAGGGTGAGGACCGGACTAGACATTCACATGTGTATATACTGTATAGAATATCATTTTTCATTTTGTTACAGTGCTGCGTAAACTCTTCATTCTGATTGGTCACAAGGTGTTGATTCATTCTTTTGCATAAATGTGTTGGTTAATAAATATTAATATATAATAATTGACTTGTTGCTGTACTGTAAGAGGCAGGGCTGTTTTTATTGTGAAAATAATCAACCTTGGTGTTGATTATTTTCCTATTAAAGCACTACGTGTCCGTGTTATTCATTACAATAATACGAGTAACACAGATGAAGGTGATGACATACGATGCTGTGATTGTTCGTACAGCAGCACTCTGGGCCGGAGGTGAAGTGGGTGGACGGAGGGCGTCCTCTCTTCCGAGTGTCCACGCACCTCGTCTCCACCGTGTACACCCAGGTAACTAGGAGAGACATCACCGTCGTCTTCTGCTTCTTTATCATTTCACAACATGGCCATGTCGAACTCTGCACTCGGTGCGAACAATCTAATCATCTTATTCAAATGAAATCTGTTTGCTACTTCGTGCTTTAGTCTTTTGGAAGTGCATTTTTCTAGCCAATCAGAAAATAGGAAAAGTAAATTCCCTGAAAAAATGGCGTCTAGATCCAATTTGTCTGAAATGATGTCATACCGGGTCAAATCAAAAAAGAAAAACAAGTCTGGTGTGGGTTTTTCATATTTTGACTTGAGATCCATGTGAATGTCCAGACATTATCAATAATAGGTGCTCTTTAAATCCTAAAGTTACATCCTGGCACTGTTATAGTGAAAATGTGAGTCTATAGAATCTTTCCGTGTTTTATTAATTCTTTCATTTATTCTTCTCATTTTTTTCTGTCCATGCGTAAGAGCAGTAATATTACAGTCGGGTCGCCAGAATTTTTAGATTTTTCCTTTATTACAGTTTTGCCATTTAATATAAAAATATTAAAGTCCCAAAGGTTTAAGCAGTCGGGGGCAAAGTATACAATTCCTTTAACTTAAGTAAAAGCAGAGAAACAGTGGGTAAAATATTACGCAAGTCAAAGTACAAGTCGTGTCTATGTACATTTATATTTGAGAAAAAAAATAGTAAGTAATGAGTTGTATCAGCTCACTGTGGCCTTTCAGTCATAGTAAAAATCTCTCTCTCTCTCTCTCTCAAACTGTAAACATGCTGTTTTTGTCACTGTCTGAAACCGTCTCCGCTTCTGATTTGATTTCAAACACCTGCTACATGACTGAGTGTTTCACACAGGGGAAAGCAAACCATGCAATTACATATAATAGTCAGTAGGTGGTGATATAACCACTTCAAATGCAGCCCCATGCACAAGTGCAGTGAAGTAGAAAGTACAGATATTTGTTGTAGGATGTAGTTGAGTAAAAGTAAAAAAAGTATCCACTAATAAAACTACTTAAGTAAAATAGATGCATAAAAACTAACTAAAAATAAATGTGTTTAGTTACTTTCAACCTCTGGGTTGAAAGTAACCCACTGGGTTCTGATTGGGTCAGAAATCAATTTGTCTTCAGATGATGTCGCCGGACCTCGGCTTTGCTTGATCTTCTCAGAAACTAACATTGTTTCCTTATTTTTTCTGTATAATGAACGTAATGCCTCAAGAGACGCTGAAGCTCCTCCCAGTTAAACCTTGTGTCCATGTTTAGGATCAGCACCTTCATAACTTTTTCCATCACTACCAGAAGATGGAGTCTGGATCCGTCCAGGCCACAGAAGGAGATCTGGTCAAGTACCTTAAGGTGAGAAGTCATTATGTTGTTGTACTACAGACATTCAGTTTTCATAGGATGATCATAGAATGGAAAAGAAATGACTGAATAGGTTTTTTTAATTTCTGGAAACGTTTCCCCCCCAACGTTCTGTGACTGTCAGAGTCTCCACGCCATGGAGGGTCACGTGATGATCAAGTTCCTGCCGACCATCCTGAACCAGCTGGTGCGCGTCCTGTCGACGACGAGTCACGAGGACGTGGCGGTGAACACCACCAGGTGGGTGTGAAGAAAATCAGGGGAGCAGAAATAGATCTTTAAAAAATATGTGGAAAGATTGTGTGTGTATCTTTATGGAATAATGGTTTATATACAGATTGCACAGTAAGCTTATAGTATATTTAGAATTGCATGTATGCATTTTAAATGCAAGCTGTTTATGTGTGTGCAGGGTGATGGTGCACGTCGTAGCCCAATGTCACGAGGAGGGTCTCGAACACTACCTCAGATCTTACGTCAAGGTAAAAGTCTGTGCAAGTGTGTGTCATTTGTAAATTGTCACTCCTGATTTAATTAATTCAACATTTTATAACAGACTTTAATTTATCATTGTATTTCTGATTGTTTAATGCGTTTATGTGTGTTTTTTTTTCCTCTCGTGCAGTTTGTGTTTAAAACAGAAGCCTCTTCAGCCGTAAACAGTAAGACGGTGCATGAGGAACTGGCCCGAGCCATGACCACCATCTTAAAGCCTTCGACTGATTTCCTCACCAGCAACAAACTCCTCAAGGTACTCCGTTCATCACATGCACACGGCACACACACACACACATTTTAGCTGCCCCTCACCCTACCAATAATCACACGAAACCCCATCGCAAAATCACACCGTTCAGCCCACTCATAATCTCATAATCCTCCCTAAACCGGCTCAAAAAGTGAGTCAATCCCCATAAATATATCCATAACCCCACCCCTAAATATATCCACGACCCCACCCCTAAATCTACCCACGACCCCACCCCTAAATCTATCCATAACCCACCCCTAACTCAACCTATAACTCCACCTCTAACAACCCCTAACCCCCTGCTCAAATCTTCAAGAACGCAAGTAAATAATGATCTTCTACTTTCATTTTTAATTCCGTGTTTAATGCATGTTAATGAATGCCATTGTTTCATCAGATTGATGTGTACAGTATGTGTGTGTACGTGTGCGTTACAGTACTCCTGGTACTTCTTCGAGGCCTTAGTGAAGTCCATGGCCCAGTATTTAATAGAAACTGGCAAAGTCAAAGTGAGTGGTTACAGCTACTTCATTTAATTGCTAATTGTTATAATTAAAATATGTTTAATTGTTCTGTTTCTCTTCTAATTCACATAATTTTAGCTAGAACTTCTATGACAAACAGTATTATTCTTATTTTCGTCTTATTCCAGTTGTCGAGGAACCAGCGCTTCAGTGCTTCCTTCCACCACGCGGTAGAGACTCTGGTGAACATGCTGATGCCGCACATCACCCAGAAGTACAAAGACAACCTGGACGCCGCCCGCAACGCCAACCACAGCCTGGCCGTCTTCATCAAGGTGCTGGACGCAGGATGCCCGGGTTTGCTTTTTAGCAAAATGTGTTAGAAATCAATATGTCTGACCAGATTTATTTCATGCCTCGTTTTAAACAGCGGTGTTTCACGTTGATGGACCGCGGCTTCGTTTTCAAGCAGATCAACAACTATGTGAACTGTTTTCTTCCTGGAGACCCCAAGGTACAGAATTATTACAAGTACAACAGAATACTGTATAACAATAAAGGAATAAAGCACTCAGGGTGGTGCTTTTATAGGAAAATTAATCAACAGCAGGATGGAATGATGTGAATAAACTGCTTTGTTACTGCTACCGCTACCGTCTTATCCGCAAGTTCTCCATCGATTTTCAAGGATGTTTTTTACTGCGTTTCTTACTGTTTTACTGCGGCTAAGAGTCTCATCAGCGTACAGTGCTTGATGTTTTTTGTAAATGTCAATCGCCTGGGCCTCCGAGTGGCGCAGTTCACTCTCTCAGAGGGGAGGGATGAGAGGTACTTAGTGCGCCCACATTAATCACGGCTCTACACCATTCGGGGTCGTCTGTGAGCTCGTGCGCGGGGGGAGTGGATAGCGCTGTCCTCCGAGTGTGTTACTCCGCCCCTCATAGTAACATTTACCGTCTGCAAATCTATGTTCTGTTCTGAATCATCAATGTTCTGAAGAGCCTGATGATCAAAGTCAGTTCCTGTTCTCATTTACAGCCATAAAATGTTGCTCTTCTTTAATCTCTCTTTAATCTTCTTTAATTTATTTAAAAATTAAACATGGCTTCTTATGTAAACTTAAACTTCCATCATTACCTTTGACCCCTGACACTGGAGACTCCCTCCAAAAATGTTCAATACAGAAAGCTTTATTCTACCAATGATTTCACATGTATCTCCCAGTGTACACAGGTTTTCTATAGACTTCCATGAACAATGAAAAATTGTCTTTATAGGTAATTATTGGATCATTTTTCCTCCGTATGTTTCTCACAGACGCTGTACGAGTTTAAGTTTGCATTTCTCAGGGTGGTGTGTAACCACGAGCACTTTGTCCCGCTCAACCTGCCCATGCCGTTTGGAAAAGGAAGGATCATGCGCTTTCAAGGTACACCAGCTTCAGGTTTTAATACCGAACAGATCACAGGCCTCCTATGAATATGTTTTTTTGTGACTTTAGTGATTTAAGACCCTTAAATGTGATCATGGTTAAAATCCGACCCGCTCTCACACGCCTCCCTGCAGACCTGCAGCTCGACTACTCCCTGACTGATGACTTCTGCAGGAACCACTTCCTGGTCGGGCTCCTTCTGCGCGAAGTGGGCGGAGCTATGCAGGAGTTCCGAGAGATCCAGCAGATCGCCATCAATGTTCTGAAGAGCCTGATGATCAAACACACGTTTGACGATCGATACGCCTCCAAGGTTAGATCGTTTTACCTGACACTGACACAACTGATGTTGTGTATAAGATAATACAACTTCTGTGTGTGTGTGTGTGTGTGTGTGTGTGTGTGTGTGTGTGTGTGTGTGTGCTTCAGAGTCAGCAGGCTAGGCTATCCACGCTCTACCTGCCCCTGTTTGGACTACTTCAGGAGAACGTTTGCAGACTGAATGTCAAAGAGATGTTCACCAATCAGGTATATCATTAATGAATGTTCATGAAACCAGACAGTTCCTGCTATTAGATTATGTTTAGTAGTGAGTAGAATTGGTCAAATTATCTTTGGCCTTGAGTTTGAGTGGTCAGATTAGTTTTGAGAGTAAGAAGATTATGTTAGATTATCTTTGGTAGCAAGCAGGATTGGTCATACTGTCTTCAAGTCTGAACATGCTTGGTTAGATTATCTTTAGGACAAGGCAGAATCATCCATATTACTGTATCTTTAACCTTGAGCAGGATTTGTCAGATTATTTTTGGGAAGAAGCAGGATTTGCCAGATTGTTTTTGGTCTTGAGTATGATTGGTCAGATTATCTTTAGGACTAAGCAAGATTGGTCAGATTTTCTTCCGGAGCAAGCAGTATTGGCCAGACTATCTTTAGAAGTGAACAAGATTGGTTAGATTTTCTTCTGGAACAAGTAGGATTGGTCAGGTTAACCTTAGGACAGAGTTGGGTGGCGTGTCTTCATCAGATTATCTTTCGTCTTGAGAAGGATTGGGCAGATTATCTTTAGAATTGAGTAGGATTCCAGATTATCTTCTGGAACTAGCAGAACTGGTCAGTTTAACTTTAGGACAGAGTTGGATTGGTTAGATTATCTTTGGTCTTGAGCAGGATGGGACAGATTATCTTTAGGACTGAGCAGGATGGGACAGATTATCTTTAGGTCTGAGCAGGATGGGACAGATTATCTTTGG
>JAQQZT010000037.1:34778139-34798679 GCA_030068275.1 Clarias platycephalus | reverse complement strand
GACTGAGCAGGATGGGACAGATTATCTTTAGGTCTGAGCAGGATGGGACAGATTATCTTTGGTCTTGAGCAGGATGGGACAGATTATCTTTGGTCTTGAGCAGGATGGGACAGATGATCTTTAGGACTAAGCAGGATGGGACAGATTATCTTTGGTCTTGAGCAGGATGGAACAGATTATCTTTAGGACTGAGCAGGATGGGACAGATTATCTTTGGTCTTGAGCAGGATGGAACAGATTATCTTTAGGACTGAGCAGGATGGGACAGATTATCTTTGGTCTTGAGCAGGATGGAACAGATAATCTTAAGGACTGAGCAGGATGGAACAGATTATCTTTGGTCTTGAGCAGGATGGGACAGATTATCTTTAGGACTAAGCAGGATGAGACAGATTATCTTTGGTTTTACGAAGGATGGGACAGATTATCTTCTGGAACAAGCAGGATTGGTCAAATTATTTTTGGGAGGGGACATAATTGGTAGGATTTCCTTCAAGCATGCATGGGATTGCTCATGTTTTCTGGATTGGACACAAACAGGTGTTAAAATATTGCCAAACACACGAATACACAGCTACAGACTCCAGTGCTCACATCTTATCATCGTTTGTTCGTTGTTACAGAGTATTAAGGAAGAGCATCTGTCCATCATTCCCACTGCATCCTCCTATAAACTGGACAGCAGTCTTCACAAGGATGTGTTTGGGGTCATTTCAGGAACCGGTACGTCTGTGTGTGTGTGTGTGTGTGTGTGTGTGTATATGTCATTATCACTTCCTTTACCGCTTCACCAGTCTGTTTTCTTATTGATTGACTTACTGCATTTGCAAAGGTTTAGATTCCAAATAAATGGCTTTTATAGAAAAAACATCTCTGCAATTAGAGCTGGTAAGAGCGTTGTCATGGTTACAGTGTAACACCGTAACACTCACTGCATCCAAACCTTATAAAGTGACGTGACACAGTGTCTGGAGAAGATATCGATCGAATGAAATGTCGTCTCTCTCTCTCTCTCTCTCTCTCTCTCTCTACAGCCTCGCCCCACACCTCGACTCCGAACATCAACGCCGTGCGCCACGCCGACTCCCGCGGCTCTCTCCTCAGCACCGACTCCGGAAACAGCTTTACTGAGAAGAGCAGCGCTGTGGAGAAGGTACCGCACCACGCACTCCCTAAGTCCTAACACTTCAACCAAGATGTCATTAATTACAACCTAACATTGCTGCTCGTTCAAACTCTGACCAATCAGCAGAGGGAGAAGTTCACTCGTAGACACACCCTCATGGTGCTGCCCCTCCTCCTGGAGCCGGAGGACTCCGCCCCCAATAGCAAGGCAGCCAAACGCTTCACGATGGATTTTTCGCTCCTTTCGACCGGCAGTGTCTCTCAGAGCGACACACACATCGACGCTAAATCCATACAAGTAGATCTTACCCCGTGTGTCCCTTTCTGGGGAGTGAAGCTCTGTGTGTGTGTGTGTAGGCACTGGCTGGACATTGGTTTGCTGTGGTGTTACTATAATCCAAAAAGGACTTCTTAAACTATGATGTAATGTAATCAGGCGATCTTGCAGGTGTTAAAACACGTTTTAATCATGTGTGTGTGTGTGTGTGTGTGTGTGTGTGTGTGTGTGTGTGTGTGTGTGTGTTTAATAGACCCAGTCTTCAGCTGTTCCCGGGAGTTCTGTCCTGCGCTGTGACAAACTGGACAGAGAGGAAATCAAGAACCTGCTGATGTGTTTTATGCACATACTGAAGAGCATGTCCGAGGGTAAGAACACACACACACACACACACACACACACACACACACACACACACACACACACACATAAACATCTGGAACTAGCTTTGAAACCATCTATAAAATGCCTATTCTTTGATCCTGGATTATGATTGGTCGGAAGGTGTTGATTAATTTCCTATAAGTGCAGCTCTGGCAGAATGTTGACACAGTGAAAGTTTCTCTACCTGTTTCTCATTGATGGAAGGAGTCTCCAGTGTCTCCAGCGCTTTCTAACAGCAGGTAACGTCCTCGTCCTTTCTCCGCAGATGCGTTATTCACGTACTGGAACAGAGCGCCTTCCTCCGAGCTCATGGACTTCTTCACGCTCATAGAGTAAGGCACTCAGGATCAGTGATGGCTGTTATGACACGACCAACAACACATCCTTGAGACTTTTTCTTTCTCCTTTCTGTCCCTCAGGGTGTGTCTTCATCAGTTCAGATACATGGGGAAGAGGTTTATTAACAGGTACGATCGGTGTAGTGTGTGTACGGTCAAAGGATCACACAAAACTACAACATGCTGAACAGTGCTGCCCTGAATGACCCTGTCCTACTTTGTGTGTGTGTGTGTGTGTGTTGTTGGCTGACATGCTGGCGAGAGTACAGTTAGTCAGTGCTGCCTATTACCTCCTGGTCTCCCTGCACGGGGTAAGAGCTGAGTGCTGCCGAGTGGCTGAACACCAACCGCATGCTGCGCTTAACACACCATTTACTTTAGACACATTATTTACAGCCTAGCAAACGCTACCGCATGTGTCTGTGTGTGTGGTGTTATTGTTATTGTTGTTGTTGTTGTGTGTGTGGTTTTTCATCATTCCATTATGTTCATTGTCAGTTTTTAACCCTGATGTCGTCACTCCAGATGAACTTTGTTTGCTAAATGCTCTCATTTATTTAAAAAGTTCAAATTAGAGTGATACTGTAGCTACATGGTTCCATTTTTGTGAAGATTCGCCATCATCCAGGTCATGGTTATTCCAAAGATGTTGTTCAGGGGCGACTGGACTTCCTTGTAGTTTGTAAACACCGGTTCAGCTCTAATCTGAATGGCTTCATCAGTTCTACTGTCTAATTGGCTTGGAGTGACTTTAATAACATCTTCGAGAACTTTAAGAACTTCTTCGGAAACTTGAGGAACATATTCAAGAACAACTTCGAGAACTTCAAGAAACTCTTCAGGAACATCTTCAAAAACATCTTTGAGAACTTCAAGAAGATGTTGAAGAACTTCTAGAACTTCAGGAACATATTCAAAAAACTTTGAAAACTACAAGAAACTCTTCGGGAAGTTCAGGAACATCTTTAAGAACAACTTTGAGAACTTCAAGAAGATTTTGAAGAACTTCTTCTAAAATAATGTCTTATTTAGTTTATTCATTTAAGGTATAAGGTTAGTGTGAAATATGGTACTTACTGTTTTATGACTCATTTTATTTTATTAAAAAATATTTTTTGGAGTTATTTATTACTTTTCCTTTCTACTGGATAACAACTGTGAGCAACTGTATCAAAGAACTTTAAGAACCTCTTCGGGAACTTCAGCAACATATTCAAGAACTTCTCCAAGAACATCTTTGAGAACTTTAAGAACATATTCAAGATATGCTTCAAGAACATCCCTGAGAACTTCAAGAACCTCTTCTGGAACTTTAGGGACATATTCAAGAACTTCTTTGAGAATTTCAAGAACATTTTCAAGACCTTCTTCGAGAACATCTTTGAGAATTCAAGAACAACTTCAAATAAATCTTTAAGAACAATTTTGAGAACCTTAACAACATCTTCCAGAACTTTTTTAAGAACATCTTCAAGAGCTTCTTCAGGAACGTCTTCAAGGACTTCAACCAAGTCCAGTTGTCACTGAACACCAACTTTGCGCTACTCGTATTGTTTTTTCTGAGCTTCATTAAAGTTTCTAATAATTAACCCTTTCTTTCATTTGTTGCCACAACATTCCCAGCAGGAATTCTCGGTTGTCAAAATGTCTCGCTAATGATATTTTGCCAACGTTACAGAAAATTGTATTTGTAGACAATATCTAAAAGCTCAGTCCTTTGGCTTAGTTTAGCGGCTGGCGTCTACAACCCAAGACACGTGACACGTTTGATTCGCTTCCTTCTATCAAATCAATTTTGAGTCACGTATCTTTTACGTACGTTAAAGGTTTCATACAAGCATTGCTAGTTTGTGCGAACGCGTTGGTGCTGATTCCTGTTCACGCTGCATCGTTGAATCGCAAAAGTGAGAAACGTGACTGTAAACGTTTAAACGTCTTAAACGTCCTTGTACAATCATCGTAATGACCGAGTGTTGTGTAACGACTCCATGTAGACTTTTCATGAACTTTTTCCGTGACTTTTCATGATCATAATCTGACCTTTTACATACTTTCTGTTTTTTTTTTTTTAACTTTTCTTTATTATTATTACTTCTAGGAACCAGGAAGGAGTGGGATTACTGACTCCAGACAGGAAGTCATTGACTCTCCCTGTGTCTCGTAGCAGAACGGGGATCTTACACACACGTTTTCACCAGCTGGGAAGCATGGAGAGCTCACACACCTTCAACCACTGTAAGACCAATATACTGTACATGTGCATGAGCATGTTCACATTCTCATTAGTAGCTGTATTCAATTTTCCTGATGCTAGTCTGAAGTCTTCAGGTATTGCAGTGTGATATTTCCCCAACATCACTCCATGAATTTAGCATTTTGATCTTTTCCCAGGCTAGCCCATATACAGTGCAATACCCTCGCTTGACACTAGGTGGTGGCAGTGAGCAACAGGCTCATGATGGAAAATAATAATATTGTAATTAGTGTCACCAGCTTTCAGTGTTGCAAACTTAGTGACTTTTTCACTAAATCTAGCATATTTTGCGACCCCTTTAGCGACTAATGACAAATCTAGGGAATTTTGGGTCAGATTTGTATGGTACATTTTTGTTTCGTCTGTATGGTACATTTTTGAGAAGTGTAGAGTGACCCAAAGCTTTCTGTGATCTCTTGCATAGCGTATGGACATGGAGATTCTGACGCGTGTTTGCTGGAGGCCAACCTTTCCACGGAAGTGTGTCTGACTGTCCTGGACACTCTCAGCATCTTCATCATGGGCTTCAAGGTACTGTAGAGCCTTTAATATGTATCAGATCGGTAGGTTACGGTCCTGCTGCAGAACTGTGCAAAATCACTTTTGCTTCACTGCTGGGTGAATAAGAAAGCGGTGAGTGATAGACTCGGTTTAAAATTTCCAAAAACACAACAATGACATGTTTTACTTTGGATATAGTGAGTCAAAAATGTTCTACCCTTTTGTTCTATATTAGAACTTCTGTTGGTCTTATAAGCACTTTCCTTTCAACACCAGTTCACGACAGAAGAGCAGCGTGCAGTGATTCGGGTTTTTTTGTGGTCTGAAGGTGTACTTGAAAAGTTCAAAGGTCAACAATCAGGTGAAAGATTCATCCATGTTTACAGTTTTCTGGGATTCTCATCTCAAGGACCACTATCAGGAAAAAATGTTTAACAATCAACAGCGCTCGTTACAGTGAGACGCTTATTGAAGAGCTGAAGCCTAAACTCCAGATTAAACAGAGGACTCTGATATCCGAGGGCGTCATGATCTCGCGTTACGATGCACGTCCGCTCACTTCCGCACACACTGTCGACACTCTGGAGTGTTAAAGTGTCCTCAATATAGATCTGTCTCCATCTGTCTTTCACCTGCTCGGTCCCCTGAAAGACCTTATGAGGATAAAGATTCACTTCTGATGAAGAACCGAAGACAGCGGCGCATTCGTGTCTCGCAGCTCAGACTTAAACATTATTTAATGAGGGAAAACGAGAACTTGTAGACAGATGGACAAATTGTATTAAAAAGCAAAGAGGTTACGTTAAAAAACTGAGCATTTGGCTATTTTAAAAGTTAATTAAAATAAATTCCACAGCCAGGGTGTGGATAATTTTTGACTCACCCTTGTAAGCTAAAATGGGACTAGTTGTAGTGTAGGTTCTTGGTTTTACCTCACTGTTTGTCTACACCTCGTCTCTGTGTGTGTGTGTGTGTGTGTGTGTGTGTGTGTGTGTGTGTGTGTGTGTGTGTGTAGACACAGCTGGGTGCTGATCTGGGACACAACTCGCTGATGAAGAAAGTGTTCCAGGTTCACTTGTGCTTCCTGCAGATCCCTCAGTCAGAACTGGCGCTGAAGCAGGTCTTCTCCACGCTGCGCGCCTTCATACACCAGGTGCGTCTTAAACAAACGCCTTACAGAATCCTAACTGCGACCCGGCCTCCCGTCTCTCGTGTCCCGCACTAATCTTCTCTGCCTCCCCCTTCTTACGCTTTCAGTTCCCGAGTACTTTTTTTGACGGCCGGGCCGACCTCTGCGCCGGGCTCTGCTACGAAATCCTGAAGTGCTGCAATTCCAAGCTGAGCTCGATCCGGAGTGACGCCGCCCACCTGCTCTACTTCCTCATGAAGAGCAACATCGATTACACGGGCAGGAAGTCCTTCGTCCGCACGCACCTACAGGCAAGAGGACAGGGAGTGGACGGCGGCGGTGACGTTAAATAGCATGAATAAGCCACGCCCACTGGAGTTAATTGTTTTTTTAAATTAAGACTCAGAGTAGAACAAACTGGATTCGTACTGTATGCGTGGATAAACTCAATTTAGGCAGGTTATGATTATCCATTTAGTTTAAAGCCTAAGAATGCTAGCTAGTCCCTGTCATAACATGCTATGAGCTGTCATGACCTTTTATATGAAATGCCATAAAGTCATTATATTATATTATATTACCATAATGTTAGCATGCTAGCAAGAGAGTTCATTTTACTTACTTTACATTTTAGATCAACTAGTGTGTTTTTAACACGACATGTTATCACATGTTATAACACACGAAATACAAAATGTCTTATAAAAGTATTATTGCTACCAGTACATATGCTGCAGTACATAAGTAGTCAGGCACAATGTAAAATATGGATGACAACCCGTTAAATCCTCAATGACACATTTACGACAGGTTATGTCACTCTTACGCTTACATCTTACAGTATGACATCACATTTCCTTTCAGGTGGTGATAGCGGTCAGTCAGTTGATAGCAGACGGATTGGTTGGGATCGGAGGAACCCGGTTCCACCAGTCTCTGTCCGTCATTAACAACTGCGCCAACAGCGACAAGACTATGAAGGTGAATAACGGGGCTATGAGGCATCATAACGAGGCAGAATACTTCAAATATTATTTTTAATTGGTTTCTTTTTGTTTGGACGCTTTATATTATAAACAGACCTAGGAGTCCTATTGTTATTTTGATTATCCCTTATGTAATTGAAGTGAGTGCGAAAGTTTGTGCCCCCCACCCCCCCCCTTTTTGCTAATTATTTACAAAGTTTGGAAAAATAATTCTATGTATTGTGTATTTTATATTTAAAAGTAGTTACTGACTCCTAAAATGTGAAATGTTATTATGTAATTTTAGAAAGAATCTTAAAGAAAACACATCTGTTAAGTTTGTGTAACTGTTATTATAGCTTTCATCTCATCATACTCTCTCTCTTTCTCTCTCTCTCTCTCTCTCTCTCTCTCGCTCACTCTTCTAGCAAACTGCGTTCCCATCTGACGTGAAGGACTTGACTAAGCGCATCCGGACGGTGCTGATGGCCACGGAGCAGATGAAGGAGCACGAGAAGGATCCGGAGATGCTGGTGGACCTGCAGTACAGTCTGGCCAAGTCGTACACCAGCACGCCGGAGCTGCGCAAGACCTGGCTGGACAGCATGGCCAAAATCCACGTGAAGAACGGAGACCTGTCTGAGGTCAGTGTGGAGACGCACACACTGTGTACTTATATACTTTATGTACTGTATCCAATACAATATTATCACTGTGTCGATTCGATTCATATTGCGTTTATACTCATCAAGTTTTATAAATATCCCAACTGAATCTTCATTTTTTTTCAGATTTTGTTAAAATTCTAAGCAGACATAATAATTCGCTGATCAGCATCTGGCACATAGCTGCTCATAATCTCCCTTCTACTCAACATTTTGACTTAATTTGTGGTGCAAAGTTTAGTTTTCATAGCGTACGCACCATTTTTCATTTTTTGGACGAAAGATCAGGCGACTCACTCCAAAAAAGGCAACATGTTTTCATGCGTGTGTATGTATTGAGAATTTTTTTTATAAACGGCAAACTATCGCATTGATTGGCTCTGTTGAGTGATGTGTATAGCCCGCCCACCTCCAGGGAAAAAGCGCAGAATTTTTTTCCTTACAAAACTGCTCATATCCTCCGTACATTTTGATTTCATTTGTGGCACAGATTTAACTTCAGGCAAAAACCTAAGGACTGGCAAAGTTTCATTAAATTCCGTCCAGACAGTTTTGTGTGATGCTGTGACAAAATCGGCTGGACAGACATACAGACATACAGACAGACAGAACATTTTCTGAGACTGGTTTCGGGTCCTCTCTATTTATCATTTATTTACAGTACACATGTCCGATATCTTTTAATTGTGTTGTGCACTGTATAATAACAACAAAGCCTTCTTCTTCCTCTTGTATACTGTACTTATGACCACTTAATCACTGCTCGCATAATTCTGTGCACCAACGAGAACCGCTTATTCATTTGTTTGTTTCTGCCTCGTATCATCCTTATATCATCTTATATGATCCTGCCTGCAGGCGGCGATGTGCTACGTGCACGTGGCGGCGTTGGTGGCCGAATACCTGAGGAGGAAAGGTGAGCGCTCTGCGTTTATACCGGTCACCACTTTAATTCCTGAACTGCTGCAAGTCACGTTTTAGATGCTTTTTTTGTTTTTTATTCTCAAATCTACTATTTTTATTAATTAAAAGATATTAGTATGCAAATTATTCCTTGAATAATACATTTCAGGCGTTTCCACTTTTTAATTAAAAAAAAAAGAGTTTAAAATCAAGCTCTACTGTTTCCAATTTTATGTATATACAGTAGTTTATATTTATAATGAAAACGAGGTCTAACTGGAAGCGTAAGAGTCAGAATCAGCAGGTATTTTGACGATTCATGAGACCTCACACACACACACACACACATGTTTTTTTCCATGGTACATTCTTCATCAGTCTCTCCTCTCGGTTAAGGGCATGGTCATAAACAGCTGGAACACTGATAAGTTGCACACTTTTATGAATCGGAATGACTGGAGATATTTATCTGGTCATAAAATAGTGACAGTAAATCATGAGTTATTTAATGGTTCATTATTATAAATTAATCTGCAGGTTATTATATAATGCCAATAAACTGTATATGATGTCTGTCTGTTGATTAATTATTAAAATGTCAATCTCTTTCTCTCTCGCTCGAATTATTTATTTTCCACAATTATTAAATAAATTGAAAAATATGATCAGATTTTTACACACACACACACACACACACACACAGATTTTCTCAAGTACAACGGTCGTCTCCAGACATCAATGTGGAATTCAGTGAATTTCAACTGATAAGATTTACATGGAGCTGATAGCAGATGTAACACACACACACACACACACACACACACACTCTACATCGTCATACCGAATGGGCGATTGTTGATGCCGAGTGTGTTCCTATCTAGTGTACTGTATGTGTGTGTTTTCCGTAGCCCTGTGATCATAAAACCTCAGATAGCAGAAACCTGATATACTTTTTACAACACGCTTTGGACATTTTTGTCTTTGTTTTTTTTTTTTTTTTTTTAATCCTGAACGAGTCTCCTAATACACGTTTATTCTGCCTTTTTGTCATGTCAGAAATGTTCCATCAGGGCTGCTCGGCGTTCAGCGTCATCACCCCCAACATCGGCGAGGAGGCGGCCATGCTGGAGGACGTGGGAATGCAGGACGTGCACTTTAACGAGGTCGGGCGCGGCTCGCGTCCCCGTAATGGAGCCCTGTTTCTCTGAAGCGATGTCGAGAGGAGATTAATTAATGACTCGGGCCGTTTAATCCTCGCTCACGCTGTAGGAAACGTGCCTGAGGTTTCTTATCTTATCAGCGCGAGCGTTAAAGGGCTTTAACTACCTGGGCGTCGGTGACGAAGGAGAGGGGGGGGGAGGAGGAGGAGGAGGAGGAGAAATGCGGTCGTTGTGGTTTCTCCATCTCGATTACGCAACACCTGGATGTGAGCTTATCTTATCCCACAGTGTAAACCTCCTCACAACTGCTTTCAGGGAAAGAAAGGGGAAAAAAGTTTGCATTCATTTACAAGGTTTTATTCTCGAACCTGCACTTCCTGCTCATCAGCGTCACATGATCAGAACTCTGACATCACGATCATTAGGAAACTTTCAGAGGCTTCAGAGTTCTAGATTAAATCTCAGTTTAAAGGTGGGATATGCAATTTAGATTTCTTTTTTTTACACTAGAATAATTAGATTTTCTACATTGTTATGAAATATCAGATCTGCCAGATGTCGTTAAGGATAATGAAAGTTCATCACATGAAGTTAATGAGCTGCTGAAAGATCGAATAAACTGCTAAAGCCAGTGAATTGCACAATGTCGTAGAAAAGTGTTACGGACCGCATGGTCTCCTCACAGTACGTACGCAGCATTCCATGCTAACACGCCAATCCCGCTAATATAAAATGTCCATGATTTGTCCTCCATTTGCACAGAACCCAGATTGATTTATGCCAAATTATCAAAAGTGCATTAAAAAAAATGATAAGATGATTTGATTCTTATCAAATCATCATCCGCACTGCTGTTCCTGCGCGAGCTCGCGCTACGTCTCTCTTTAACTGTTCACGGCTCTTTCTTTTCAGCTCGGTGTCAGCCATATTTATTATGTTAATAATAATAATAATAATAAATAATACATTTAATTTATAATGCACTTTATATTTGAAACAAATCTCAAAGTGCTACAAAATTAATTCGACCCGAAAGCTCTGATAAAAAGAAAAGTTTTATGTTAAAATGAGCCCCGGTCATGTGACCCAGGACGACTTACGCGGGAAAAATTAGCTTGTTAATTAAAGCAGCGCAGATCCGAGTCAGCAGCACAGCGCAGGTCAACGACGATTATAAAAATACATACATGTGCGTATATGGAAGTGTTTCAGACTTCAGACATCAAACTGTGTATTTGGGTTTTCAGAGATGTCAGGTAGAAGCAAAGTTATCGTTATTTTATAAAAGGTTAAATGTTCTCACTATTGGAATATGGGAATGACGTCGCAGAAATGTAGAACTCTCCAAACTAGCATTTCTTCTTATTATTATTATTATTATTTTGGTCATAGAAACAACCAAAAACAACCATGAAAAACCATGTGATCATGTGTACCTGTGCTATTTCTTTGTCTATGTGTCCCATTTCTATATATTTTTTTTAGTTGGTTAAAATTAACAAAAATGTATCATATTATCCGGAGATCGCTGGTTCGATTCCCGGGTGATGCTGTAACCTCTCACAGCCGGAGATCTAGAGAGAGCGGATTGGCCGAGCTCTCTCAGAGGAGAGGGATGAGAGGTACTCGCGCTCCCACATTAATCACGGCTCTACAGCCAATCAGGGGCGTCTGTGAGCTCGTGCACGCGGAGGGAGCGGATAGCGCTGTCCTCCGAGTGTGTTACGCCGCCTCTAACGGTGCGTGAGTGAGCAGTTCGAAAAGATGCGGTCGGCTGGCGTCATGTGGTTCGGAGGAAACACGTGATAGTCTTCGACTCTCTTGACTGAGTGGTAGTAAGTAGCCTTAATGTGGAGCCCCCTAGTGACGGAGAGGAATTGGACACGACTAAATTAGGGAGAAAATCTGGGGGGAAAAATTTAAAACAAACAAAAAAGTATCATATTGCTTATTTAGTGCTCAAAAAGTATGATATAGATATGACACCTCTAGATACTGCACAATCCTGAGCCCTATATATGTTCATTTAAAAAAAACCTGTAAAAAAAAAAAAAAAAAGAAAGAAAGAAAATCTAAAATACTCTGAGCTTTAAAAATGTCCAGTTTTGTTTTATTTATTTATTTATTTATTTATTTATTTAAGAGATTTCTTTTTCATGTTATACGGTACCACATACAGTTTGGACACACTTTCTAATTCAGTTCTTTTTCTTAAGTGATTTATTTTCTACATTCTAGAACAATACTGGATTTTTTTACAAAACTATGAAATAACACACACGGAAGGTCGGCTGTTCTGGATCAGTTCCTGTAAGAACAGTATCGTGTTGAGTTTATTTGTAAAACCCATCGAGCTCCATGATGAAACTGTCTCTCATGAAGACCTTCCCAGGAAAACAATACCAGAACTGAGCTCTGCTGCAGAGGAGACGTTCATTTAGAGTCACCAGCCTCAGAAATCACCAATTAACAACCGGCACCTCAGATTAGAGCCGTTATGAAGCTTTACAGAGCAGAAGTAGCAGATATACATCTCGATATCAACTGTTCCACTTCAGCATCGTTCTACAGTGTAGAGAGAAATACAAATCAGGAACGACCGTGGGGGTTAGGAGGGGTGTACAAACTTTTAGCTCTCGTGTGATCCGTGTGTTTTGTTCCTCACGGCGCGGTCTGGATGTGTGTGTGTGTGTGTGTGTGTGTTGATTTCCAGGAGGTGCTGATGGAGCTGTTGGAGGAGTGTGCTGAGGGCTTGTGGAAGGCAGAGCGATACGAGCTGATCTCAGACATCTACAAACTCATCATCCCTATATACGAACAGCGGAGGGACTTTGAGGTAGACGCGCACACACACACACACACACACATTCGAACACTCGTACTGCAGTTTGGTCAGCAGCTTTAATCCTCTGGTGAGTTACAGTTCTCACCTGGAAGTGCATTATTTTTCAAAACCAGCACAATCCATAAAAAAGCTCTTGAACTGGAGACTCCTTCCAGACTGTAGACGAATGTTAGAAAGGAACAGTTACTCACTTTATAGAAACTGTAGTGCACTAGAAAAAGCAGTTGTGTACTTGCGTCTTGTGTTCATGCAGAAACTGGCTCACCTGTACGACATGTTACACCGGGCGTACACCAAAGTCATCGAAGTGATGCATTCTGGGAAACGGCTGCTGGGAACCTTCTTCAGAGTGGCTTTTTTCGGGCAGGTACGGCGTTTAAAAAACAAACAAACAAAAAAAAATACAATTTAAATTTCACCGCTGATTAAAAAGGTAAAAGAGAGGATGTTTATTTGGGATCATAGTTGCTGTTGCCTTAATTAGCAAACTTTAATTCTGCACATGTAAAGTGAAATAAAACTCAAGCACTTGGATAACAGCTTGTAAATTATAAAAAAAAAAAAAAATTGGGGGTTTGTTTTTGAGGTTAATCAGATCTTCTTTGCTTTCTCTTTTCTTTCCTAAAGGCTGCGGTAAGTGGTGCTGCCTCTGTGTGTGTGTGTGTGTGTGTGTGTGTAGCTCACATTTACTGTTGTTTTTGCTAACAGTAGCTAATCTCTGGCCTCCCTGCTCACCTTCTCAGCAACATTATATATACAGTATATATAAAGCAAAAGCTTCTGTTTGTTCTGACATGATCCACAGCTCATCATCGCGCCGCGCTTCTGATGCTCGTTTGCATCGTTTGCTTGAAAAACGGAAACTCTCTCACACTGGCGGTTTAAAAGCCCGGCCGCCACTTTAGAATCAACGCTTTACGGTTTATGACCCCTGAAACCACTCAGCTGCTGACTCCGAGAGGGAAGTGCTCTCTTTAATCGCCATTAGTGCTCCTGAAAGCTTGCGATGGGGCGTAATGTGATGCGGAGAGACAGAAGCGCGAGGTCGGAACGACCCACGGCGCGCAGCGGAACCATAAACCAGACGCTGTTCCGGGAACGCCACGAGAAACCTGTGGTGCTGGGAAACCAACAAGTGTTAGATTGAAAAAACGTTTCGGTTTAAGATGAAGGTTAAGGTTATAGGCTGGAGAGATTAATATTAAACCTAAAAAGGGAGGAGCAAATTAAAATGAGCCGGAACCGATAGCGCGGCTTCTCACGACGCGTCACACAAATGACATCACGATGTTTTTTTCGTGCAGCTCTAATGTCAGCCATTTTCAAAGATATCTTATTGCGGTATGTTTGCGTCTTTATCTTCTCAAACAATATCATCAACAACAGCTTGAGTGGAAAGTGTTTGATTCAGTATCGATTCATACTTTTTAAAATCGATTTAGGCAAACGTACAAATGTTAGATCGTCTAAAACTGGCAAACACCTTAAAACAGCTTGTGCAGGAAATACACACCACCTGCATCGTCTATTCTTTAAAGTATTACGAAGCTACGCTTGTTTTGCGAGATTATCACAGTTCTTTTTTTCTTTGCGTTTATTCGCGGTCGGGGACAGTAGCGCCACCTGCTGGACTGGAGTGTAAAACAGGAGATTGGCAAGATGCGTTTAAAAAAAAACAACTGTCATATCATCACATCCTCTGTCACCTCGTCATAACATACGCTAAATAACAGTTAAGATGTTCTGTTTGTTTCTTTTTTAGTTTGTTTGTTTCAGACTTTTCGAAATTCCAAAGCGTTCTTCTTTTTTATTCTGAAGCCTTCAAGAACTGTTTGTGTACGCGTAAAGTCACGCACCATCAGGATCAAAGGAAATATTTATCAGTGGACTAAAATGGTTCTTTTATACATTTTGATTCAGTGTAATCCTGTACTAGGTGCAGCTGGAATATTAAACTTGAGCTGATAAACAGAAAGATGTGAGCCGTCACATGGAGTCAGGTGTTAAAGGTGCACGGGTGAGATTTCTGCTCTGGCAGTCAGTGTAATGTGTAGTGATAAATACCGGACCTTCCTGATCCTTCAACAGAATCGAGAAAGTTTCCAACAAGTAAACAATTCAAACAATCCTGAACATTGTTTTAAAGCACTTTAATGAACGCTATCCAAGCTGGTTACTCCGGTTGTGATAAATATCACAGTGACATTATTTTTAGGGTTAGCGGGTAAATCCTGGTGTCAGAATGAGACACGAGAGGATTCCTGACCCTGGCCAAATCTCAGCAAAATCAATAAACGTGTTTATAAATCAATAAATCAAAATGGAGCTTATTGTACCCGAAATCAAATCACCTGAAATGCAACTTAATTGATTTAATGTGATGGCTCACGATATCAAATGTTGTTGTTTTTTTTGTTTTGTTTTGTTAATCAGATTTAAAGCTTTTAATGAGCTTTCGGCTTTTCCATGCGTGGGCTTGGGCTTATTGGTTCTGCTCTGATGTTGATGTGCAAAAGCTCTGAAACACCAAGTCAGCCTCTTAGTCTGCACTCACACTCGCTGTACTAGGCAGTTCTATGGGGAAAAAAAAATCTCTTCCCTGCAGCGTTTTCATTTAAAACATGCACTGGAAGTTGGACAAGACACATATAGACCTTTACAGTAGGTGTGCCCCAGACTTGGCCTTGGCACTAGCTACTCGGCATTGGCTTGGTGTATCACGGCTCTAATAGACCTCCAGAGTGACAGGGAAAAAACAACCCGAGTAAATCTGTCGCGTTTAGGGTTTCTTCGAGGATGAAGATGGGAAGGAGTATATCTATAAGGAACCCAAGTTCACGCCTCTGTCCGAGATCTCGCAACGCCTGCTGAAGCTCTACTCGGACAAGTTCGGCCAAGAGAACGTCAAAATGATCCAGGACTCGGGCAAGGTAAGGACGTCTGTAAACACAGGTAGGGTCACACCTGAGTGTCGGCAGATCCCCAAAAAATGGAAAACGATCAGAGAAGCTATAAAGGACAAGGGCTGTACCGACAGTAACGCGTTGGTAGAGTAACTCTTCCTCTATACAAAGGTGCGACTCAACATTGTCTCCATCAGCAAGCCAGGCATGTCCACCATTGTTGAATACAACTCTCAAATCTCAACTCCTGCTTGATAATCCTCTTTGATGTAGTTACTTTAAATTTATATTTAGACATTTCAAAGCACATTACAAAACGTACTTTGAAGTTTCTGTCATTGAATAGATCCTTACACTGGGTTAATTCACTCGAACACTGTTGGGAAGGTTTTTTTTAATTGGGGGCGGATTAACCCAAAGAAACAGACCGGTTGATGGTCTCCAATTGCGAGGTTGTCTTCAGTGCTGGTTTCCTCTACTTTAAACTTCTTCATCCATCTGTGTATTTTGCTCTTGTCGATCTCTGTAATGACCATCTAAGATGATTTGAGAGCTGGGTTCGCCGAAGGAGCAAACGCATGGCTTGTGATGGAGACTGTGTTGAGTAATACAGTACAAGCGATTAGACAATATTTTAAAAAAAAATGTTCTATTCAAAGTTTATTGGGGATAACATTTCCACAATTATTTATCTTTATACATTTTCATTTCTCTTTAATTAATGAAAAGCAACTATGTTACACAAAAGAACATACTAGGGGTGCATTTATTGCTATAAAATGTAATTATATTTCAAAACAGGAAACTATAACAAAAAGTATGGGCGTTTCGGAGAGATGTACCGCTTCCATTTGTCACAGATTTATTTAAATTGATCTTCCTGTAGCCTCATGGAGAAAGTCATTTTTTCCAATACAAAATAGACAATATTCATATAAAATAATAATCAGTATTATAAGAAATCAAAGATAAATCACAGTTATATGTAAGTATATTTAAACAAATATATACACACTTCAGGAAAAGAAAAACGTGTATAAATATGTAAATACAAATTAAAATGTATTGCAATACGTTTTATATAAAATAATATTATGCTAATAATATGCTAATATGATTAATATTACATTAACATAATATATACATCATACTATTTAAATTTTCCTGAAATGTCTATCCATTTTTATTTGTTTTGTCTGACTCTGTAGTCGTGGATATATTGTAGCGTAAGCGGTTTTGTGTTTCCCTCCGTTCTTCAAGGTCGATCCTAAAGACCTGGAGGCCAAGTTTGCCTACATCCAGGTGACACACGTGACCCCGTACCTGGAGGACAAGGAGCTGGAGGAGAGACGCACCGACTTCGAGAAGAACCACAACATCCGCAGGTTCGTCTTCGAGACGCCGTTCACCGAGTCCGGCAAGAGGCACGGCGGCATTGACGAGCAGTGCAAGCGCAGGACCGTCCTCACCAGTGAGTAACAGGACACAGTCCTGAGAGTACAAACTCCCTTTATTTCTCTAAATAATCCCCTGCTGCACTAATGCCGTCACACATCCCGGTTTGACTCGAACGCCTTGGTTGAGCAGGGATTTTGGTAAGAGTCTGAAGTAAGCAATGGAAGATATCGCATTCACACACTCGTACACACCTAAAGGCGATTTCGAGTCTAATGAACCTATGAACAAGCAACCCAGAAGACAGAAACTCATCATGTTATGACTTTTTGCTGAAGATGCTCCAAACTGTAAACTGTTATAAAGCACAACACGTTGCCCTTTAACGCATAACAGTCAATTATAAAAGTCATCGTTTCCCTACATCCGTCTCGCGTCTAGTCTTACTCTCGGTATAACGCCTAGCTAAGCCAGATTCGTCGATTGCCTTCTCAGCGTCCCTGAACTTTTGGCCGGTTATCACACGTTCTGATAACTAATCAACACCCTCAATCAAAGGCTCCAGGTTTTTGTACAACGTGACAGCGCGTCCAACACGGCTTATCTCCATCTGATTAGCGCACCGCGATTGTGGGCGAACAGACATGCAGCATGTGCTGTAGCCTGGACGTTCAGACAACATTCATTAAAGAGAGACATGAAGCTCAGATCAGTTGTCATGCTTCTCGAACGCCCCACACACACACACACACACACACACACACGGCTTCACAAATACTGTTTGCTTTAAAGGCAACAGTTTACAAATAGCAATCATGCAGACGTAATATACTGTACTGTATACACGCGCACACACACACACACACACACACAGATGAAACCTACAGTGCTAACAGGAAGTAGTGCAGTCCGATATGATAAGCAGCACATGATGTACTTTTGTCTGAGGTTTTCGATGACGCAGACGTGAGAGACTCAGATTTTATGCGGTTTTTACTGCAGATGTTTTAACATGATTTGTTATCTAAAAATTCCTTATGATTTCTAAATTCTGACCTGCAAACGTACAGACTTACTGCATCTCCACATTATGATTTATTACCTCAAGAAATTCTGATTGTCATTTAAAAAAAAAAGGTTTTGAATTTTTGCCCCGCCCACAAAACAACAAACGCGCTCAGTTAATGATGTCACCATCTTGCCCATATTTCTCTCACTACGTATACAGGTGAAACTCGAAAAATTTGAATATCGTGTAAAAGTTCATTTATTTCAGTAATGCAACTTAAAAGGTGAAACTAATATATGAGAGACTCATTACATGTAAAGGAAGATAGTTCAAGCCGTGATTTGTCATAGTTGAGATGATTACGGCTTACAGCTCATGACAACCCCAAATCCACAATCTCAGAAAATTTGAATATTACATGCAATCAATAAAACAATGATTGTACACAGAACATATCGGACCTCTGAAAAGTATAAGTATTCACATGTACTCAGTGTTTTGGACCCCTTTTGCAGCAATTACTGCCTCAATGCGGCGTGGCATGGAAACTATTGGCCTGTGGCACTGCTGAGGTGTTATGGAAGACCAGGATGCTTCAATAGCGGCCTTCAGCTCTTCTGCATTGTTCGGTCTCATGTCCTTCATCTTTCTCTTGGCAATGCTCTATAGATTCTCTATGAGGTTCAGGTCAGGCGAGTTTGCTGGCCAATCAAGCTCAGTAATCCCACGGTCATAGAACCAGGTTTTGGTGCTTTTGACAGTGTGGGCAGGTGCCAAGTCCTGCTGGAAAGTGAAGTCTGCATCCCCATAAAGCTCATCTGCAGTAGGAAGCATGATGTTCTGATCCAAAATCTCCTGGTAGATCTCCGGCTGCGTTGACCCTGGACTTAATGGAGCACAGTGGACCAACACCAGCAGATGACACGGCTCCCCAAATCAACACAGTCTTTGGAAACTTCACACTGGACTTCAAGCATCTTGCAGTATGTGTCTCTCCATTCTTCCTCCAGACTCTGGGTCCTTTGTTTCCAAATGAGTTGCAAAAGTTTCTCTCATCAGAAAAGAGGACTTTGGACCACTGAGCAACAGACCAGTTCTTTTTTTCTTTAGTCCAGGTAAGACGCTTCTGACGTTGTTTGTTGTTCAGGAGCGGCTCGACGAGATGAATAGGACGTTTGAAGCCCATGTCCAGGATCCGTCTGTGTGTGGTGGCTCTTGACGCACTGACTCCAGCCTCAGTCCACCCCATGTGAAAGTCCCCAAAACCTTTGAATGGCCTTTTCCTGTTGATCTTCTCCAGGCTGCGGTCATCCCTGCTGCTTGTGAACCTTTTTCTTCTTCACTTTTCCCTTCCACATAACTGTATATTAATGTGCTTTGATACAGCACTTATAACATCCAACTTCTTTTGAGACTTTCCCTCCTTATGGAGGACGTCAGTGATGGTTTTCTGCACAACTGTCAGCAGTCTTTCCCATGATTGTGCTTCATACTGAACCAGACTGAGAGACCATTTAAAGGCTCAGGAACCCTGTGCAGGTGTTACGGATTAATTAGCTCATTAGACTGGGACATTTTGAGCCTTTCTCTCTCTCATCTCTTTTGGTCTCCTTTTGTCTTTAATTCCCCTACTCTCTCACTCTCTCTGTCTCCTTCCATCTCTCATTTCCTCCGTTATGTCTCTGTCTCTAATTTCCATCTTGCCTCTCTCTCTCTCTCTCTCTCTCTCATTCTCTCTTTCCTTTTCTTCTTTCTTTCCCTCATCTTGTCTCTCTCCTCGTCTTCCTCTTGTGTCCTTCTCTTTCCTCTTTTCTCTCTTCCTCTACATCTCCCATTCTCTCTCTTCACTTCTTCCTCTCTCTCTCTCGCTCTTTTTCTCTCTCTACTCATCTGTCTCTTTTCTTCTCCTCCTGTCTTTCTATCATCTTCTGCTTCTCTCTCTCTCTCTCTCTCTCTCTCTCTCTCTCAGCCACTCAGTGTTTCCCGTACGTGAAGAAGCGGATAGCGGTGATGTATCAGCACCACACAGACCTCAGTCCTATCGAAGTGGCCATAGACGAGATGAGCGTGAAGGTGTCGGAGCTGCGAGCTCTGTGTGCAGCCGCTGAGGTGGACATGATCCGACTGCAGCTCAAACTGCAGGGCAGCATCAGTGTGCAGGTGTGTTTTATACACACACACACACACACACACACACACACACACACACACTTCCATAACTCCTCAGTGAACACAGCGCGGTGATGTTTCTCTCTTCAGGTAAACGCAGGACCGCTTGCTTACGCGAGAGCGTTCCTCGACGACGCCTGCGCCAAAAAATACCCCGATAACAAAGTCAAGCAGCTTAAGGAGGTCTTCAGGTACAAACACACACACGCACATACAGACACTCAGACACACACATACACACACATATTCAAACCCCCTTAAATTTTTCACTTTTTGTTATATTGCAGCCATTTGCTAAAATCATTTGAGTTCATTTTCTTCATCATTAATGTAAACAGCATCACATATTGACACAGAATTGTTGACATTTTTGCAGATTTATTTAAAAAGAAAAACTGAAATATCACATGGTCTTAAGTATTCAGACCCTTTGCTGTGACCCTCATATATTTAACTCAGGTGCTGTCCATTTCTTCTGATCATCCTTGAGATGGTTCTACACCTTCATTTGAGTCCAG
>JAQQZT010000037.1:34721889-34743354 GCA_030068275.1 Clarias platycephalus | reverse complement strand
TGTGTGTGTGTGTGTGTGTGTGTGTGTGTGTGTGTGTGTGTGTGTGTGTGTGTGTGTGTATGTGTGTGTGTGTGAGAGAGAGACAGAGAAAGCAGGAGATAGAGACACATCTGCAGAAAAAGAAGAGAAAACTGAATTCGTTAATCTCTTTACAGTGTTTATCGCTTCGGGTCGTGGACGTGTGGTTCTCCATGCAAAGAAAGACGAGTGGAGGAAGGAAAGTAAAGCAGCGTGCTGTATTTTTGGGACCCGCGCCATTAAAGGTGTAATTAGGAGTCATTAGGAGCACCCTCTGGTGGAAGGTAATTGGATGGGTTCAGTGCATGGCAAGTGTTTTTTTAATGGAAAAAAGAAAAAGAAGAAATCCACACTAACCAAACAGGTTTGATTTAAATGCGTCAAAATAGTGTTAGGGTCAGGGTTAGGGTTAGGGTCAGGTACAGCTAAAACTACATAATAATAGTAATACCGGTATGGGATTATATGAGTAGAATATGAATAAAACCAGGAAGTGAGAGCACTCGGTGCAGGTCTACGTACGAATAAGCCTTGAGGGCAGAACCGCAGGAGAGAGGAGGATGCAGATGAAGGGATTAAACGCAGCCGTGACATCCTGGATCTCCAGGTGAGAGTCAAATGTGGCATAAGATTAGGTCCTGGTCGTCCTGTGAGGCCCATCAGAGAGAGAGTAAAAGAAAGTTAAAGAGAATTATAAAGAAAAAGGGGGAATTAAAAAGTCCGAGACAAGAAGAGAGGAAGAAAAGAAAGAAAGAAAGAAAGAACAAACAGACAGACACAATGAGACACAGACAGAGTGAGAAGATGAGACAGATAGACAGACAGTAAAAAAGAGAAAAAGAAAGAGCGATCCAGACAGACAGACAGACACGCAGAGTTCATTTACATCCTGGTTCTCTCAAACAAACCCCCCAAATGTCTACCGTAATGTAAACTTGACTAGTTTGTATATTTTTTTTACTACTTCAGTATTGATTAGAGTGCTCAGCAGTGAGGAATAAAACATCTATCGAAGAATAATCAATGACCCGGTTATAAACTGTTATAAACAGTCATAACAGTTTCACTACTGAGTACTTATTGTTGTATAAGAACAGGTGATTAACACTTGTCTATTTTTTAAATGATGCAAAGACAGTGCATATGTTGTTTTGTCTCTCTATCTATGTGTCTCTCTTAATGTCTCTCTCTCTCTCTCTCTCTCTCTCTCTCTCTCTCTCAGTGAGAGTAAGGAATAAAACACTCCATGCTGTGCAGTTATAGAAAAATAATCAGTGACTGACTGGTGTGATTTAATACTGCAGAACCTCCATGATGTAATTTGGTCCCTGATCTGACTTACAGCGGTTATAAACTGTCATAAGGTTTCACTACTGAGTTTTAATGTTGCGTAATAACAGGTGATTAAAAGTCCTTTAAAGCCAGTGCAAGTGAGTTTGTGTGTCCATGCATCATGTGTGTGTGTGTGTGTGTGTGTGAGAGTTCATCAGTTGCAGATTGCAGACAGTAAGGATTTGTGAGAAGGTGCGTCTCGGCTCCTATCGGAGCAGATTGCGATCCCCTGCTCGAGCTGTGATAAGACGCTTTCTGCTTTGTAGCCGAATCAATACGGACATCAAAGCGGCGAACGCTGGACAAACCTCCATTTCTCCATTTTCTCAGGCTGTGGATGAGGGACAGCGTCTGTACAGGGAACACGTGTGAGAGAGAGAGAGTGTGTGTGTGTAGTGTGTAGAGGTGTAAAGTGTATAGACTCGAACTCCAACACCAACAGCACGAGAAAATGAAAAATCTCTCTCCTTATCTGTGTCTCTCTCTCTGTCTGTGTCTCTCTCTCTGTTGTTCTCTCCTTCTATACAGTACATCTCTCTCACTGTCTATATTTCTCTCTCTCTCTCTCTTTTTTCTCTGACATTCTGTCTCTGTCTCTATGTGTCTCTCTCTAGCTCTGTCTGTCTGTCTGTCTGTGTGTCTCTCTCTGTCTTTTGTCATTCTCTCTTTCTATACATCTCTATCACTGTTTATGTTTTTCTCTCTGTTTCTCTCTTTGTCCATGTCTTTCTTTTTTTTAATTACGTCTCTCTCTCACTCTACGTACCTCTCAATGTCTCTCTCTGTCTTTCTGGGGCGGAGGGGGGGTGGGGTTGTAGCTACAGTATGTCTCTGTTGCTCTTTGTCTGTGTGTGTCTCTCTCTGAAGTTCCGTCTCTCTCTGTCTCTCAATCTCTCTTGATCTGTGTGTATCTCTCTGTCATTCTCTCCAGCTATCGACACATCTGTCTATGTTTTTCTTTCTGTCTCTCTTTGTCCATGTCTTTCTTTGTCTCATTAAGTCTCTCTCTGTCTACGTATCTACATATCTCTCAGTGTCTCTGTGTGTGTCTCTTTCTGTCTTTGTCTCTCTCTCTCTCTGTCTAATTTTTGAAATATCTTTCATTATCTTAGTTTTCCTCCATCTCTCTTTCTCTCATTATCTCTGTCTTTCCCTGTCTTTGTCCTTCTCTCTTTGTGTCTTTTCTTATGTAGGAGTCTCTCTCGGTCTCCCTCTGTGTATGTTCATCTCTCTCTCTCTCTGTCCGTCTCTGTTTCAGGTCAGTTGTTTGTTTGCAGACGCTCTTATTAACAAAGCCGACCTTATTACGGGACGTGGCCACTTAAATTCCACTCACATTTCAGGGCTTCATTCCCACCATTTAATTTCTCTCGGTGTAATTAACAGCGTCCACGTGCTCATATTTCACTCGTGGGTATCCATGGAGATAGCACATCTGCCACGCGCCTCCTCTGCGCATGAATTATGGGATGGATATTTCCATGCAGCACGAGCCGATCCATTTAAGCAGAAGTGTTGATGGCAGGGTTCGAAGGGAGTGGGCGGGGCCTTAAGGCTCATTAGCCAATGGAAAGTTGAGGCTGGAAAATGTCACAGCAATGGGGAGGACACACACTCTCGCGCACACACACACACACACACACACACGAACGTGTGTTATTTTCATGTAAATAACTCAATACGTCATCAGCAATCAGTAATCAGCCTTCTGATTTAATAAGCAGAACATATAGGAATAATTAATGCTGTTTGATTGCAGTTGGAACTGGTACCACTGCAGGACATCTTTAGGCTGCATTAAAGCCACAGACGACTTCAGGACTCATTTCCTAAATTCCTTATAATGAAGTCTTATAGACAGCCTATGGATTTTAGGCTCAAGTGCCTTTAACGGTGGCCAGAGTGTAAATCTTTGACTTAGTGCATTTGTAAAATTATTATATATTATTATATCATGGCCCTGGTTTAACATCATGACATATTGACCCATCAATTAATGACATATTGACCCATTTTATTAATTGACTTCAGTGAAAACATGTACATTGGTGCAAATCCAAAGCAATTGCATCAGGTTGTAGTTTTCACTTTATTTTTTTTCCATTTATTTATTTATTTATTTATTAAACATGTTTTTTTCCCCCTAATTATTGAACCAGTTTGAAATCTCACATGGTGACGGATTACAAATGGATCTGACATTTTATTTAATTAAAGGCAGCACTAGATTTCCTGACTTTTAAGTAATTTTTAAGCAAAATATAATATATATATATATTTTTTTTTATTTTTTTTATTTATTACTATTTTTTTTAATTAAATAACTTTTCATGACATTTTCCTAAAATAATGACAATCAAGATAATAAGAATAATTTGTTATTTTATGCAAAAAAAAATTACTATACAACAATTAGTATTCAGTATGAAGTCCTTAATTCTTCATTTCCCGCTGGATCCGGCTGGGCGTCGAGTCGGAGAGACGTCTGCAGTACCCTGGTGCCACCCGCTCAAACCGTGCCTGTTTGATTGTTTCCTAAAGATCATGTACAGAAATTCACTGACACAGAAGTTTGCAGTTCTCTTGAGAATTCCACTGTTTGTGCAGAGCTGGACATCTATTAACTAAATCAGTTGATCATAATTAGCGCAACTCTTCAGTCAGAGCTAATTAGTGACGTCACATCACGTCACGTCACTTGTGCAAAAGGCTGTCATGGAATGTGGGGTTAATTCGGCGCATGGATAACCGCATGAATTTAGAGAGTTTCTGGGATGTAATCTTGAGCGGTAGGTTACATGTGTAGAGCATAACCCTTCGTCCAACACGGTAAGCCGGAGCGGCTGAGCGGTGGGGATTGGCCTTGTGCTGAAAGATGGTCATGGAATGTTGTAATTGAGCGCGAGCTCATTGCCATGTGCTTTTACAACGACGGATGGAGGCTTGAGCAGTTTTTTCCTCCTGGTGGGAAACAGCGGCGGTTGATAGCCGAGGCAGCACTGAAAAGGTGACATGCCTGTGGAGGAGGTGGGGAACGAGTTATGCATGTACTCAATCCAAGGGAGGAAACGACTCCAAGAGGCTGCATGCTGTGAGGTCATGCATCTCAGAGATTTCTCCAATTCTTGATTCATGCGCTCGGTTTGACCATTGCTCTGAGGGTGAAACCCCGATGAGAGGCTGGGGGTGGCGCCAATGAGGCCTCAATAATCTTTCCCAAATTGTGCAGAGAACTGTGGGCGCCTGTCCGAGACTATATCCGATGGGAGGCCGTGGAGTCTGAAAACGTGGGAGATGAGGAGTTCAGCCATTTCCTTGGCAGACGGAAGCTTGGATGGAGGAATGAAATGGGCTGACTTAGAAAACTGATCAACCACTGGTTGGCCACCAGAGGCATTAACTGAGCAATGAGAAGGTGCCAGTTGCCCCTGGGTGACAGACTAGCCTGGAGCTGTGGCCCCATTCTAGAACTTGGGGGCGGACAGAGAGCGGGACAAAAGGTAGCCCAGGTGGGACATTACTGGGGCCTGGTTCCTGTTCAAGACATTGCAGGACCAGGTTTTCCACATCCAGCCGGGTTACAGCTACAAGGCACTGGGGCAGGAGGATGGTTTCCCTCGTGGATATGTCCTGGGGGTGGGGAACTGTCAGGAGAGGGCGCCAGGCTTAGTATTTTTGTTTCCTGGGCGATAAGACAGCGTGAAGTTAAATCGTGAAAAGAATAGTGACCAGCATGTCTGACATGAGTTGAGTCTTTTGGCTGACTTGAGGTATTCTAGGCTCTTGTGATCAGTCCAAGCAAGAAACAGGTGTTCAGCTCCTTTCCGACCAGTGTCTCCTTTCTGCGAGGGCTACCTTAACTGCTAGCAATTCATGACCCCCGATGTCATAGTTCTGTTCAGGGGGCTTGAGCTGCCGAGAAAAGAAGTTTGTTGTCCTTCGGTGTTCTTTGAGAAAGCACGGCTCTCACTCCTGTCTCGGAAATATCAACTTTGACGATGAACTGGAGAGATGGATCAGAAAAGGTGAGGATGGGTGCTGTGGTGAAGTGCTGCTTGAGCTCATTGAATGCCTTCTCTGCTAGCGGGTTCCATCGAAAAGGGATTTTGGTGGATGTGAGAGATGTGAGTGGGGCTGCCACCGTGATGTAGTCATGGATGAAACGCCGATAGAAATTGGTGAATCCCAAAAAGCTTTGAAGCTCCCGCTTTGACGACGGTGTTGGCCAGTCCGTGGCGGCCTTTACCTTGACTGGGTCCATCTGGATGCCTGATGGGGAAATGGCATACCCCAGGAAGGAGGTGGACTCACGGTGAAACTCACATTTCTCAGCCTTGACATAGAGTTTATTTTCCAACAAACATTGAAGGACCCAACACACGTGGAGCTTATGTTCCTCTAGGGAGTGGGAGAAAATTTGAATGTCGTCAAGGTAAGCAAACACAAAAACGTTGAGAAAGTCTCTGAGAACATAATTAATGAGTTCCTGAAAAACCGCTGGTGCATTAGTCAAATCAAACGAAACAATCAGGTACTCATAATGGCAAGTAGGGCTCCAATCCAGGATGCTTCTCCTTGCCCAGTCGATGTGAGGGGTATGCAGTCTTAACCACAGAAGAACCAGAACTATCGGTGCATAATCGCTCTTAATGATGAGGAACGTGGTGGTTTCGACATGGTTACCAGAAAAGTGCAGTGTGACTGGAGCAGTGTGGTGGGTGATTGAGGAGAGCTTGCTGCCATCCAGGGCCTGTACGTTAAATGGTTGGTTAAGTGGGGTGTGTGGAATCTTGAATTGAGAAACCATAGCTGAGGAGATTAAATTCTGGTCTGCTCCAGAGTCTACTAGGGCATGTGTGGCGTGAGACCGATTGTCATAGATCTGGGAAGCGGGAGCAAAGGTTGGGAGATGGGTATTGTGTAGGGCACCCCTGTGCCCCCAGAACTACCCCTGACCTTTTAATCGACCCTCATGGTCAATGAACAGGCAGAGGTCAGAAACGGGAAACCAAGAAAGTCTGTGATCAGAGCTTGTGGTCGAAAGACAAATCCGATGGTCAGCAAAAGTAAATCCATGAAGACAAAGGATCCGTATGGGTGAGACAAAGACGGGGTCGTGAAAACAGAGCGTGGTCGAGATCCGCGGATACGCGTGACTGGCAGAGCTGGCGACCGACAAATTGAAGGTAACTTTAGAGTTACCTTCCTGGTCCCAGTGTTGAATCCTGGATAGAAAGCTAGTGTGCTATGTAAGGTGTACAATCCCTTGTTCCACACACCAAGTAGTGCCCTTAATCAGGGGTTAGAGAGGGATTTGGGATTTTGCTTGTATTAGAAGCTAGTTAGCTTTGTAGCCGACAATAAAAGAACACAGACAGTTCGAAGACCATTTCGGAACGATTTAGAAGCGATGACTGGGGAGACATAACGTTATCAGATGTGTGTTCATGCTGAAAGTGCTTCTGTGACTGGGTGTGAATGTGGGTTTTGTCAGGCAGCTGCTCTCTCCTCAGTACTGCAGACCGTACAGACCTACTCTCACCCACGCTGAGACACACAGTTAGTGTCATTAACAGTTGTAGGACACCTGTGACATGGAGTGATACATATAGTTAAATGTCCCAGTGCTGTTACCATCTATTATCACCCCTCAAGAAAGATCTCTTGTCCAGTCAGATTGCTCGGTCAGAACTAAATGCTGTGTAATACATGTGATCGTAATATGTTTAACTATCTCTGTACATGAGAAAATGTGCTGGCTTTTATTGACTTTTGAATGTTTCCTCAGTTTCACGAAGGGTGCCAATAATTTCAGATTTGACACTGCACAAAGCTACCATGATATGAATGTCACAGCAAAATTGGAAGGAGTCTCCAGTGTCAGTGCTTCAAAACTGTCTGAGGTAAAGTCTCTTCTCTTTAATCTACTTTGGAGTCTCATTTTAATAACAAAAGAAAGCGCAGAGACAACTGTTAGACTTACTGTTGGAATAAAACACTCCAGGATGTGCTGTAGGAATATCATTTTCATCAGGGTGCTGATATTTAAGGGAAATTCGCTCATGTTTCCCCAACACACACTTCACACTTGTTATGAGCGAGATGTTTGTTACTGCGTGTAATGATGCGCCAGTGAATCTAAATAGTCAATTAATAATCATTACAAGGTTCAATCTTATTAAAATGCTGGAAACACACGTCAGGGTCGAGGTGCCGAGGATTGTTACCGACTTTCCTGTGAAATAACAGCAGCTCTGTACCGCTCAATCTTTCCAGACATTTGAATTAAAGGTCATATGCAAATGTGTGAGTTTGTGTGTGTGTGCATGTGTGTGCGTATGAGTGTGTGATGGGGAGAGTGCTCTGCATCCAGGAGCATTTTGGGAAATCCCGGATCAGACATGCATTAATGATACAATGTAGAAAAGAGAGACAGACAGACAAGGATAGACACACATGGGGAGCGACAGACAGACAGAGAGAGAGAGAGAGAGAGAGAGAGAGAGAGAGAGGGACAGGCTAATACAGAGACTGTGAACAGTATGTGTGTGAGACAGATGGACAGACGGACAGACAGAGATAAAAACATTTAGAGAGAGAAACAGAAAGAGAGACATGTTGATATAGAAACAAAAACGTGTGTGTGTGAGAGAGAGAGACATACAAACAAACAAACAAACAAACAAACTGACAGACAGAGACATCTTGAGAGAGACACAGAGAGAGACAGAAAGTGATAAATAAATAAAGACACGAAGAGAGAGAGACAATGAGAGAGACAGGCTGAAATAGACCCAAATAGAGAGAGAGAGAAAGAGCAAAGGAAAGAAAAAAAGAGAGGGGGAGACATATTTAGAGAGACAGAGATACATGTGCTGATATAGAGACGTAAAGAGAGACAGAGGAACAGAGAGACACAGACAGAGAGACAGGTCGATTTTGAGAAAAGAGAGCGAGTGAAAGGGGGAAGGAGAGGCAAAGAGACAGAGAGAGAGAAAGACACAGATTAAGACATATGAAGAGAGAGACTTTTTTAGGGGTCTTTAATTTTGAAACATTCATGACATGTCTATCTTACTGACACATAATGGAATTAATAAGTAAATAAATATTTAGATAAATAAGTAAAAAAAAAATTAAGAATTTTACCTTTCACATGTTATAAATTATTATAACAGTTAAATAAAATAATAAAAAATCTAGACATAGTGGACAAAAGGTAGATAGATAGAGGAAAAGAGAGGGAGAGAGGAAAAATGAACGAGAGGCTTGCTGATTAAGAGAAAGAGAGAGACGGTCTTTCAAGATTGTTGAAAACCAGTGTAGGTGACTCCCTCATGAGGCTGATTACGAGAAGTCCAAGAGTGTACAAAGTAAAATGTGGCAACTTTGAAGATTCGAAAATATAAAACATATTCATATTCATACACTAGTTCTGTCATTATTTGAATCTCTTCAGTATTAATATGCAACGTTTAAAACAATAAAAATAAATACCAGTGAGGAAGGAGGGGTGTACAAACTTTTGACTGGTACTGTAAGTCATTCTGATTTGCCTTCATGTTGTTTTATTTTTGTTTATATTGTATGTATATAAATATAAAGCTTATATTTATTTCCTAAATCCCTCTCTAACCCCTGATCAAGGACACTACTTGGTGTGTGGAACAAGGGATTGTACACCCTAGCGCACGGAACCCGGACGCTAACGGAGCGGATATTCAAAAGTGGAATAAACGGAAACCTTTTGGCTACAAAGTACAGAACTACCGAAAGTAGAGAATTTAAAACTACTTTCACCTTCTGTTAAATACACTAACTGTCAGTCGCCAGCTCCGCGGTTAGTTAGTTCCTGATAGTTGGGGGAGGATATGCGTGGGCGGAGCGAAATAACTAGCTAAATAAAGAAATAAATGATAATCTGTTTACAGAGGTGGAAAGTAACAAATTACATTTACTCGCGTTACTGTAATTAAGTAGTTTTTTTCTATTTTTTTAAGTAGTTCTGAAAATGTGTAATTTTACTTTTACTTAAGTATGTTTTGCTTTGAAGTATTGTACTTCACAACATTTTAAATCATATTCATTACTGAGTAAAAAATAAATGACTGAAAATTCAAAATAATAAAAACAATGCAATGGGGAAAGAAAAAACTTGCACCCCGGAAACCACTGCACTGATTGATTGATGGACGGGGAGAACAAATGCGCTAAATTCTTATGAAGCAAACCCCTGGCCATAGTTAAGCGACTAATACTTTTACTTGAGTAGATTTTTATAATAGTAATTTACTTGTACTTCAGTAAGATTTCACTGAAGTAACAGTACTTGTACTTGAGTACAAAAGTTTACTACTCTTTCCTGCGATGTGATATGTGGTATGTTCAGTACACCAGCTGCTCCTTCGTGTCTACATAGCCTTGCTGATATTCAGAACAACAGCACAACCTTGAGTGTGATATTGCTTAAATAAATATTGTGGATAATGCACTATGTCAACCATTCATAATGCATAATAAGTCTTGTTATAAAGCATTTAAATCAATAGTCTTACTCTAACAATGTGTATAATGCCTTATGAATGCATTATAACATGTCAGGAACATCATGAATATGGCTCTCATAAGTGCTCGCGATCACGGCTTTCTAAAGGTTTATGTAGGTTTATGTCACTTATCAGGAAGGATACTATACACCACATTGTGTCAGGTCATATCTCGCTACAAAACTTGTGTCATGATCTATACTTTAATACATGTGTCATTGTGATTAATACTTCAGCTTATTTTATTAACCTTAAAAACAGAAAATAATTGTTTTGTTTAATTTTCATTGCTTGTTTCACTTTTTTTAAAGGACAATTCTATTAAAAAAAAAATCTTACTATCATCTGAACCAAAAATCTGAGTTTCAAGATGATTTCAAGCATTAATGAAAATTTTTACTTCTGGCTTATTTTATATTTTTGTTAAAACAATAAAATAATAATATTCTAGCTTGTTCTAGAATGCAGTATGTTCTAGTAGGCTTGTTTGCATTTATACATGTAAATTGTTGGATTTATATTATGAAATATTAAAATATTTATTATAACAGTGCTTGTGGTGTCTTCCATGAACATTTTAATTCTAATAATATATAAATACTAGATGTTTGGTTTTATTACTAATATACATTTGCATATATTTAATCATATTCATTCTCATTTGCATAAATGTAAATTTTAAAGGTAAAATAATGAAAAGGTTGTGTTATTGTTTTACCCATTGCCACACACACACACACACACACACAGAGCCGCCCCTCCCCCACTCCTCCCTCCTTCATAATTATAATAAATGTGACAGATCTCAGATAATATCGACCTCCTGGTTTTTGCATTGCAGCGCCGCTGACAGCCGAAAGCGCAGAGGAACAGGAAGCGCATCGATCCAGTGCCGCATCAATCCCACACGCAGATGTGATCATTTTTATAAAGCCTTCTACCTGAAGATTAATCAATATTCATAATTCCCAAAGTGTGGAGGAGGAGAGGAGGAGATGTCACATACATGCATAGAGTACTGACACCTGAGAGAGAGAGAGAGAGAGAGAGAGAGAGAGAGAGAGAGGTATAAAGAAGCAGACAGATAGAGAGAAACAAACAAAACTCAAACTGTCTATCTAATTAAACAGACAGGGTGAGAGGAAGAAAAAGTGAACAGAAAGAAAGAAAGAAAGAAAGAAAGAAAGAAAGAAAAAGAAACAAACAAAACTCAGACTGTGAAAAAGTGAAAAGTAAGACAGACAGAAAGAAAGAAAGAAAGAAAGATCCAATAAGACAAGGAGAGGGCCAGTCAGTCAGACAGAATAAGAAGAAGAGAAAGACAGTGAAAGAGGGAAAAAGAAACAGAGGAAAACAAAGACAAACAAGAGAGAGAGAGAGAGAGAGAGAGAGAGACAGACAGACTGGGAGTTAAAAACAAACAGAGAGAGAGAGAGAGAGGAAATTTATCAGACGTAATCATTTCCCCCGTTGATTAATATGACGAGTGACGTCATACAGTCACGGCGCAGAGCAGAGTACTGATTTACTGATATTATTTATAGATTTATTGATGTGCTGATCAACTCTACTGTAACCTGTGACTGTTTTACAGAAAATCAAATCCCAGAGAAAACGACTTACCTGACAGTACTGTAGTCACGTGGTCTGTCTATCTGTCTGTCTGTGTCTCTCTCTCTCTCTCTCTCTCTCTCTCTCTCTCTCTCTCAGTACAGTAGGGTCATTAGACCGCTGTAGGTGTGTGTACGCACTGTCCCGACCTCTAATTTGATGCTTCTGTAACACACACACACACACACACACACACACACACACACACACCAGCATCCCGAGTGTGTGTTGTTGTTTCAGCTGTTCAGTAACAGGCTCGCTGTGCTCTGTGACCTTTACAAAAGAGCAAGCTGCACTTTCACAGCCGCTCTCGTGGACCGGGCGGTGTGTGTGTGTGTGTGTGCGGGTGTGTGTGTGTGTGTGTTTGAATGCGTGCGCTTCAGGACCAACATCACTTTATCATCTGTCTAAAATGAAACACACCCTGGAGTTAAAATATTTGGACCTTAGATTAAACTTTTGATTTCTGAAATTAAAGGAATTTCATTCTCGACTTTGTGAAAGTGAATTTCTGAAATTAAAGAAATCTGTATCTATAAACTTTTATACACGATATTAATTTCAAGCATTAAATGTCATAAAACGTATAGGGCGCAAGCACATGAAGGGTGTGAGGTTTTCTTTGTCTGGAAAAAAAGTTATCATATTTTATATTAAAATGTTGGTGTTTTGTGTTTACTGTGTTTAAATGTTTGATTTCTTATTTATTAAAATCGTACTGAAAACCTAGCCCAAAAACAAAATACTGTTTATAGAGCTTATTTGTCTAAATGAACGATTAAATAAATAAATAGTAAACAAACCCTCCCAAATAGCCTACTATTAAATACTATATAATCGGATTTTTTGCCATTTTAAATTTATTGTCATACTATATGTAACATTCTTATTAATATGAAGTAAAATAAAATAAAATACAAGTGTTGTCCAAATAGTTTAATAATTTCTAATTAAATCTGTAATATTTCATGAATTAATAAATGTTTGTTTACTCCACGTTCTCATTTTAAGCTCATGACCCGAATAGAATATTTTTTAAAAATGAACACAAATGGATACAGAATAACTACAGATATAAAGCACCTGGTTATGACATATGAAAGTAAATCGAATTTCATTTTGCACAAATCTCTCGAGAGTAAATAGTGTGAAATTACACATTAACAAAAAAAAGTCATGTTATTAATCCACAAGTTTATTTAGCAAAGCACGAGAGATGGATAATCATACCGGCTTCCTTCATGTCAATTATACACACAGCAGAAATGCAGAATCATTTTTGACAAAAGGAAATGTGTAAAAACAGGTAAACAAGGGGAAAAAACGTCTCGGCGTGATGTTAATGATGGACAGAAAATAAGATGTTTATTATAATAATCTTTAAAAAATATTATTTACGAATTATTTCAATATGAAATGAGGAGGGGTTCCGAGCTCGCGCCGTGTCCGTGAGTAAAAACAACAAGGTGATGCGGTGCGAAAGACAAAAGCTTAATACACTGTTAACTCAGCAACACAGCAATAACATGTCCGTGGTCCACTTTTACAACCGACTCGGTGCTTATTAAAGAGTGCTGTCTTCCTTTCTTTCTTCTTTTTGTTTCATGCAGAATGACGCAAATGACGCGTTTAATTATTAGACGCGCTTTTTAAAATGTTATTCTCGTCAAAAAATCTGAGCTTCTGAGAGACACGATGAGGCGGATGGCATCCAATAGATTTGATCAAATGTTTGTAAATTAAGTTTGCCTCCTTCATGCTGTGATGTGACTTGTTTTAATCTCTAAAACGCCCCAAATGCCTCAAATCGGGGCTGCGTTCATATACTGAACAGACAGGATTCTACTCTCGTGAGGACAAAAGAGGTTTTGCATCACATAAAAAGAAGGAAAAAAAACAATTTGTAACAATATTTTACCAAAACAAGTAGTGTATAGGAAGTTCTGTATTCATTATATAGTCAGAAGAATCCTAAACCAAAGTGTTTGTGATCTCTACATTAATTCTTGATTTAATTTTTAATTAAAAATTAATTACATCACTATTTCATTGTGTCACATTAATCAAATTTGCTGCATAATCCAAAACAAGTCTGTTACTCTCTCTCTCTATCCTTAAATAATGCATAGATGCATAACAATAGCTTAGATATTACTGTATGTTTGAACTGCATTATTGTATTACAGATACTTTTTATTTAACAACCCCTTAAAATCCCAAATCCGAGCTTATTATTCTGTTATAAAGCACATTATGGAGTACAGTGAAGCTATAATGAAAGGTATGCAGTTATGGAGTAATGATGATGTTGGTGTCTTTGAGTTTAAGGTGTAAATAAATGATTAACAGGATGGTTTCTTCTCTCCGACAAAAAACAACAACTCCTTCTTAGATCTGCTCTTAGCTCTTGCGCTGTCGTGTCTGATGCTTTTAGTCCATGGAGCGTGGAAGAAAATCTCGTTTGCTTCGGATAATAATAACGTATAAAACTCTGAAAAAAGTTCCATGTGTTCAGAAGGGTAACGTGTCACGAAAGAGCTTCTCGATGATGGCGGGCGTGGGAACCAAGTCTTCGAGCTTCAGGTAAAAGATGCGCTGAAGTCCTTGCGTGCACAGTGTGCGCAGCTCGGGCAACTTGGCCAGCAGTTTTGACAGATGGCCGCTGCAGGCCACGTGATCCTTCAGGCAGGTTAAAATCTTGCTCTGAAGCTCCTCTGTCTTTTTAGGCTCTCGGAGGCCGTGCCGCTCTGTAGAATAAAAAAAAGCATTAACATGACATAATGAACAAAGGTGAATGAAAAAAGGTGGTGTAAATAAAGTCACCTGTGATTATTGTAAGAGCAGCCATGCAGCAGAACGCCGGGACGTCTATACGCATGTTCTGGAGGCTGGAGGAGAACTCTGCGATCGAGTCGATCCACTCGCCGAAAGCTCGCACGCACTGCAGCCTGTGCAAGACGACACCGCTGCAGAAAACCAGCTTGTCCTCCATCAGGTTGGATCTGGATGGAAAGATTGGAAGAGAGACATGTTACATGGAATCAGTTTGAGCTTGAGATGTTGGAGAGACAAGGAAAGATCTTATGCAAGTTAAAAAAAAACAAATAATAACAAACCTGTAAGCCAAGCGCAAGGTGAAAAGCTCCAGGAACGCGGAGTCGAACAGCAGCTCCTGGTCGCATTTCGGGAGCTCGGTGAAGCCAGGCATCTTCTCTGCCCAGCCGCGGATGATGCTCATGGAGCCCATGAGAAGATCGTAAAACTGCTGGATGTGAAGGGTCTCGTCTCCGGCGCTGTGGTAATCTGGGTTGGGCTGAAACTAGAAGGCAAGTCATTCTGTCAGTGAACAACCAAAGCAACAAAGAAATCCACAAACAATAAATGTCACAAATGTCGACAGTGACTCACTTTGGAATAATCCAGGCGGCCTACGGAGGGGTTGGAGTCCATGTGTGCCCTCACCAGAGTGCTCAGGAGACTGGCAGGTGATAAGGAGGTGGGGGCATCCTGTGGGCCTTTGGGTTTGGATGGGAGACGTCCTCGTCGACCTTTTAGACTGTCCGTTCTTACGACTAGAAGTTAGACCGAAAAAAAAACATTATGAGACAAAAACCAGAGATTTACTTCAATTTTATATACACACAAGCACAAACATGTAACAGAAGGATTATGTCGAGATAATGCAGGACAGTTTCATCGCGTACCTTCTTTTACCATCCCGACCACGAGGCACTTCTGAAAGCGGCAGTACTGGCACCTGTTCCTCCTCCGCTTGTCGACAGGGCAGTTTTTGTTCGCCAGACACACATATTTGGCGTTTTTCTGCACCGTGCGCTATGGAAGGACAACACCAATTAGTGAGAACTCATAACTGACATAACACAGTTTCATCACTGAACAAGAGGCTCTCGAGTCTGCGCTCGACACAGCAAAGCTGCCTAATAGATTCAGGAGCAGGACGGGGCACACGCTGGGTAAATACGGAACCGTGGAGAGACATAAATCGGGGGTCCCACGGCACTGACTCTTTGACCTCTCTTGTCAGATTAGTGCAATTATCCCATCATGGCACAGAGAGCGAAAGAGGCGGTTGGGAATTTCACTCTCCCTTCACCCNNNCCCTTAACCCTCAACACCCCACTCCATTACGCAAACATGAAATTCATATTTAAGACATCTAGATTTTTCCTTCTAACATTAGTAACCTCATGAAGGGACTGATGAAGAGCTTGTGACATAGATGGTGTCTATAGTGAATAAAAGGCGAAATTTCAGAAGTATGAAATTTTGGAAATTTAATCCTTTCTTTAATGTACAGACGATCTGATTCTGTATTATGCTGTAATTTTTCTTGTTCATATTAAACAGTCTCAGAATAAAGCCTATTAAACTGAACCCGCAATATTTTACCTGAACTAGTACATGTCTACCATTAACTTTAATATTTGTGTTTCATTTTAAAATCCAGTGACATCATTTAATATTTTAAAGGAATAATGCTTATCTCAACCGATAGATATAAAAGATACATAAGATAAGGGTATCCCACCCAAGGGTCAAGGAAAGGTTCAGTTTAGTATCCTTTGTGCACTACATTTTTGGAAAGTTATCCAATTAAATTACTAGCAAAATCGACACCAATTTTTAACATTTTTTATTCATTCATTCATTCATTTTCTATACCGCTTTATCCTATATTCAGGGTCGCGGGGGACCTGGAGCCTATCCCAGGAGACTTCGGGCACGAGGCAGGGTACACCCTGGACAGGGTGCCTAAAATTTTTTATAATATATATAAATTCAATCATTGTTTTCTACGATTTTTGTCAAGTAGAGAAAAATCTAAAATCTATGACTATAATTTAATCACAAGTACACCATGTGGACTTTCTGCTGATTTCACTTTGTTACATACTCACATTCTTTTCATTCAATCTGTACAATTATTGAAAGTTGTGCGCATACTGAGTATAGTGTCTTGGGTATATGACAAATGTACAGTGTGTTTTATGTTGGTCTGTATCTTGAGAGCCACAAACAGTCGAAATCAAAATCATTGTGTGTGTGTTTTAACATGCTTGGACAATACAACCCGATTCTGATTCAAATTCTGTTTACATTTAAGGCTTCATCTCGAACCTTTACTTATTTTGAAGTGCACATACATTCGTGAGTGACAGAACAACGAGTATTAACTCTTCTCTCCCGCCCCCCCTTTTTTTTTATTATTTGGGATTACCCTTAAGAGGACACATTTAATACCCTTAATCTTTCATTAAGGTAAATCTGGATACACCTTTTCCAGAAGAAAAATAAATAAATAAAGGTCTAGTTTGGGAACAGGTTAGTGCCTTTGCGTAGTGTGGACTGAGAAAAGAAAAGCTAGAGATACCTTGAAGAACCCCTTGCAGCCTTCACACGTGCGCACTCCGTAGTGCTGGCACGCCGCGTTGTCGCCGCAGACCGCGCACAGACCCTCCCCGTGCGCGGCGCCACGCGCGGCAGACGGAGAAGCCGAAGATGCGGCCGCGGGGCTCTCCATCAGGACGCGTCCGTGACTGATGTGCAGGCTGTGGTGATGCGGGAATCCCAGGCTGTGGTGGTGATGGTGGTGGTGGTGGTGTTGCTGGTGAGGCTGCTGCTGCTGCTGCTGCTGCTTCCTGAGCGGCGCGAACCCGTGCTGCGCGGCGCCGTCGAAGCGCATGTGACACGCGGAGACCTGCGCGCTCGACGCGGCCGGCTTGAACGTCGAGAAGAAGCGCGTCACGGCGCTCTTGCGCTGCTGCTCCATCAGGTAGCCCGGGTGGAAGGCGTGCAAAGACGACGCGTCGTCCCAGGCCGGAGCGAAGCCCGCCGAGTGGCACGGTTTGCTGTAGTACGGCGCGGCGGGGTCCTCCGCGTGCTGCTGCTGCTGCTGCTGCTGCTGGCTCTGGTGCGCGTAACCAACGTGCGTAACCGCCGAAGCCCCTTCCTCAGACTTGACCTGGAGATGATCGGCGCAGTGGGGAAGCTGGTACACGCATGGAGGCTTGGCCTCGTAGCTCGCTGCCCCGCCGCCGCCGCCGCCGCCGCCGGCTGAGTCGGAGAACGTGCTGAAGCTGGGCAGCGACGTGGACGCGGCGGCGAGCTCCGCGTTCGTCAGGTCCATGCTGAACTTGACGAACTCGGGCGTGAGGAAATCGCAGCTGTACTCGCTGTAGCCGTAGCTCTGACACGCAGGACTGGCACCAGGAGGGGACGTGCCATACTGAGCCTGCACGCAGGGCATCTCTGAGGAAGAGCAAGAAAAGGAAGAAGAAGAAAAAAATATATATCAACACAATCTCCAGACAAACACAATAAAAAAAAAAAGACTTGGTCCTGGAGAGGAGCCTGGCTCTGGTCCTGCTCTTGAACTGGGTGGTGGTGGTGGTGATGGACACTATATACATGCTCAGGACAGGAGGAGGGTTCTCCAAGGCGCTTTACGCGTCATAGCCACACACACACGCACACACGCACGCACGCACACTTTTAGAGATATACGTAGAATGTGTGTGTAGACGGGTTATTTTTTCAGACTTCTTCCAGTTTACACACCTGATGATCTGGGTTTGCGTGAAATCTCTGCCGTTCACTGGTTGCACCGGAGCGTCTCCAATTTATTATAACTTTCCTACAGAGAGAGAGAAAGAGAGAGAGAGAGAGAGAGAGAGAGAGAGAGAGAGAAAAGAGCGATGTAATGTTTTCTCAAAGTGGTACAAGTGAGAGAGGAAAAAGAGATGAAGAGAAAGAGAGAGCGCAGTTTATAATCCAATAATTTAAAAAGTTTATTCCTTACCTCAGTTTCTAAATCTTCTCAGCGCTGTGTCCATCTCGACAAGACCTTTACAATAATAATAATAATAATAATAACAACAACTATAATGACTATAATAATGAGAGCAGGTCGCGCGGTGTGGTTCCCCCGGTCGCGTGCTCGATTCCCGGCGTTAACGCAACTGGCGCTCCGGCGCAACGTGCCTTTGTTTATGGGCTCGGAACGCCGCAGCCCACGTGCCAACGAGGCAGACGTCATCGGCGTCAACCCCTGACGCGCTGCGATCCTGAGGACAGAAAGCCGCTTGTGTTTTTGCGCACTTGTTCAGAGTGAGAGAGAGAGAGAGAGAGAGAGAGAGAGAGAGAGAGAGAGAGAGAAAAGGGCTCGGATCTTAAAGCAGGTCAGAGGAGTCTGCGCTTCTCTGACGCACTAGTTAGGGCGCTTTTCTGCAAACTGGAACACGTTCCAATTATACCATTCTTATAATCCTAGATAAAACTTATAATGGATTCTTTAACTTTATACTTTATGATATTTTAATACCGCTGAGAAAGTGCATGCAGCAAATATTAAGCGTTTAGTTCTCACTCCTCCAGGGTTGTGGGTCGAATCCCGCCTCCGGTCTGTTTGTGTGTGAAGTTTGCACTTTCTCAATGGGTATTCCGGTTTCCTCCTAAAGTCCATCAATGCAGGCATTGATTGCATTGATGACGGTGGCTTAGTGGTTAGCACCGTCGCCTTGCACCTCCAGGGTCCAGGTTCGATTCCCATCTCAGGGTCTGTGAGTGTGCATGGAGTTTGCATGTCCAGGTACTCCAGTTTCCTCCACAGTCCAAAGACAAGCAGATTAGGCTGTTCCCAAAATTGCCAATGCATGTGGGAATGTTTGTGGGAATAAATACAACAGTCCTCATTGGCCTACACTGTCCCTAGATGGACTACAGAGGTTCAATCCATCTATGGATGGATATGTAGTGTACAGTATAAGTGGGTGTGTGCACGTTTGTGCCCTGCGATTGGTGTCCAAGTGGTACAGACAGTGGCTGTATGGATGGCTGATTTAAAAAAAAAAGTGGTACAATGAAATGAAAGGCAGTGAACAGGGAAAGTGTTATAATTGGTAACTTCTAGTACTAGGTGCATAATGTGACTTTAAATAATAGTTGTTTTTTTTTTAAATCATCAAAGCTGATATTTAGTCTCCATATTTCACATGAAAGTGAACAAAACAGAGTAGTGACAAAAAGTGCAGTTTGAACATGTGATCAGAAATTTAGTCTGGAGTTACAGGATTCACAAATGCTCCCTTTGTATTAATTAAACAGTGCGTGTTAAGGTAGAAGATAAGAAGTTGTGCGATGAATTGTGTTAATGTGTCAGTTCATTAAAAACATGCATTGTTTAATCATGCGACTTAATAATTATGATAAAATACAAAGGGGAAACAAACAAAAAAATCAAAATGAAAGCAGGTGTAAAGTTTTACAAAATGTGAATGTAAAGGTGTAGTTAAACATTCCTTTCAAACCTGTATATCAGATTTCACTTGCACTTTTCATACAAGTTTAACAAGTGGCTTAAAGACCTTTTGTCTTGTGTTTTTATTTTAAGGTGTTGTAGGAGGAGTTGTACTGTAGTAGAACGAGTAGGAGTAGTTGCTTTGGAATGGTGGTGCATGGGCATAGTGTTACTGCTTCACCAGCTCCAAGGTCCCAGGGTCGATCCTGAACTTGGTTTATCCTCTGTGTTGGTTTCTTTTAGGTTCTCTGGTTTCCTCCAACCTGCCAAAAAACATCTGAGGTGATTTGCCTCTTGGGGTAAATGTATACAGGTGCATGGTGTCTCGGATGTATTGCCATCTGGGATAAATTCGGAATCCAACATGATCCTGACACGGATAATGAATGAATGAATAAACATCTCTAGTATGTTGTACTGTATTTAGCAATAAACAACTCTGATTTGTTTGGTCTGAAGAAAAAGTTACAAAACTCTACCATATACTGTCACTACTGTAAAGTGAACACATTTTCTAAGCAGTAGTTGATATATTTTGGAAAATATGCATTGAACCTTAAAGCAATGTTTAAATTACTTTCTGGCTGTAAGAAATACATTAAAGGTATATAATAAAAACGTGAGAAATAATAATGAAAAAAAAAAAATTCACACATTGGTCATGATTCCAAGCACAGTATAGACTGGAAAGATAAAACAGATTTACTTTTTTCCAAGATTACTTAATGTGTGTGCGTTGAGGAAACTCCACAGACAGTCATGTTTTCCAGGTTCATATGCTGAACACACACAACGCACAAACCCAACAGTTTCAGAAATACAGTTCACTTGCATGGGTATCAAGTTAAAACAGGATCTTCTTGTGTGTGTGTCAGATGACCAGTTCCTTTTCTAGAGTACAATGTAAAAGTTGAGTGTGCGTGTGTGTGTGTGTGGTTAGGCCTTCCCGCGGCTTATTGTTTAGAACAGAAGTAGGTTGCACTAGAAGCGTAATAATGACGTGATTGTCAGCCTTGCCTCTTTTATCACATTTTAGGGGAAGTTTCAGTAATTTGGCGTGTTGTTTAATCCGAGCCCAGGCACAGTGTCGGGCTGAAGGCTGTCCATTGTGCAGAGGGAATCCCGAGCTGACAGAGGCGACTTTGTTCAGCCTGTGGTGCACTGCGTCAGTGCCGGCGTCAGCAGGAGATACCCCATGAACCATGCTGAGTTCAGGAGCTCACCTGAACCTGGCATTTGACTCTGGAGCAAGAAGACACCTGAGGAAGGAAAAAACGTCAACAATTCAACGTCACTGGTGTCACACCTGTTTCTCTGAATGTCAGAAATGCGGAATGACATCAGTAATATCAGGAAAATGCATTAAAAGTCATTTATAAAGCCTATTTCTGTAGCCCAAACAGTCAATTTATGTATTTTACACATTTTATGCTGATTCGTCATATGCAGGTCTGTGTTTTCCCTTCCTTCCACAAATTATTCCACACATTTAATTCACACAATAAAAAAACACATGAGCATGATGTAGGGTTTTTACATGGGATTTTATATTTCCACAAGTTTGTCTATCTATCTATCTATCTATCTATCTATCTATCTATCTATCTATCTATCTATCTATCTATCTATCTATCTACAGTA
>JAQQZT010000037.1:34694244-34718740 GCA_030068275.1 Clarias platycephalus | reverse complement strand
AAACACAGTGTATTTATTTATCCTGCAAGTCAGGGGTGCCAAAACTTTTGACATGAACAAAAATAAACCACAAAATAAATATATAAACCTGTATGTTTATCTATCCTTTGAGTCAGGGGTGCCAAAACATTTAACATGGTCAATAAAAACCGCAAAAATAAACAAACACAGTGTATTTATTTATCCTGCAAGTCAGGGGTGCCAAAACTTTTGACATGAACAAAAATAAACCACAAAATACATATATAAACATGTATGTTTATTTATCTTTTGAGTCAGGGGTGCCAAAACTTTTAACATATTCAATAAAAAACGCAAAAATAAACAAATACAGTGTATTTATTTATCCTTCAAGTCAGGGGTGCCAACACTTTTGACATGGTCAATAAAAAAAAACAAAAAAAAACTCATGTTTCGAATAGCATCCTTAATGCTTTAATTGATGCCTTACTAATAATAATACATATGCACTGTCAGAATAAAGGGAACTAAATTGCACGATTATTATTGTACCCTTATCTTTTTTTTGTTGTTTTTTTTTACTTTAATGCATATTTCAGCATTAAACCCACCATATATATTAGAGATCGGGACAAAAAGAATCGATGTATCGTGATTCTTTTGTGTCACAGTTTATGTATTCCAAAATCATAAAAATAAAAATTGCATAATATTACATACATTAGCTTTCAAAGTGGTAAAATATTGCCATTCCGTTATAATCCTACAGGTGGTGCTCTCTAAACTATTAACGCAGCACAGCGTGTTCCTGTGTCGAACAAGTAACATTTTTTGCTAATTTTGTCTAAAATCTTTAAATCTAAAAATACTTTAAAACAAAAACGCAATATAAATTGAATCAGCAGCTCGGTATCGCGATAATATCGTATCCGGAGGTCCCTGGTGGTTCCCTTGCAGATCATGTACGGTACCTCAGTGGAAGGTTACAGAAATGATAAAAAGAAATGGACGATAAACCTTAATAATCATTAATAATTACCTTAATAAACCTAAATTATAATTATATTGGGACATAATATAGCACGATATTCATATTGTTATGTGAAGGATCCATGAAACATAAGTGTGGATTTCTTTTATTTTTGCATATATTTATTACTAAATTGAGTATAAATTGGTTTAACCCTCATTACAGCAAAAAACTTTGCTTAAAGTCGGGTGATAAATAATGCACTTAAACTTATGCAATTCGTAAATTGTAAAAAAAATAAAATAAAATAAAAAGCTCCACTGTTAGTCCATGTGAACTAGTAATAGTCGTCTGCAATAATGAGGGTCACATGATGTAATGTTTATGCTCGCCATGTCTCATCCATGCCCTGTATGCATGATAAAGAGCGGTTATAAAAATGATCACACCCACGCTCACACTCGCACACCTACAAACACACACACACACACACACACACACACACACACACACACACAGCGTATGCGTGAGAATGTCCCAGCGGCAGCTGAACGGTCAGACGTTTTCTATTCTTGGTCATGTCGGGGTCTCCTCTGAATCACAGATGGGGCAGAAGACCTTTTGGTGACAGGAGACAAATATAAACTAGAGGTAGGAAGAACAGGTTTCATACTGTACATAGTCTAATGTGTGTCATATGAAACTGGTTAAAGATCCTCAGAGACGCTTTATACGGTACACAGTATATGTGTCCATAAATACTGTACAGATAAACCATGATTTGATTATTAGATATAAGTCCAAGAGTGCTCAAAGGGTGTTCAAGTCAAACCGGGACTTCTGGTGAATGAAAGCAGTTAACATGTACAGAAGACTTCAAGCACAGTACGATGATGAGACTCTTCGCCGCAGTAAAACATCTGAACGGTGCAAATGTTTTTAAGAAGGCCGTACGTCTGTGAATGATGATCCCAGCTGAGGCAGCTCTGGGTTTTGTGCAGTCGTTCCCCGTGAACATTCAGCGAGTGGAACACCTGATCCCTGAAAATTGACAGAAGAGGAAGAGACGCATCTGTGTGTGGGAACAGTACACACAATCATTCACCAACACCACTTGCACATTAACTCGGCTGGGTGTTATTGCCACATCTCCTGTGCAGTCCTGACCTCGATCCAAGACATTTACACATGTTTGGGGGCCTTACCTGATTCGACCACATTTATTTTATATTATAAAAATGTCAAAGAAATCATGGTTCTCTAAGATGATATTGGATTGACTTTCTTTTTTTTTCTTTCTTTCTTGCTTTCTTTCTTTCTTTTCATTCTTCCTTTCTTATTTTTTTCTTTTTTCTTTGATTTTACAAGTTATAAAAATGTAAAAGAAATCATGAACTTCTAACGTTATATTTGATAGACTTTCTTTCTTTCTTACTTTCTTATTTTTCTGTCTTTCTTTTTTCTTTTATAGGTTATACAAATGTAAAAGAAATTCTGAATTTCTAACGTGATATTTGATTGACTTTATTTTTTTTGTTTTATAATTTAGAAAAATGTAAAAGAAATCCTGATCCTTTAATGTGATATTTGATTGACTCTATCCAGGGACCAATGGCGTTTCGGAAGGCAGTGAAAGGGACCCTGATCGGGGGCGGAGCCATCGCTACAGTCTTTGGCCTGTCACAGTTCCTGGAGTACAGGAGGACTCAGGTGAGTGTTTATCATCCAGGTGTGACAGTGTTGCGGTAACATCAGCTTTCTGACATTTTGTGTACCAAGTAAGTATGAAAGCAGATTTTTGTTGTCGGTTTGGACCAAACTGTTGGCCAGATTCTGAAGGTTTGTTCAGTTTGTGTTTGAGAGAATCAGCAAGAAGATGAGCAGGAAGAGGAGGAGGACGTGGTGGAGAAGGTGGAGTGGCTGAATCTCCGGGCAGCTCCTCATACTACATGTCTGATCTTAACCTCGGAATGTGTTGCTTTTGTGCACGTCTGTAACATTTCTACACATAAATTACCTGAAGTCCAGTAACTTCAGTAAACTGAAGACCAGCGTTATTTATTTACAACCAAACACTATTCATTCAGTATTTCATGTTAAAAAATAACGGAACGTCCTGGACAGTATGAACAGTAGATCAGGCACTGGGGCTTCCTTTGTATTTCTTCACGTTGAAAGAGAGAAAAAAAATAAGCTTATAGAAAAACTGCGAAGGTTAAAAACTCCTCTCTCTTTTAACTGTTGCAAAGCTCTGACACTGCATCTGCACTCTTCCACAACATCAAGGAGTGCATGGATCCAGAGCACCTGATACCAAACACACACCGAGTCACTGGACCTACAGCACGACAGGCACAACATTCATCATTATTCACTGAAACGTTCTTTATGATTGGCTTTGTTTGTTTGTTTGTTTGTTTATTATGATATTTCTTTCTTTTTTTCTTTCTTTCCTTTTTTCTTTCTTTCTTACATTATACTAGCTTTGTATTGTTTTTATTATTTCCTCTCTCTCTTTATTTCCATTACTCTTACATTCCCTTTTCCTTTATATCTTTTATTTATTTATTTGACTAGATAATTTTTTTTTTAACATAAATATTTTTCTTTCTTTCTTTCTTTCTTTTTAATAGGTGTTTTTTTTTTATTACTATGACTATATTAATTAATTCATTAGACATGGCAATTAGCTTTTTTGATTTTCTTTCTTTCTTCCTTCTTTTTTTTTTCTTTTCTTCTGTTGCTCCTTCTTTCTTCTAAACTCCAGTATATATTTACTTTTTTATTTATAACTAGCATTTTTTTTGTTTTCGTTCTTTCCTACTTTCTTTCTCTCTTTTTTTTTTTTATACCTTTACACATTTAATTCATTTCCATGACTTCTTTTATTTATTAATTTCACAAAACAACACATTGGAGACTCCATAAGTCTCCATAAGCATGATATTATACCATAAAATTTTTTTATAAACCTATATAAACTTCAGAGTTATGCATATTTACAGTAATCTAGTAATCGAGTCAGAGCTGCTGACCTGCTGACCAATCAGAGCACAGCATTAAATAGCGCTGAGGTATAGTAATTAACTAATACATTAAAAAAAACACAGAAGAAAGGTGCTTGGAGAATGAGACAGGCGTCTGATATTCTCAGTACCTCGCTCTTAACACCATGGTCTTATCATCCGCCCGTATTTCTCTGATGGAAGACGGTACTTAAAAGAACACCAAACAAGTCGTTCTCTCACTTGAATGTGAAATCACGACCAATTTCATCCCCATTCACGCCACCAGGGACCGCAGCGCTCATCACAATGTACCTGTGTTTAGACTGGCAAGAGCCCTAGGGGGTGCAGAGTCTCATCTCGTCTGGATGCTGCGCTAAATAACTTAAGGTCAAGTAGATTAAGATAATCAACAAGGCCTTCGGAAACAAACGAAGGGGGGAAAAAAACAGTGCTCGCACACACTCTTGAAGACCAACGGGGGTCCTGATTTACTCTCTCATCAGCTATTCAAATCCGCCGCAAAGCGTTTTTGTGTGTTATCCCTCTGTGTTCAGACTCCAGGGGGAATGAATGAAAGAATTACTGCCTCTCATGCATTCAGTTGCCAGGGAGCTGCCCTGATGTGGTCGGCGTGCGGCTCAACGCGAGAGCTGGTGCACGAAAGAACAGTGTCAGCTTTCACAAACAGAAGTGTTCCGTGTTGTGTGAGCTTACGGCATCGTCTCGGTGTGGCACGGGGGGAGCGTTTGCGTGCTCCCGTGGCGAGCGTGGCTCTCGTCACATCAGCATCTGATGCTTTCTGAAGGGAACTGAGAGTAGGCAAGTACCGTGATTACTTCTGGGTCACCGTGTTCATCAGCTTGTTGGTCAAACTCAAACCTCAGCGAAAGACTGACGCTCCGTCCACATGCAGCACCAGCCGTCTGCGTTTTCACCACAGGTCATGTGACGTGCAATCCAGTCAAGTCCTCAGTAACGTTAGACCTGACTCCTGACTCCGTAAGGCTTGAGAATCTCTCGCTCAGAAAGCAGAGCTGTGTGTCAGGGTGTTAATGAAGGTCACTGATGGAGTCTGGAGAACAACAAAAAAAAAGTGTCTCAGTGCACACAGTTCTGGAGTTTTTTTCGTGGTTAGTAATAAAGAAGAGTTCATGATTTACTCGTTTACCTCATTGATTACAGTTTCACCTACAGTTACCTTCCTGGTATTTCATCAACCATCACTTTTTGTCTTAAGAGTCAGTGCTCTGCCCACTGTCATACATTTCTCTTTCTTTCTTTCTTTCTTTCTTTCTTTCTTTGACTATATTTGTTCATGACTAGCATGACAACCACCTTTGTTCATTACCTCCTTTTTTACTTTCTTCTTTTTTTCAGTGACTATATTTATTTATTAATTTCACGTTTTTTTCTTCTTGCCTTCTTTAATTTCTTTCTTTCTTTCTGTCTTTCTTCCTATATTTATTTATTTCTACCTTAAATTTTAAACTTTTAACTTTATACCTTAAATTTCTATGACTAGATTTTTTCCCCTTTCTTTCTTTTTGTTTTTCTCTGTGTTTATTTATACATTTTTACTTGATAACTTGCTTTTCTTTCTTCCTTTTTTCCCCATCTTTCTTTCTGTATAACTTTCATGTCCTATGACTAGATGTTTTTATTCGTTTAAAACAATTACTGCCTTTCTTTCTTTCTTTCTTTCTTTGACTATATTTGTTCATGACTAGCATTATAACCACCTTTGTTCATTACAGTGCCTCCTTTTTTTACTTCTTTTTTTCAGTGACTATATTTATTTATTAATTAAATGTTTTTTTTTCTTTCTTTCTTTCTTTCTTTCTTTCTTCCTTTATTTATTTCTACCTTAAATTTTAAACCTTTAACTTTATACCTTACATTTCTATGACTAGATGTATTAATTACGTTTTTTCCTTTCTTTCTTTTTATGTTTTTCTCTCTATTTATTTATACATTTTTACTTGATAACTTGCTTTTCTTTCTTCCTTCTTTTCCATCTTTCTTTCTGTATAACTTTCATGTGCTCCCATGACTAGATCTTTTTATTCGTTTAAAACAATTACTGCCTTTCTTTCTTTCTTTTTTTCTTTCTTTAAATTTTTCTTCCTTCCTTTAGGCCCTTCTTTTTTTCTTTATATAACTTCTTACATTTATCTTTATGATATCTTTTTGTTTATTTATTCATTTAACATGGCAAGCATTTCTGTTTGTATTTATATGGGATCACAGTGTTTATTTGTTTATTATTTGTATATTAATTTATTTAATAATTTGATCCACAGACATGAACTTTAGCATTAATATAAAATGTTTCGAGGCTGTTGAATCAGGTCGTTGAATCATGGACGATCGGTGAACCACGGCACCGCCCGTCCATGTGTGTGGGTTTAGAAGTCTTGTAAAAGAGTTATACAGCACCATGCTGCGTTCACTTTCACAACTTCTCATTAATACAAACTTCTGTTCTGTCTCCTGATGTTTATTATTGTTCATCTGTTTATTCGTTCATCTGCCTCCTGCCTTACCTCAACAACGCAGCCTCAATGGGTAAGATGAAGGAAAGACGACGAGAACCGAGGGGAAAAAAAAGAGTTTGATTTTTCAAAATTAATCTGCAATCATGCATGTGTCAGAGACTAATCTTTGAGATTGTAATGTTAATTTAGAGTGTGTAAGTGTGTGTGTTTGTCTCCTCTAAGGCAAGGGCGCTGCCACGCTAGCTGGCTATCTGGCTAAGAGTCGCTCGGCGGTGGCCGATTGCGTATTTGCATGAAATTCGGCGTCTCCTCCGTGCGCTCGCGGGCGTGATTGCAGGACAGCCTCTCGCTTAATTGTCTGTGGATGTTTTAAATAAAATGTCCGTCCTTGGAAACAGACACTAATTATTGAATCTTGTTTTTACATGCTGTTACGGTCTAAATTGCAAATGTCTGGCTTCATTTGGTCATTTGCAAGTCAAATGCACCCCGCAGGCTTTCGGGGGAAAGATTGATGTAATCATTTAGACCGAAACGCTAACGACAAAATGAATAAAAACGTTCCATTACGACTAAATATCGCTCAATATCTCGCTTTCCCGTGTCGGGTCTTCACTTAATTAAAATTTTTTTCCAAGTTTTTTTTTTTTAAACTGAGGGCGCAATGAGACAAACACACACTTCATCTTCTTAAAAAAATATTGACTTTGAGGGAACTTACTTAAGTCTTTTATGGGTGTGTGAGCGAGAAAACGAGAGCAAGAGATTTAGAAATCAGTCTACTGTTTGTGGGGAGAAATTAAAAAAAAATATTTTCCACACAATACGCTTACTATATTATATATTATATTATATTATATTATATTATAAAATTCTTACAATTCATACAGTTTGACTAGATCTAACAAGCTAGCTAATGTTAGTCCACATGCTAAGCCTCCGGAGTAAAAAAAGCACAAGCAAGCTAGTTCTCATTAGGTTATTCTAAGGTGTGACCCAGCTTTAGCCAGATTGACTAGCAGGCTAGCTACTGACTGCCTGGTTGTTTATACTGCAGAAATACAAGTGAGCTAATCAACCAATGAATCAGCAACCTATCTAGCTAATAAGAGATAATGCACAAACTATAAAATGCGCAAACTACATCATGCTAATCATTAATCTGACTCAACTAGTAGCCAGGATTGCTAGCATGCTAGCTAATAAGTATACGCTCTAAAACAATACCTTATGTTATTATTAGCTAGGTTTCGTAGCACGACAGGTAGTGTTAGTGTGACTATTACTTTGAAAATAATAAAAGACTAGCCAAGGTCACTAACAAGAAAATGATTAACCAAGGTTGCTTGCAAGATAGCTAATACTAGGCTAACTATTATATTGACTTAAGCTTGCTACCATTAGGCTAACTATTTTATTGATTAAATTGCCATTTAAAGTCACTAGTAAATTAGCTAACAATATATTAACTAAATTAGCAAAGTAACTCTCTAGCTAGCGAGCACTATGCTAACTATTATAGTGACTAAAGTTAGTAAATTAATAACTAAAATCACCAGCAAACAAGTATATTTATTATACTAGTCAATAAAAAAAGTCGCCATCAAACTAGCTTATATTAGGTTAACTTTTAAATGAACTTAATTAACAGTCAAATCCACTAGCAAGCTAGCTAACATTATATTTATTTTTATTAATTATTATTACTTTTTCATTATATTGAATATACTGTAGTTAGCTAACGCTAGGCTTACTATTATGTAAACTAAACTAGCAGCCAGATTTGCTAGCAGACTAGCTAATAATCGAGTAGTTATCGTATTGACTAAATTAGCAGCCTGAGTAACGATAGAACTACTAGTTTACATTAGGTTAAATGTTAAATTCTTCAAATTCACTAGCAAGTTGGCTTGTAGTATATTGACTAATTTGGCACACAGTGTCACTTTCAAGCTAGCTAGCGGTTATATTGACTAAAACAGTACGAAAGCAAAGTAGTACTAGGCTGACTATTTTATTTTATTATTATTATTATTATTATTTTTACAAACTAGTACCGCAACTGTAGTAGATTAAGTAGAGTTTTTGACTAATGTAATGAAAATTATTCTAACTCATTATTAGCCATGAGGGGATTGGCAAAGGTTAATAATTATAGTGAAAAAAAAGGCTAAAGTTTTAGTTTTAGCTATTTTCATAGACATTTACAGTCGTACACGGTATCCAGTACAGATGATGTAGATGATTTCAGTTTTCTTTCTCTGAGGTTTGTGTTAATTTTTTTTAAATTATTTTTTGGGGATCCTATTGTTTTCCATTTCACTCTGAGTGATCAGCTTAATATGCTAACTATCCAAAACCTTAACCTGTTTAACTTTTACTTCTTCTTCAATCTCTTTGTCTTGTTATGAGAATAAAAGAATATTAAACAATTAATGTTTTTGCATGCAGCAAACTTTTAATTCTTTTTAATTCTCCACCATGTCAGTCAGTCCACGGTTGTTCGCTAATATGTTGTGTTTGATCGTGACCAGGCTCGGCTGGCGTACGTGGAGGCTGAAGGGCAGCTCAAGATGCCGTTTGAGGACAGGCTGCCGACACGTGAGGAACATATTGCCTCGCTCCAGAACACGCCCGAATTCGACGTGCTGGTGGTGGGTGGCGGAGCTACGGGATCAGGATGCGCTTTAGACGCAGTCACACGAAGTGAGAACGATTTTATTTAATGATGAACCTGGTCAACCTGGTTCATGGAGACTTCAGAAATGCTCTTTTTGGGAAACAAAAAAATGCTGTTATTTTTAACTCGTGGAACATGTTTATTAGCATTTATTATCTTTCATTATGATGTATAAAATAAAAGGTGTGTATTAAATTGGCCATAAAAAATTAAGATAAAGTTCAGTTATGAAACAGACCAAAAATAAGTGTGACTTTTTTTTTTTTGTTGCATTTTTATCATTTGAATTCTTTTTAAACATTCTGAGAACATCATGATTAATATAATAATAATAATAATAGATTATTAAATTAATCATGATGTTCTCAAAAATTTTAAAAATAATTAAAATTATAAAATGTAAACAAACTGAATTACTTTATCAGCAATAACTAAATATACATATTATTAAATTATTTTTAAACCTTATGAGAGCATCCATGATTAGTCTAATAATCCATTATTACTATTATTATTATTATTATTATTAACAATAATAAAAATTCATAAATAAATCATTTAATATGAATAATCGAAAATATATTTAAATATTGTGAGGACATCCATGATTAGTCTCATAATCAATAATAATAATAATAAGAGGAAGTGTAAAAAAAAATGATCAAAACACAAAAATGACAATAAAAAAAATACAAAAAAAGAAGAACAAAGTTTTGTTTTTTTTAAAGCAAAATCAAATTTGCTTATTGTATAAATGGAACGTAAAGTACATTTTCTATTTGTAAGGTTAGGCTGTTAGATTACAGATTTATATTAGAAATAATTATTATTACTTTATTATTATTGATGGCTTTATTCTTTAGACTTTAGTTGTTTAACTTTAATTTGCAGGATTTGTTTGAAATGTCATGTTTTTTTTAATGAGTCGTCCTTTAGTTTTCTCTACATTTTGGCCTGATATTTAAATTAAGGTTTAAACGTTTTACTAAAACACCATGCTTCATCTCGCCTGTTGTTTTTTTTTTTTTTTTGAGTGATAATGAATAAAAATGTCCCCCTGTTGTCGCCTCGGCCTCCTCAGAAAGCAATATAGAGCCGAATGCAATATGCATGCTCTGATCTTTGCGTCCTCATGCATATTACAGACAGTCGGGAGATCCGTATGAAAATGACACCGAGCACAGTCTAAATATTTGGAGCCGTGGGAGCTCGAAATGCCAGTGCACCACTTAATCTGTTTCCTCCCTCCTTTTCCCTCTTCCTCCTCCTCCTCCTCTTCCTCCTCCTCATCGTCGTACCCGTCCTCGCTCAGATCTTAAGACGGCCCTGGTGGAGAGGAGCGATTTCTCATCAGGCACCAGCAGCAGGAGCACCAAGCTGATCCACGGAGGAGTGCGCTATCTGCAGAAGGCCATCATGAAGCTAGATTATGAACAGGTGAAGGTTCTCAGGTTTTTTTTATTTCTATTTTTATTTTTTTTGTTACCTTTTTACAGTTTACCTACGTGTTAGGAAAAGCGATTGCGATGAGGCACGATCGAGGACTTTGACATTTCGAGTGTCTATCTCGGAAAGTATGGAGCGGAAAAGTAAGAAAGTCAGCGGTACGTGAAGAAAAGTTAGGTTTCAAAGTCAATAAAAGGAGGCAAAAAAAATAGTTACACACCAAAGTTGTTCATATTTAGGCTCATAAAACTGTTAAAGGTAATTTCAGTTTTAATTATTCAAGGTTGACAGATTTTTTTCCCTTATCGACCATTGAAGTTTAAATTTCCCTTTTCTAATTTTTTAGCAAAAAAAAAAATCCCTTTTTTGTGAAAATGGAAATCAGCTTGTAAATACTGTACATTTACTTTTTTGACTATGAATAAAAGTGCTGGAATTATTATTATTATTGTTTTAAAAAAAATCTGGACAGAACCGGTTTACAGTCAGTCTATTTAAAAATTCTATCTATCTGAGCCTTTTTTTTTTTCCCTTTGAATTCAGTACATGATGGTGAAAGAGGCCCTCCATGAGCGCGCTAACCTTCTGGAGATCGCTCCTCACCTGTCCGCTCCGCTACCCATCATGCTCCCTGTCTACAAGTAAGACCGACAGTACACTCGTCTACTCACGCACGCATTGTATTGTTTAATGTGTATACTCAGCCAACACTTAACTTATGAACAGTGTTCGTAAGGTTGCGTAAGCACTTTGTGACACTTTGCATACTGTATACATGAAAAAAAAAACATATTCTAAAAAGCATCTGCATTATAAAGTCTGCTTTCTTTCACTTGGATATCAAAGTGCCATAGCTGACATAGGGTTGTGTTGTAACACCTTATAGCATGACATACATTACCCCCCCTCCCCATATACCTGTGTTTGCGTGTAAGTTGGACTTAACCCTGATATACTGTACATGCTTCTTCTTTTTAACACAGTGTGCAGGTTTTGATTAGTGATATTCATTGGCACTACATAAGCACTTCATGACACTTGACATACACCTACACAAACTTTTAATAAATGCAAAAAAAATAAATGCTTATTCCGACATTCCTCATCCATCAAATGTTTCTTTGTGTAGTTTGACACTTTACATGGCAATATACAATACATTATGCTATGAAGGTAATGACATTAGCGCTACGTGATTAATTCATGACATTACTTCATGACACTTGTGATACATCTCTACAAACATTTATAAATTCCAGCAGGTATCTGCTTTTCTTAACATTACATCTGAGCCAAAAAAATTAAGAATTTTGGTTAGACAGGGTAGTGTTATAACGCTTTATAGATTGATTTGCATTAGCATTTCATAACAGTTGACGTTGAAGTTTAACATAAGAGCCATAATAGTGGTGCTGTGAAATGTTGGCATAAAGGTGATATGTCTGTATAAACAACTTCCGTTTAAATAGTGAATAAATAGGCTTTGACATTAGGTCTTCATAAGCCCTTCATGACACTTCATGACATTTTTTAAGCACTTGTGAGAGACTGATTTATATATTATTTATATATTACTGATTTATATATTATTTTGGCATGGATGTCACATCGACATTACACCCAAGCTAAGTCATTACGAATTTTGTTGACATAGGGGTGTGCTATGACACTTATACATTGACATTCATTAGCACTTCATGACAGCCCAATTTCGGTCCTGATGTCATGATGTCATGACTGCCTCAAGTGTAACTTGCCATATCAGATTTAGTGAAAAGATTTTACCCTGTTGCATTGTAAAGGTATTGACATTAGGGCTACGTACACTTTACGACACTTGACAAAACATTAATTAAACCTTTCTTGCCTAAACACTTGACATGCGCATCATAAAGACTGCGTTTAATTCCTTTGGATATGATTTTACCTTTACACCTCAGCTAACAGTGAAATGTAGAATGTTGATGACATTGTGGTGCCGCTGTGACTCTTCCTTACACATTCGTAAAGAGTTATAACAGAGCTTTGTACTGTAGGTCATATTTCCTCAAGCTGTTTCTTTTTTTTTTTTTAGATTTTTATAAATAGCAGTATCATGTTGCTTTAATGATTGTGTACATATTTAGCTTAAAAAAAAAACTTGAGTTAAATTTACCAGTTCAAAAGACTGTTATGAAGACCTATAGCTATGTTATGTACATTAAGTAACATTAGCTTTCCAGTTGAGATTGACTTTAGTTATTAATACATGTCATATTTGTGGGCTTCCTAGTGTATTATTCCATTCTGGTGCAAGTGTTATAACCTAATCCTGTGTTAGCAAAACCCTATGTCACTCGACATAGTCATTTCCGACACACACTGCACATTACTGAAATCAAATGAGATCTACTGTATGTAATGAAAGTCATTACTGAAATCTTTCTAAATGTGTACGTAGGTCGTCAGCACGGGTTTATAAAGGTGTTGTGTAGGCTTATGAGCGTCACTTTTTTTTAAAATACAAAGCGATAAGTTCACTGAGTTATCGAGGAATCTTTCACAGTCTTCAGACTTCCATCACCGAGTCCCACAGAGTTCAGACTCGAGCCCGGACTCCGCCGCCATCGCCGTCTCTAATTACTCCTGGCATTTAGGCCTGGCTCTGATATTTAAACGAGCGCGAGTGATGTCGAGGGCTTACAGAACACCACGACCTCATGATCACATCACATTCCTGTCAGACATCGCAAAATCTGTAGCAAGCGTGTCGCGGGGTCTCGCGGGACCGGACAGAAAATGAAATTTACGGATAAGAACTTTTACTCTTTTTTTATTATTTTTTTTTTTTATGGATCTCGGATCTGATATAGGGGTAGGATCAGCATTAATTAGGAAGATTGGGAGAAAAGTATGTTTCTTGACTAAGTTTTTTACATTTTGGTTTTAAAAGGCAGCTGTCCATGTTTGTAGTCGTCTTTGTGTGAAGTCCCTGTTCGTGCTCCTAGGTGGTGGCAGCTGCCGTATTACTGGGCCGGGATAAAGATGTACGACCTGGTGGCTGGGAGTCAGTGCCTGAAGAGCAGTTACATCCTGAGCAAGAGCAGAGCCCTGGAGCTTTTCCCCATGCTGAAGAAGGACAAGCTGGTCGGAGCCATCGTCTACTACGACGGTGAGGAATCATGTCGTCTCTACACGGCAAAGTACGCCGTAGTTTTTATCAGTGACTTAAAACAGAAAATATTAATGCGAAGTTAATCTTTTTAAATTGGGAAGCTTTGTGCATTTTTTGTGGGGAATTTAAGGGAACCAGTAAGGATGTTGTTCTTCTGTGGTGTGTCATAATACTGATCTCAGCTGGAGGAAATGCCACTGGTCTCCTTTCTGTGTGTGTGTCTGTGTGTGTGTGCTGCAGTGCCTCCGTATGCTCCCGGATAGTCGGCGTGTCTCAAGCCCGTCCTTTTTATTCAAGGTCTCCTCCTTGGCGAGGTAAATAAAGGCACGCTGCTCACGCGGGCTGCCTGCGAGGGGCTTCCTGTCAGGCCGGATTTGGGCCGGGATGATACACGCCAGCGTAAAGACGGCATATTTAGCACGAGGAATGCGGCGGCTATCTGAGCAGGGATCTGTCACATCATGTCACCAGGCAGAGGCAGTTTAGGCCGAGGAGACTCTCGGCGCGGTTCGGGCGGCGCTAAGCCTCGTCTGAGAGAGAGAGAGAGAGAGAGAGCGGTGTTCTGAAACAGGGCCACTCTAATGACAGTTTAGAGATGCGTTTTATTCATTTTAACCCCCCCCCACACACACACACACACCATCCCCTCTTCCCCATCCCTCCTTCTTCTTCCTCCGAGTTGTCAGCTGGCTTTTCTTTCCAATTATTCAATCTGGAACAATCACGGCCGTGACATTTCCGAATCTGACCTTCTCGGCTGGAGATCGCGGCTCTGCCTGAGACTATTTGCCTCCCTCTATTTCTCCCTCACCCCCTTCCCTCTATCTCTCTCGCTTTCAATCTTTCTTCCTTTCCTTCATACCTGCTTCTTCTTCTTCTTCTTCTTTTTCCCTTCTTGCTTTTTCCACAAGATCTCTCCGTCATCTATTCTTTTTGTTCCTTGACAAAACTTCACTTTTATCCACAGAGACCTTTGCTAATCTGTTAGACGTCGCTCTTTTCTCTGGGATGGATTTAAAAAGAAAAATAAATTATCTGATCCGTTAAACTTTTTTTTAAATTCTGTAGTGAATTAAACCGACAACGAACATCTTGGGTCTTGAAGGTTCCTGTCGATCATAATATTGTAGCTCGTGATATATTTGAATCCGTTCATGTTTGTAGCGTAGCTAGTTCCGTCGCGCTCATCGTGAACGCGGCGTTCTTAACGACGTCTCTTCCCCCCGCTGTATATCTCGTGCAGTCACTAACAGCACTAAAGGTTCACGGGATGTCTAACGGAGCGCGCCGGTCTCATCGCCGCTCGTAATTCATTCGAAAATTTGCCCTTTAAAGGGGCTCCTCGGTTGCGCTATTACTTTATTGTCTGCTGGAGTCGCCGTGAGCATGTTAGCATTAGACATGGTTCTGTAAGTAACGCAGCCCACTGGTACCATCGACAGCGTAGTCCTCGCGCCTGGTGCTTTAAAAGACAAAGAAGAAACACAACGTGAAGCTATATCGAGTTCCGCTTTCTATGTTTTAAACACAGCGTTAAAGAAAGAAAACCACTCGGTGCTGGTGGTGCCGGGATAGAAAACTAATCAACGAAGGCTTGAGTGACCCAGTGCTTAGCTGATGGTGTCGATTAAACACACAGGCGTCTGTGGCCTTTTTTCTTTTTTCACATTTAAAAGGAAGCTTCCTCCTGCATGGAGCATGATTTGAGGGGCGGAGTCATGCATGTTGTGATGTCATTACACAAGCTTTGTAGTGCTTTCGAATCACCTCACTTAGCATTCGGAAGCGTTTAGCTGCAGAATGCACGTTACAGCCTGTTCTGACCCGAGTAGCTGCTTTAATTAGTATAAAAAATTTAAAAATGCACAACGCTCCAGGTTCAAGCACCAGAACCACCAAATTGCCACAGTTGGGCCCTTGAGCGAGGCCCTTAACCCTCAACTTCTGGCCAAATAAATGGCGTAATGAAAATAAGTTCCCAGTCGGGTTAAGTCAGTGTTATGTCGATGTTCCTAACACGTTACGATCCTGTTCTTACCATGTCGCAGGCCAACACAACGATTCCCGCATGAATTTAGCGATCGCCCTGACGGCGGCTCGCTACGGCGCCACCGTCGCTAACTACACGGAAGTGACGCAGCTGCTGAAGGCTACGGACCCGACCACGGGGAAAGAGAAAGTGTGTGGAGCGCGCTGCCGAGACACGATCACGGGTAAGGACACACACACACACACACACACACACACACACACACACACACACACACACACACGGACATCATGTACATGTACAGTATAAATACTCTATATGTATATGTGTATGTTGAGGGCTAAAGTTAATTTCTGAATTATTTAGCAAAGTGTTTAAGACTAATCAAGTGCTCAAGTAAAAGTTACAGACCGCCCCTTTAAAGCATTTTTCACTCTAAAAAAAATCCTTCACTCCTTTTTTTTTTTTTTAGACAGATTTTATTATATTATTTGCATTCGTTTTAAAGGCACGTTAGTCCTGCAATATTCTTTTAATTATTGGATTTCCTAAACTTTTTATTCTATATAATTTTTTAAAACAGTTTATATCACAGTGTTCGATCACTTATTTATTTATTCATGACATTTTCTGCTTACAGTATTTAGGAAATAATGAGAATAAACTTAATAAAATGATATTATTGTTGTTGTTTGTTTGTTTGTTTGTTTGTTTGTTTGTTTGTTTGTTTTAAAGCTGACGTGTTGTAACTGGTCTGACGAATGTCTATGTATTTTCTGACATAAACCGTTCATCTTCTCTCGTGGTTGTGTCGTTGCCCCTGTGTGTGTGTGTGTGTGTGTGTGTGTGTGTGTGTGTGTGTGTGTGTGAGTGTGTGAGTGTGATTCCCGCTTGCTCGTGGTTCCCCCTGTGGAGTCCTGTCTCATTTTCAAATCCTGGCTGATTGCAGGTCGGGAGTTTAACATTCGTGCCAAGTGCGTCATCAACGCCACGGGCCCCTTCACCGACTCGCTGCGCAAAATGGACAACGAGAAGACGGCCAACATCTGCCAGCCGAGCGCCGGCGTGCACATCGTCATCCCCGGATACTACAGGTCAGATCCTCCAGTCACATCACGAGCCTTTGTACATTAGATGTGTTCGTTCTGAGATAATAAAATGATGAGAGTAGAACGATACACGTTATAATACAACAAATCCATTATTATACGCTTCAGTCATTCAAGCAGCCTGGAAACAAGATCATTAAAGCATTTACTGTATGTACATGTAGGAAACGATACAAACAAGCATTTGTGAAAGGATTTATTGAAGCTTTATGAGACAGATGACACTTCGGGCTCCTTCAGGTTACGCTTTTTACTAATTAGACCAAATGTATCCGTAAATAAATCCTTTGATTAATAGATTTATTTGTTACTAATACATAGCTAATATACATATATTAGTAAATAATTTAATGTGCATAATAATTTCAAATAATCGATTTATAAGAGAACATTTTTTATATGTTTATTAAAAGTACGAATTTATTAATTACCCAGTAATAAATTAATAACTGTTTGTTTGTGTTAATTAATTTAACCATTTAATTTTAGATATTTTTATACCCTTTAATTTTAAGTAATATGCATGCTTAATTTTATAAAATATATCAAATAAATAATTTTTGTAAATAAAGTTTTTAAATAAATGAAAATATATACATAAAGACAATAAAAAAAATAATGATAATTTAATGTAAATAAAGTTTTTAAATAAATGAAAATATATAAATAAAGACAATTAAAAAAATAATGATAATTTAATGTACTGTATTAAATAGGGGTTCCTCTAGGTTCTGATTAAATTTATTTTGCGATTCTGTTCATCACGATTTTACAAATGTTCCAATATATAGTATCTGTGTGTGTGTGTGTATATATACTGTATATATAAATTTTATTTTGTATATGCAAACTCAAATATTTGCTTTGATTATAGAGGAACGGCAACATATTTAAACATTTATAAATGTAAAGAGTTATTTTAAAGAATCGATCCAGTGTGGCGATGCATAACGTGAACCGAATGAAGGAATCGTGATACATCACTGAATCGATCTCCAATATTAAACGTGTCGACCTCACAGCCCAGACAACATGGGGCTTTTGGATCCGGCCACCAGCGATGGGCGTGTCATCTTCTTCCTGCCCTGGGAGAAAATGACTATCGCCGGGACGACGGACACGCCCACCGGCGTGACTGCCCACCCCATCCCCATGGAGGAGGACATCAACTTCATCCTGAGCGAGGTGCGACACTACCTCAGCCCTGACGTCGAAGGTACGCTCGACACCGCCGCGATGCTGACTCAGTCACACGGCAGATCAGATGCTTTTTACTTTGATTGATTGACAAGGTACAACTATGGTGCGTTTTAGGCAAGTGAGAGTTCCAGAACTATTGGCACCCTTGGTTTAAAACATCGACTTAAATACACATATATACAGTACAGCGGTACCTCGGCATACGGACGCCCCGTAAAAAAAATTATAGTGTTGGAAATTGGTAATATTTTATCTGGATTATCTGCATTTACATTTCTTATGGGAAAATGTGCTTCACAATCCAAAATCCAAAATAGAACTCGAATTCGTCGGACGGATTAAATTCACATGCCGAGATACCACTGTGTGTTTGTATATAAATTAAACCTCTCATTGTTTAATTTTCTTGAAGTACAGAACGTCACTTGTAAACCATGGAACTTTTATTTGTTTATTTATTTATTGGGGTGTGTTTACATTTGAATCTAATAATGGATTGCTTATGCATAATAATGGATTGGATATCAGAAATAGTTTTGTTTGTTTGTTTGTTTGTTTGTTTGTTTGTTTGTTTTAAAACACCCGACCAATCACGTTCTATCTCAGTGAACATGTGACAAACGTACCTGAGAATAGACCGTATCCTTGTTAGTGAGTAAGTGGCGAGATTTATGACATCACTCTTAAGCTGCGGCCCGAGACAGACGACCTCTCTGATTACTAAAATGACACCACGCTTTATATCGTCTGCATTACTGAGAGTCATAAACTTTATCCTGCTACCTGATAGTTTGACCAATTAGCCTGATTATTTAAAAAAAAAAAGTGTGTGTATACTTGACAGTTTGGAACCAAAAGTAAAGTTTGACCGAGCAGCACTTAGATAACAGCGCTTACACTCTTACAGACTATAAACATCGATTACGGCTTAGCGGAAAGGACTCTTACGACCGTGACATTATCGCGCGTTTCACCCCGAGCCTCTCTGGCAGCCAGCTCTCACCCGTGTGCCCTGGTGGTGCAGACAGACAGGCAGGCAGGCAGGCAGGCAGGCAGACAGACAGGCGAGCAGGCAGGCAGGCTTGCTAACAGCTAACTGCTCCGGATCCTCATCAGAGAGCGGAGCTATTGATTTTCCGCGCAGCCCTCCTAATTGGACGGAGTGCCGCGCGGCTGATTGTTGGATTGATTGAGCTGATAGGAGTAGACCTCTTCCTGAATCAGGAGCGGATTAGATAGATTAAGCGACGGCATGTGGCGTCGGGGGGGTTAAGCGCCTCGTTAGCTCTGTGATAGTCATGCAGCGGAGAAACGCAGGGCACGGAGAGCGCGGCTTCTAGCGTACAGTATTTCAGGACGCTCAGGGGTTGGAGACGTGGACGTGTGAATACAGCATCATGACGGAGAGAGACCTCGCCTGGGGCTGTGGGAAGCTTCAAGGGGTTAAAGTGTAGAGAGAGTGGAGAGGCTGCTCAATTCGGAGAGCAGAGAACGTCATTTACTTTTCCTGAAAATCTTGGAAAACCTTTTAACCAAACAGTAGATGATTTAATTAAAAATCCTCAAACAAAAAAACAACTCTTTTGTGACATTGTGATTCTCTCCTGGATGATTTTTAACAGGTATAAATCACTCTGTGTGTGTCATGCTGTTCAAGAAAACTAATCAACAGTTTTTTATCCATTTAGAGTTACTGTTAATATTTCACAAAGCAAGTTCCTTCCCATGTGTGTGTGTGTGTGTGTTATTTCCTTCTCGAGCCTGCTGTCTGCTCAGCTGCCCAGCCTTGTCATAAATGTTTCAGAGATGCCCTTTGATAATGAGGCTGCCGTCTTTCTTTCATTCTATCTTCTTTTTTTTTTTTTTTTTTGCACCCATTCAGAAATATCAACCAGCATATTACAGTGGCAGGTGCGTTACCACTCGATCGAAATGCGACTCAGGTTTAATAATTAATGCCGGAGATGTCGCCGCAGCACGGAGACCGAGTCAGGACCCGCTCGCGGCGGAGAAGCGCTAAGAGTGTAACTGATGCGTCTTTGTGGTTTGGTCGTGTGCAGTACGTGTGAAAACTGCGGTTATTGTAAACTCCCAGGGTTGGACGACTGGTTGGGAATAACGTGCGACGTAAACGCAGCAACTGTTTGATTTAATTTTTTGCTGAGTAATGGAAGGTGAGAATAATAGAAAGTGGGAATAACCGAAGGCAGGAGTAACGGAAGGTGGAAATAACTGAAAAAGGTGTGAGTGTTTCAAGGTGAGAATAATTAAAGGTAGGAGTAACGGAAGATGGAGGTAAACGAAGGTGGGAAATATGGAGGGTGGGAATAAAAGAAGGCGCGGATGATGTGGGATTGAAGGTAGGAATAACAAAAACTAAAAAAGGTAGGAACAACGGAAGGTGGAAGTAACTAAAGTCAAGAATAACAGAAGGTGGGAATAAGGGAAGGTAGAAGTAAAAGAAGGTGGGAATAACCGAAGGGTCAATTAAAAGACGGCAGGAATAACAGAAGAAGAAAGTAAAAGAAAGTGGGAATAAACAAGATGTGGGAATAAAGATAAAAATAAGAGAAGGCACGAATAATGTAAGTTGTGTGTGAAGGTAGGAGTAACGGAAGGTGGGAATAAGGGACGATGGGGATAAGGGAAAGTGGAAGTAATGAAGGTTGGGAATAACAGAAGGTGGGAATAATGGAAATTAGACATACAGTGTGAATATCGCACCAATTTGTTTAAAAAAAAAAAAACTTCTTTCACTTTCACCGCACATTGCTCCTTGATGCTGTCTTGTTTTTATGTAAACTTTTCAGATTTATGTACTGATGCATTATGAGAAGTCTGTCTTTAGTTCTCTTGTATGTTCTAATATATTAATAATGATTAGTTTTTTTTCCTGTAATTGTTGATGTTCTAGTTATTTTGGAAATCTGGTGCTTCATCTGCTTCAGTTCAGACCAAACACTAGCCGAGGATTCTTCATCGAGTGCCGGAATCGGGCTACTCGTATCTGTGACATTTCCTCTGTACTCAGTGTGCGTGTGTGTGTGTGTGTGTGTTTGCGTGTGTGTGTGTCTTCTCTGTCATCTCAGTGCGGAGAGGCGATGTCCTGGCAGCCTGGAGCGGCATCCGTCCGCTGGTCACTGACCCCAACTCTAAAGACACCCAGTCCATCTGCCGCAACCACGTCGTCAACATCAGCGAGAGCGGCCTGGTCACCATCGCCGGTCAGTCGCAGCGCAAAACAATCCCGCCTTTGTTAGCCGCTTCAGGAAACAAGTCCTGTTACGTGTTTTCTGAGCGCCTCTGGTGTAGAATGTGCAGTGCGCTTCTGTCTTCTCTGTGGGTCAGATTCCCACAACGTCAGACGTGACGCATGTTGCACTCACTTAGATCTGGATTACGTAAAGTCACAGTCGGTTAGGGGGAGAAAAAAATAAAGGTTCTTGAAGAGAGTTTTTTTTCAAATGTGGAAATGGTAAAAAAAATTATCTAACTTTCTGAGAAGAGCACACACTTTGTTGTAGAGTGTGAGATACGATCATTAAGCGTTCCTCCTGGAGGAACAACTGAGAAACCTTTAAGGTTAGAACTTTAGGAGCTGTTTGGAATCTAAAAATATTTTCACGACAGCAACATGTTGGAGTGAGCACACACAGTATGTAATAAAAGGACATGATCTGTTTCTATTTACATTTAATGTCAAAGTGTTTTGATGTCGATTCTGTTTTTCAAGGTGGCAAGTGGACCACCTACCGCTCCATGGCCGAGGAGACCCTGGACGCTGCGATAAAAGAACACAAGCTCCAGGCCGGACCGAGCAGAACCGTGGGCCTGCTTCTGGAAGGAGGGAAGGACTGGACCCCAACCCTTTACATCAGACTGGTCCAGGACTACGGGCTCGAGAACGAGGTCAGCTCGCAGAACTCAAATACGAAAAGATACAATGGTGTGCAAAAGTCTAGGCATTTTTTTCCTGCATTTTTTGAAAACATCTGTTTTCCACCATAAAATTAAAAACGTAAAAAAAAAATTTTTTTTTTAATTATACCAGAAAAGGAAGAAGCACATTAAACGCCGGTGAGTCAAAAATTCTCTGTACCTGACGAATACATGTAGTCCCCGACATACGAACATTCCAGTTACAAATTTCTGCAGATACGAACGGACCACGGTTCTACGAACATTCGTAGATGCAAACAAGTCAGAGAAGTAGCTCATGTGTATTGTAGAAAAAATAGACACTGCAGTGCACCAGATACCAATATTCACAATTATATACAATATTTTCAGTGTGTAAGTGAATGTATAAAATGTCTAAAGTCCGGTATATTGTATATATATGTGTGTGTGTGTGCGTGTGTGTGCGGGGGAAATGAGTCGGCCTCACCAGTTTCAATGAATCAGTCCGGGAGCACGATGATAGAAAATGTCTGTCCTGTAAAGCTGTCTTCAAATTCAAATTCAAATTTTATTTGTCACACAATCATACACAGTACGATATACAGTGAAATGCTTAAACGACCGCCCGTGACCTTAAAATAAAATGATTATTAATAGGAAATAAATATGGAATAAAATAAGAAATTAACTATAGAAAATAACTTTAGCTAAGGAAAGGAAAAATATATCTATAGAAGATAAGACAAAATATACAATATAAGAAGAAAAAAAAAAAAAAAAGAAAACCTAGCTGTACAAATATGGAGAAAGACACATGTGCGATCCTGATGGTGAAAAATCCTAATTTCGGAAAATCCTCAACAGTACAATACAGTGGAAAACAGCTTTGGATAAAAAATTGACATCCGGGATTCCCTTCGCAATTTAAAGGCGCAGAGACACCACTGTTACATTTGACCTGTGAGATTAATTTCCTTAGGCGCAGTTACTGTTTTTGGCCACATGGTGGGGGGGGGGGTTTACATTGTATATTCATGTCAAAAGGATATAAGACTCATTTTGTCTGACTTAAGAACTAATCCGACTTAAGAACTAATCCGACTTACGAACTAATCCGACTTACGAACGTGCTCCTGGAATGGAACTCGTTCGTAAGTTGGCGACGACCTGTACATAATTTTTCGATTTAACCTCCTTGCTTTTCAATACACTTTGTCCATCTGTCAACAAGCTTTCGTGGTTTTAGGCTGAACTGCAAGCCATGAATGTACCGCTGTCTTTACTTCTTCATAAGAAGGTGAGTCTTCGTCCTCGTAGGGCTGCTTTCAGGGGACCAAACAGGTGAAGGTCTGATGGAGTGAGATCAGGACTGTAGGGAGGACGCTTTAACACCTCAGAGTGTCGACAGTGTGGAGCAGAAGTGTGCGGACGTGTGTTGTCACGCAAAATCACGTTCAATCTGAAGTTTAGGCTTCAGGTCTTCAATAAGTGACTCACTGTAACGAGCACTGTTGATTGTTGAACCTTTTTCCTGATGATGTTCCAATACTTCTGGTCCTGTGGAATCCCAGAAAACTGTAAAAATTGATGAATTTTCCAGCTGATGATCGACTTTTGAACTTTTTCTCGGTCAGCTATTGATGCCTTGTATGCCTTATTCTGCTGTTTTGTTTCCAATAGCAGGACGGGTTTCTTTTATTCCTTATTTATTAAGTGTTATATCGCACTTGTGATTAATTCTACCAGTTTAAGTTCATCTCAGTAACCTACAGTATCTTCTCCGGGAGAAACAGATACAGGCACAGAGTTATTAACCCGAACAGCTTTCCCCTCTAGAGCCACTTATCATGACGCGCCGTTTATTTCCCCATCGTTTTATGATGCCATTAGAACAATGGACAGAGGAAGCGAGCCGTCTTGTCCTCGGCGAGGAGCTTGACTCCGGTTTGCTGTCGTCCCCCGCGGTTCAGTCGGGAGAGAAGAGCCGGCATCGCCCTCGTTAGGAGCCGCGACGAGCTCAGCGGAGCCCCGGCCTCCACGACAGACGCTGTTTTTGCGGCATATTTAAAAAGGTCAGCATGCAGATATTTCTGACAGCACTTGACCTTTGGTGGACGGCTTCGAATCGAAGTAACTGCCTCAGGTTTTTTTTCTTTCTTTCTTCCCCTTTTAACGCTTAACGTGTACGAGAAAACACAGCTGATTCACCTGGACGAAAAAAGAGACGGTGTCGAAAGACAGAACAGAAACGTGTCACTTTGGAGTGTGTGTGTGTGACTGTGAGAATGACAAGAGTCACACTCTTTTTTTTTTTTTCTCAGCTGATACACACTCCCTTTACAGGTCGCCCAGCACCTCGCCGCGACGTACGGAGGGAGGGCGCTCGAAGTCGCCAAGATGGCGCAGGTGACGGGAAAGAGGTGGCCGATAGTCGGGAAGCGGCTCGTGTCAGAGTTCCCTTACATCGAGAGTGAGGTACACAACGCTGCTCTGTGTGTGTGTGTGTGTGTGTGTGTGTGAGAGTGTGTGTGTGAGAGTGTGTGTGTGAGAGTGTGTGTGTGAGAGTGTGTGTGTGAGAGTGTG
>JAQQZT010000037.1:34630982-34642928 GCA_030068275.1 Clarias platycephalus | reverse complement strand
GCACCATACTGATCCTAAATACTCACCGAGTACACAATACTAATTCACAATACTCAGATACTTATTCACAATACTCACTTAGCGCACCATACTGATCCTAAATACTCACCGAGTACACAATACTAATTCACAATACTCAGATACTTATTCACAATACTCACTTAGAGCACCATACTGATCCTAAATACTCACCGAGTACACAATACTAATTCACAATACTCAGATACTTATTCACAATACTCACTTAGAGCGCCATACTGATCCTAAATACTCACCGAGTACACAATACTAATTCACAATACTCAGATACTTATTCACAATACTCACTCAGCGCACCATACTGATCCGAAATACTTATGCAAGTACACAATACTTATTCACAATACTCAGATACTTATTCACGATACTCACTTAGAGCACCATACTGATCCTAAATACTCGCCGAGTACACAATACTAATTCACAATACTCAGATACTTATTTACAATACTCACTTAGCGCACCATACTGATCCTAAACACTTATACGAGTACACTATACTTATACGAGTACACTATACTAATTCACAATACCCACGAGTACAAAAATACTGATTTAAAATACTCACTGAATCGACAATACTGATTCACAATACTTAATGGGCACATTACTTATTCTAAATACTCAATCAGCACGCAATACTTATTCACAATACTCACAGTCAAGCACAATACTGACTCTAAATACTCACTGAGTACACAATACGTATCCACAATACTCACTGCGTACACAATAGTAATTCAAAATGCTCACTGAGTACAGAATCCTGATTTAGAATACTCAAAATATCTACTAAATTCAAAATACTCATTGAGCACGCAATGTTTATTAAGAATACCATTTGTCTACACAGTATTTATTTAGAATACGTGAAAATGAAATTGAAAATGTTTATTACTCAGGAAAATCCCAAGTGTTGTTTCAACACTTTCTGAGTTCATACGAGTCCAACTGGCCCTACAGTACATAACCCCTGCTGGGTGTTAACTCAACACTGGGGATTGTGCTACAGTAGGTCACTTTTAAAGTACATTCATCACTGAGCCTTACTTTAGTACGCAGGAGCCCTTCTGAATGAGGTCAACGATTTGCTGATGGTCGAAACCTTCTACACAAATGCTGTTGACACTCAGGATGACGTCACCTGAAGGACAGAGAGAGAGAGAGAGAGAGAGAGAGAGATTGTTAAACGTATTTACACTATAAGTATTAACGTAACACAGATGTGTATGTGTTATTATTTAAGGGTTCAAGTTGAAGTTAAGGATGTCAGTCAGTTAATAAGGAGAAGAGACAGACCCCTCACCTGTCTTTAACCCCGCGCTCTCTGCAGGACTGCTCTCCTTCACTAGACACACACAGGTTAACGGCTCGGTACTGTCAGTAGTGTTGTTCTCATAGGTCTATAGCAACGAGAGACACACACAGACACAACAGTTTATTCATCGTCTCCGCCATTATTCAGTCTCACTGACCCGGGGAAGTGAATTTAAGTCAGATTGTGTCGTTTTAATGTTTCTTATGATTAGCTGTAATTTACCCTTATATTAAACCCGAATGCCTCTGTGTCTTTCTTTGATATCGTCACATTTTGTCTGTAACACAAAAAAAAAACACATATAAGTTAAACATACGGTACAGTACATAACTATACAGTATCATCCAATTAAAAATAAAACATATCAAAAAGACATCATGTAATAAGCTGCTGTTACCTTTCATAGTAGTGTGTCGAGTGTTTTATCCGAGCCATCCTTTCCTGAGAAAATACATTTTAAACCCGTTATTTAATTTTTAAACTGTTTTATATCATCACATTTATAATTCTGGAAACTTATAAGATAATCCGAACAATACGAATCAATGAAACACGTTTAGAGAGACGCCGTGTGTTGATTAGTGAGGAATCATCATCACAGGGAACAAACATTCTGATCAATCATTAATAAGAGTAATAATAACTAACACTCACTGTACGCGCTTGTCCCTCTCTGGTCACGCAGGCCGCTCGGCTGCTCTTCCTCAGCAGGTTTTTGATTAACATCACTGAGCTCATTGTCATCCTCTCTCTATCTCACTCTCTCTCTCTTTCTATCTCTCACTCTGTCTCCTCTTGTGTCTCTCTCGCTCTTCTCCTCTCTGCGCTTCTGTCTGTTCATCCGCCGTGCGACTGCTTTGATACTCGAGAGGCAGAAGTCATGTGACCTCAGTGAAACCCCATGGGACTTTCGGTTCGGCTCGAGCATCAACTCTGTTTACTGTAAAGTGTGACTCGGGGTTCACGCTGAAGAGGAAGGAAACGGTTAAATTCCCAGCACAGTCACCAACCTTACTGAACTCAAACGTACAGAAGAAAAAATCTTTATAATAATAATAATAATAATAATGTGGCACGGTGGCTCAGTGGTTAGCGCTGTGGCCTCGCACCTTCAGGGTCTCGGGTTCGATTCCCACCTCAAGTCTGTGTGTTTGGAGTTTTTGCATGTTCTCCCCCGGTGGGTTTCCTCTGGGTACTCCAGTTTCCTCCCACAGTACATAGACATGCAGATTAGGCTAATTGGCGTTCCCAAATTGCTTGTAGTCTCGTGGGATAGGTTCCAGGCCCCCCATGACCTTGTATACATGATAAAGCGGTATAGACAATAAGTGAGTAATAATAATAATACACTACACCATCATGCCACCCCCTAGTACTATTCAGTTCAATTCCATTTTATTTTTACAGCAGGTTTAACAATGGCCATTGTAACAAAGCAGCTTTACACAAACAAAAAATAATGGAAATAGGTTTGTTGGAGAAATATTCTGTATACACACTATATTTATCAGATTTTCCCCGATGAGCAATCCGAGGGCGATGGTGGCAAGAAGAAACTCCCTGAGATGTGTACAATAGGAAGAAACCTTGAGGGGAACCAATCTCAACAGGGAACACATCCTCATTTGGGTGATATCAGATAGCAGGGATTGATCTGCAGTCATACTGAGTGATACTAAAAGTGATATTAATAAGTGGAAGTAGCAGCAGCAGTCAGGATAGGAGTTGTTATTGTTGTTGTTGTTGTTGTTGTTGTTTTAGTTGGTGTAGTAATATCTGTAGTGATATTGGTAATCAGAGTAATAGTTGTAGTGTTGGTGGGAGCAGCTTGACAAAGAGAAAATAGAACGCGTAGATCATTTTGCATACTTGGACAGCCTGATAACGAGTGATAGCGACCACTGAAATTAGTAGACGAATCGCTATTGAGTTCTTTTGTGTCTCTAAATGAAATCTGGAAAATCTATCAGTATCTACAGATAAAATGTGTATTCTACACACTACTCTATGCTTGTGAAACATGGACACTGAGAAAGAAGGATGAAAGACTTTTGAAATTAAAGGTTATAGAAGGATTCTGATTATTGGATGAAGACCAAAGGTGACAAATGGAAGAATGGCATGAAAGGCAAGAAATAAAAAACACCTATTGGTGAAGTTATCGAGTATTGGTGAAGTATGGCCATGTATGCAGGATGGATGAAGAAAGATTCATCAGATTTATCAGGTGATAGAAAGAAACAGAAAGTGGAAACAGTGAGTAGGAAGACCAGTAGGAATATGATGTCATAGAACGGCTAGGAGAGCAACCAAAAGGGCAAAGGAAAGAGAACGATTCAGAAAAATATAAGGATAGGAATGAAAAGCACCACTGGCATCCATGGTCTCTAGATAGATAGATAGATAGATAGATAGATAGATAAATAGACAGACAGACAGACAGTAGTAGTAGTAATGATGGTGGCAGAAGTACTAGCAGCAATACTATTTTTTAAATTAGTAATACTAACTATTATTAGTAATACTATTATTAATACTCCTGATACTACCAGCGGTAGTATTAATACTAGTATTAATACTTCTACTGGTAACAGTAATGGTGATGGCAGACGTACTAACAATAGTACTAGTAGTGGTAGAAGTAATAGCAGCAGCAGCAATAGTAGTAATAGTAGCAGAACTACTACTGCCACGAGTAGTAGTAATCCTATTACTACCACTTCTAGTAGTAATGATGGTGGCAGAAGTACTAGCAATAGTACTAGTAGTATTATTAGTAGCAGAAGGAGTACTACTACTACTACTACTACAGTAATACTTATAGTGCTACTATTACCGCCACTACTACTAATAATAGTGAAGAATAAGAATAATCAGTAATTATAATTACTACTCCTTCGGCTACTAATACTACTACTAGTACTTTTACTAGTACTTCTGCCACCATCGTTACTACTATTACTTATAGTAGTATTAGTATTAGAAGGAATACAGTAGTGGCAATTAAAAAATAATTTCCACTCCTTACAGCTTTATTTATTTATTTATTTATTTATTTATTTTTGTTTAAACACCTCAGAACATGCAGTAAAGTGGAGAGGGGATCTGAAGTGGCGCTCCTGGGTCAATAGGGGGCGCGGGTGCGCTTCGTACTCAGCAGCGCTGCAGTGTGACGCGGCGACGAAGTGCACAGCGGAGGCTTCGTCAGGAGGAGACGCTAACAGTCCACCGGTCCGACACACGTAAGCGCGTTTAACGTAAAACTACACCTGAAAATCCGCGCAATGTGCCCGCGAGGCGGGTGTACATACACACGGCGCCTCATTTTTCGAAATTCCGGCAGTTCTATCGCTTTAGTTCGGCGTTTAATAGACCGCGGAGTGTTTGATGCTACATGACGCTAGCATCGCGCGTGATGCTGCTTTTTGTTACCAGGCGACCGAGATGCCTCGCCCTGTAGCGCGGAGGCTAATTAGCCGCGCTAGCGTTCTGACGGATAACGTCTCGTTTATACAGAGCAGCATTTTAGCCGATTTATTTGATCGTGTTTTGATGAAGGATGAGGATTCGAGATAAAACGCGGAGTTTTTGTGATGTGAAGCTGGCCCGGTAGCTAATGTTAATCCGCTGTAGCCCGGACTCGGTTAGCTGCCCTGGATGGTAGCCGCACACAGCACTGATTATATTGATTATTTAATCGAAGAAAGAAAACCACACTTATTTAGATTTCTTATTAATGTGTGCTCTTTATTAAAGATGGATTTCGATTTTATATTTTAAACGAATGATCCGAGCTCTATATATATATTTATATATTTCCACATCTTTAGAATGTAATTTTATTGCATTGACAGTTAAATATACACACATTAGCTGTTGAATTCTTATTAAAACATTATTTTCATTATTTTCATCATATAATGAGGTAATTTCATTAACTTGTACACCATTTAGGAGTAAATTTAATTACAAAAAATATATAAATAAATTATTAATTACATAATTATTAGACACATAACGAAGATATGTCGAATGTTTCCTGTTATCACATTTGAATTGATTTATTATAAACAGCAGTGGTAGTATTTAGGCAGGATCAGGTTACAGGCCGACATGTGCCCTTGCTAACCCTGCAGTAAATATTACTCCTCGTCAGTAATAACAGAAATCCTGCTTTAACTGCTGTGATGCATCACTAATGACGATCAGAAGGTTGTGAGGTCCGATCTCAGCACTGGGCCCTTGCTCGAGGCCCTTAACCTTCAGCTGATAACCGAGAGAAATGGATAAGAGCTTCTGGGGAAAATGTCAGAAATGTAAATGTGTTATTGATGTTATTAGTAATATTACTATTACAGCTCTTACATGTGCAGTTTATCTTGCACTAAAAAAATAATTATGTTCTCTCTAACCATTATTATCGATACTACTCAGGATAAAGCGGTATAGACGTTAAATGAGTGTTATTACTACTACAGTTGCATCTACATTTAATACTACCTCTACTTTTACTTCTTATTTATTTATAAAAAAAAAATAATAAAAAGTAAAATTTTATTTGTCACTTACATAGTATGTACGATATGTAGTAAAAACGCTTATACGACCGCCTGTGACCATAAAAAAAAAGAGAGAGAGAAGATTATCGGTAAGAAAAGAAAATTAGGGAATAAAATAATAAATAGAATTTAGAAAATATCAAATATTTAAAAAATAATAAATAAAAAAAACTTAGCTGTACAAATATAGAAAACTTTAGTTGTAGATTTACTCTATTTAAATTCAGTTCTTTTTTTCACTGTACATAGAGTTGTCCAGGGAGTGAATGTGCATTAATATGCACATTTTACACATATTTATTACTATTTCTGTTATTTTTTATTAACACTGCTATTGCTCCTGCTATTACTAATACTATTTGTATTATTGATAGTGCTACTGCTGCTGCTACACATTAGTACTACTAGTGTTATTTATACTGCTATTGCTACTACTAGTGGTACTATATAAATAGTTATTTTTACATATTTATAAGTGATCTACAGTTACTTCTGCTAGTATTACTTCATTTATTACTGTTTTTATTAAAACTGCTGTTTACCATTACTACGACCGTTATTGGTACTACTACTGCTGTTACTCCTTCTATTACTACTAGTAGTGTTACTCCTTCTACTACTACACTAGTGTCATTTCTAGTACTACTTTATCTCAGACCCAAATACCTAAAAAAAAGGTCGTCACTTAAAGATCCTTCTACCACTATAACCGCTGTTGCCACCATTACTGCTACTACTATTATTACTAGTATTATTGCTCAGACAGCTAAGGCTCTAGGTTGTTTGGATCTGTATTTGAGCCTCGTCGTCGTTTGGTTGCCACACCCCATACTACCCAGCCAATGCATGCAGTGCCGGTCCCAAACCCGGTTAGAAAAAATGGGACGGGAGCACCTGAATGAATGAATATTATAATACTAATAATAATTTTGCTACTGCTACTACTGATATAACTACTATTACTGTTACTACTATCATTACTCTTACTTCTGCTACTAATGCTATTGCTTTTTCTACTATTATAATCAATACTACTGCTTCTGCTACTATTACTACTAATAGTTTTGCACCTCCTGCTACAAATATTGTTACTACTAGTACTGATAATACTATCACTGTTGTTACAATTGCCACTCTTATTATTATTATTATTATTATTATAATTATTATTGCCACAATTACTCCTACGGCTGCTAGCACCTCATTACTTACAAGTTACCAATCATTAGTCCATCTCAGAATTCAACAGATGGCGCTGTATGTTTTTTAATCCACGCTTATGAGTGTCCAGTTAAACTGTCACGTTCTACTGCTGTTTCTTCCTCTTCAGAAAAGGGAATCATGACACAACTCTGATACATGATGATAAATTATATCATCTTATTTACCTTGTTTTTTTTTTGTTTTTTTTTTACGGGATTAATCCAGCAAATTTGTGGACTAGGATTGTGTCAATATAATCATCATATCTGATGTGTATCATACACACCATTGCCTTGAAGTATCTTGAAATGACATTTTTGTAATATCACCGTTACAGGACAATCATTATCTGGTTGTTTATATGATTTATTATTATTCCTGCACTTTTCAGAAACATACTATATTAGGTTTGAGTTAACGTCTGGTTTGTGGTTTTACATCATCGTGGTTTGGATTAGATTCAAGTGTGTAAGTGATAAATGTACATAATGCGCACGCACACACACACACACACACATCTTGGCCACATTCTAGAGGCATTCCCCTACACCGATCATGGCGCAGCCTTTTTGGCTTTTCATAAATCTTTATTTCTCTTCAAAGCAGATTTTATTCACCGGCTCTCCCCCGTTGGCTGAGACTATTTTTGTAACCTTGTCGCATTTCTCCTTCACAGCATTCGCTGCGCTGACCCGAAACATCAGACATGTCCACGGAGCCCAACTACCGCCGTTCTAAACCCGGTAAGGCTCGCTGCAGAGGCATGCGACCGTCAACGCTGCCTCGGGGTGGGGTTCCTTCACGGCATTTATGATTGACGCCGTAATTTTAATATTGTCTCAGGAATGAAAACCTGCGTCCCGAATTCTAACGGTGCCAGCGGTCCCGCGTCGCAGATTCCCGGGCTGTCCCAGAGTGCTGACACGGCACCGGTGGAGAAAAGCAAGGGCAGGCGAGTCGGGATCCAGGCCACCGACTCGGACTACATTAAACTTGCCAAGCAAGGAGGCCACAGGGGTGAGTGAACGCTCCGTGTTTTCTCCGCTCACGTGTATCCGTCCTCCTAACGTACCCCTCTGTCATCACTTCAATGATAGTGCCCACACTGTAACCATAGCAACGGTCTTACTAGCGAGGTGTCCGTCTCTGGATGAAGGCGTCTGCTAAACGGTGTGAACACAGCAGATGTGAAGTTGATCAGTTTGACGTTTATGATATTTTGATTTACAATTAAATCTGTTCGCGTTCCGATCGATCGATAGGGAGATATCTTCCATTCAGCGTGTCCCGAAACTCTTGTCCAACATGTTCGTTTTTTTAGCAGCCTGATTTGTTAATGTCGCTCAGCATTTTTCAGAATCTTCTGTCAGTCCTGTAGTTCAGGTATAAATGACAGTTCTGTCCCGACCCTGATGCTATTCTGAGAAACTAAAATAATTATTTTACGTATTTTTAGGTATGCAAGAACGTTTGTGTTTGTACGAACATTTGTAGACACAAACAAATCACAAGTAGCTCACCTGTATTTGTACAACAAATAGACACTGAGGTGCACCAGATACCAAAAATTACAATTATATACAATATTTTCAGCATATAAGTGACTGTATAAAATGTCCAAATCCGGTATATTGTATATTCTGTGTGTAAGATGTAATTTGTAAATGTACTTTTGAAAAAATCCTCAACGAGACAGAATGACGTCCGGGATTCCCCTCACGATTTAAAGCCGCAGAGACAACACTTTTACGTTTGACACGTGTGTGAGATTTATTTCCTTGGGCACGGTTGCGTTTTGGGGGAAGGGGACAGAGATGTAGTCAAGTGTATTATCGGTACGCTTCACATTGTGTATTTGTGTTTAAGGCGTATAAGAGCAAATCTGACTACCTGTACCAGTAATCTAGACCTTTTTTTTTTTTTTTCCTTTTTCTCGAGGTGGGTGTGGCCAAATGCGTCACTCAACAGACCCAATCAACACGATAGTTTAGCGTGTATAGACAGAATGTGCGGAAGACACAGAAAGGAAAAGCGTGACAGCATGACTTGCTCCAAAAAAAAAAAAAAGGAAAAGTAGACTATGAAAACTGAACCTTCAAAGATTAAAATATGTTTATTCTTTCTGCGGGAAGTTTAAAACTAGTTTGTCTCATATGTGGCGATGTTTTAAAAAAAAAAAAAAAAAGCAGTAATGTGAAGCGCCGCAGCAGTTCGAGGTATATTATTGAAATGCTGTGGAAATTTTAAATCGCTTAAATTTTAATCTGAACTTGAGCCACAATCCGACTGTTTGTTTATTCACGTTTTCGTTTCAGGATTGTTGTCCCATGACCGTGAGCAGGGCGACGCCCAATGCGCTTATGATCTGTCCCCTGTCGAAGATCAAAGGTGAGATCTGATTATCAGAAGCGTCCGCCGTCCTGTCCTACGTCTCTGCTGTACATTGTCCAGCAGATATAAACAGTGGTTTTGTGCTTGCAGCCAGGGTAAAGCGAACGCGCAGAAGCTGGTGGCCCCGTTTGGGACTGATGATTGTTCAGGATGGGACAATGACTCTGGTGCTGGCAAAGACAAGGTGACAGTAAAGCGCCGCCACATCAGTGCCACCACGCTGACTGAAAACGCCGTCACGCTCTTCTCTCGTTTCCGCCTCATTCATGATCGTTTCGTTATTAGTGCATCCTTAACAGATTTCACTTTCCAGATCTTTTTTTTTTTTTTTTTTTTGTTCTTGTTTAGTTTTGCACCTTTCCTCCACAACAAGGAAGCAGCATATACACCATCTTATATTTTATTTAATTAATGAGCCTTTTGAAGCTACTCATGGAGAGAGAATGAGAGAGTAAAAAGGATATCTATAGTTAGGTTAGTAGTAGAAATGTTTGTCATGATGATTTATGATAATTCAACTTTAATATGAAACAAACAGCGAAAGATAAACATTTGGAGAGGAGAAAAAAAATTTAAGGTGGAGAGGAAAAGAGCAAAAGTATGTTATTGTATCACCATGTACCAACATGTTTTATTTTTAGGTTGTTAGATAGAGTCAGTACAGGGGCGATAAAAAGGTGTCAAGGGAAAAAATAAAAGAGAATTTAACTCAATTCTGAAACAAATGGCAAGTCGACTTGATTCGGAAATTATTTGTTTGTTTATTTATTTGGGGGATTGGACATGTTTGCATATAAAGAGACATCATTTTTTTATTGGGATTGATTTTATTATATTTATTGTTTATATTTTATTATATACTTATATTCAAGTAATTTTTTTGTTGTTTTTGTATAGTTTTTGTTTGGTCACACAATGCTGATATTCATGGGTTTAGTATTTATTCTAACATTTTATTATTCTCTTTATAATTGATATTTAAGATATAATATAAGATATTTCCAAGTACAGTATATGCTTAAAATGTTAGATTTAGTGTCAGGTCAAATTTGGTGCATATTTGACCTACGAGTAAAGTTCAAGTGTCTGCAATGCTATTATTAATATTTTATAATATAATGTTTATTATTATTATTTTATTATTAAAGTAGGTTTTTACCAATAAATGCTTTGTCAGTAAGCTCACAGGGGTTTATATTAGCCATATCATTAGATGAACGTTGAGATCTCTGTAGCGTCACGTGGAGGTGGATACGTTCTTCCACAGACGTTAGCTCATAATTAAAGCAAAAGGAATAATTCTCCCTCATTAAACCTCATCCTTTTCTTCTCCCATTTTCACTTCCGATGATTTTAGTTTCTGTTCTGGATCCTTTTATTTTTAAAGAGCATGGTAACCCTCTCGCCTCCATTACACTCTTTAAAGAAAACCTATATGATGGAGTGATCATGTTTCCCTCTTTCGCACAGAAGGCATGTGTCGGCCAAGCCAGTCAGGAGATGCAGAAACTCTCTCTGAGCCCGAAGGACATCGAGGAGGCCGGCAAGTACAAACGAATGTAGGTTGTTCCATGATGACGATCCCGAATCTAGAAGATTAAGGATGTCGTTGTTGTTGTTACGCAAAATATACAGTATCAGGTGAAACAACTTTGCTGTGGTGCAGGAGACAGTAATGTTCTCATAGACTTTATACATTTATGTTCTTTCACAGCTCACATGATAAGAAGCCAGTTGACCCGGTGAACATGTCCAAGCTGTTGAGCTTCGGCTACATGGAGGATGAAAAGTCTCCTGACGATGAGGGCTCAAGTGAGATTTATGATTCTCCCCGTATTTAAACCATATTTACATACAATGGAACAGATATTTGCCAAATATTTCATTAGCATTTGCCCAATTTTAAGCTAATAAAAACAATACCCAGCATTAACCCTCTATTTGCCCAATGGTTATCCAACAGTTATCCATTTTCCCTATATTCAGCTAATATTTAACTAATATTGACTAAATACTCAAATAATATTTACCCAATATGCAACTAATATTTAACCAATATTTAACCAATATTTACTAAATACTAAACTAATATTTACTTAATATTTAACTATTTACTTAATATTCAACTAATATTTACCCAATATTCAACCAATATTTAGCCAATATTCAGCTATTATTTAACTAATTTAACTATTTACTTAATATTTAACTATTTACTTAATTTTTAACTAATATTTACTCGATGTTCAACTAATATTTACCCAATATTCAGCTAATTTTTAACTAATATTTACCCAATATTCAACCAATATTTACTTAATATTCAACTAATGTTTACCCAATATTTAAGTAATATTTAACTAATACAAACCGGATTCCAAAAAAGTTGGGACACTTAACAAATTGTGAATAAAAACTGAATGCAATGATGTGGAG
>JAQQZT010000037.1:34612772-34623242 GCA_030068275.1 Clarias platycephalus | reverse complement strand
TACCTACAGTAGTGATTTTGTCCAACGCAGTTATAAATCCGGATTCCGGAATTATTTCATTGCAGAGGATGTAACTGTAACTGCTGGTTAAAATGTGACGTAATTGATAACAGTTTTATATTGGACACGTGTGGAAGGATTAGGGAAAACACGCAGAATGCTAATAGGACGTAATTACGTCATCAATATGCAAATATAAGCATGGCGTCATCCGGCCACATTTGGCGACTTTTCGAACAGACTTTAGCTACTTTCCGCTGAAAATAGTTGGCGACTCTGCGTGAACCCCAACAGAAAGACGGATCCGCCCGTCAGCGCCGCGACTCAGACCTTCCGGACCGTTTTGTGCTTCCACAATGTTTTCGCGCCTCTCTGAGCCGCTTCCGGCCCCGATGGCCTTCCACAACGAGCATCTTCTCGGCGCGCCTACGTCACGCGGCGGAGCGGCTCCTACCGGCGGAGAGCGCGCAGGACGGAGCGCGTGAAGCGCGTGCAGCGCCGCGAGCTCGGCCTCCATCATCGCTCAGGATCCGGATCCGCGTTTTAATCCCGAGCGGCGGCGGCGGCGGGAAATGGAGAGGGTCAGCGCGCACTGAGGAGGTGAGGGGCAGGAGGTGTGTGTGTGTGTGTGTGTGTCAGCCAACACTCACTGGCATGTCAATGCGGCTGGAAGGAAAATCCTGGAAAAAAAAAGAAAAAGACAGGAATTGCTGCACCGATGCGCTTTTCCTCCTTTTGCGCCGTCACTCATTTCCCATTTCAATCACGACGCGCATCCTCTCTCTTTCTCTCTCTCTCTCTCTCTCTCTGTGTGTGTGTGTGTGTGTGTGTGCATGGACGTGCCTGAACCATTTTGTTCCACAAAGATGCTTCACACATGACACCAAGCTCAGGTCCACATCTCCATCCTGCTCCATCATCCTCAGCCTTCCATTCATTCCTCTTCCTCTTCCTCTTCTTCTGCTTCTGATGATGATGATGATGAGAATTCTGATGATGATAATGATGATGAAGAACATGGTCTTGCTCTTGCTCTTGTTCTTACTAATCTCTCACCAAATACACACACACACGTGTGTGTGTGTGTGTGTGTGGATTGAGACCAGAGAGAGAGAACAGGGAACACCTGATCCTTATTAGGATCGATCCCGAGTCGGATGCAAGGATGATTGGCATCGACCCGCATCCTGCAGCTCAGCATCCTGCAGCTCGCCGGTCCCATCCATCGCCGCCGCCGCTCCTCCTGCAGGCAGCCCGCCGCTTTTCACCTGGACGAGGATGGGTCTGGGAGATTAGGTTGACCTTCATGCAAAAACATAAATAGATAAATAAATAAATAAATAAATAAATAAATGAATAAAATCCTGTTTAAACCCTTAAAACCCAAGTGGCACTGATGCAATGATCAAGACCAGCAACACAGCACAGGGCAATGAGGAATAAAAAAAATTTTTTTTATAATAATAATAATAATAATAATTTTTTATTTATATATATATATATATATATATATATATATATGTATATATATAGGGAGGCTTCAGACTTCAAACTGAGTACAGCGTTACCTCGGCGTATGTTCCAGAGACGAGTACTTCAGTTGAAAAGTTCATATTGTGAAACACATTTTCCCATCGGAAATAATGTAAATGCTGATAATCCGTTCCAGCCGCCCAAAAATATTACCAGAATTACCAATTTCCAACACTATAATCACATTTCTGCGTATAAAAACAATCAAAAACATAAATTTTTTTTTTTTTTTAATGAAGTAAACTATAAAATAAATAGACATTAAACCTCACTTAAACCTTATTTTATTATACTTAATTTACTTTTATAACGTGTCTCAAAATTAGCATTTTATTATTATTATTATTATTATTATTATTATTATTAATTGCTTAAAATTACAACCGATACCAACCATAAAAACATGTGATCGTGTGTATCTGTGCTAATTCTTTGCCTATGTGACCTATTTATAAGTTTTTTGCTCAGTCATGTTTGTATAGTTGCTTAAAATTAACTAAAATTCAGTTCATCATATTGCCTATATTTTGTGCTGACAATAGGGATACGTCACGCTATACTGCACAGTCCTGAGCCCTATATGTGATTATTAAAAAAAAGAAAAACAGCAAAACGAGTAATGGCTAAAGTGCTCTAAGCTTTAAGGGCTTGAATATTGTCCAGATTCTGTGTGAGGTAACAAAGACGCGTGTCGGATTATGACGTGAAGACTTTACCTCGTCATGTTTTTACGTCACCGAGCCTGAAATTGTTTGAGCAGAAGACGTTGTTCAACGTTTCGTGAACATTTCTCCATTTCTCATGAAGATGTGAGGCAAATATTTTAACAAATAAATACATTGAAGCAGAAAATAAAACACTCCATTACAGAAGCGTATCTCTCGACGCGCTGCGATCCGCCACCTCCATATCGCGAGCTATTTATTCCTGTGTTGGAAAGTATTATGTAAAATGTCACGCGTGTGCCGTGCTAAAATTAGCACTCCCTTAATTTTGGATTTTTCAGCTCAGCCTGAGCGTTTCTGCTCCTCCAAAGTTCACCAGGAATCAAGTTAAGCACGTGTAACGTCTTCACCTCGGACATCCGCTTCCAGTCCTGTCAGAATTTAGCCAAGAAATTCAAAATAGCTGAAGAATTGTATTTTTTTTTTTTTTTTTTAAGTACATCATCCGCACGTTAAGGCCACCAGAGTTCGTCTGTCCTCCGTCTGCTCAGCGGCCATCTTGAAAAATTATGTTTTTCGTTCCTGCATGAGTGTAAGAATTCCGAGTCTAGTTGAATTGGTTCGGATCTTCACATGAATCAGAAATGGATCAGTAGGAACATGCAGTACTGTGCAAAAGTCTTGGCATCCCTTGACTCTTTTTTATCATATTGTGCTTCCAAAGAACTAGACTTTCTTGTATTTTTTAAAGTAGTATTAAGTAAAAGTTTTCCTGAATGTTTATTTGTTCGTTAAGCCGCACAGTGACCTATTAATCACTCAATCATCCAAAAAAAAAAAACTCCACCTTTAGTAATGCTGATTGGTTGTAATAGACGAGAGCGGAAATGAGGTCGCTGCGTCCCTATGTTTCGACATCGTTAGTATGAAGATCGATATCAGTGCGATGTGATGACGCCGTGTGACTGTAGGCCTTGTTCACAAGCTCTGTATTCACTCAGGAACAGTCAGATTAAATGAACTGACATTAATAAAATTCTGCATAAGGATGTCAGTATTATGCAAAGCGTGCAGAGAGGAATGCAAAAAAGAGAAGAAGAAAAAAAACCCTGACGTTCCTTACAGTACTGACTCCTTCCTGTGCTGCATGACAACACCAACGCCACCGTCTGCCAAGGCTAATGCAAACATCACACACCAAACACACATACACCTCTGTGCAGATGGGGCTTTGCTATGGTGACTTTACACACACACACACACACATGCAGAGAGAGAGAGAGAGAGAGAGAGAAAGTTTACTAGACGGCAGATTGAAGCTCTCGGGCCGCAGCAGAAGGAACGCTTGCGTCTGTCGTTCTCTCCGTCCAATTAAAACACATCCAGTTCCATCCTTGGCGAGTTCGGGAAGTAGACAGCAGATGGCACAGCTGGGGATCAGAACCGGATCTGAGTGCTAGGGGGTTTATTTCTGCACCCAAATGCTTTAACGACACTTTTTTGGGATTTGGATTGACTATATGTTCTCTACAAATACATTCCAGCGTAATAAACATTCATTTGTGTTCTGTTTTTCTTTCTTTCCTCGAATCAAATAACCATATAAAACTATAACGCCTGTGTCACGCTTTCCGAGGAAATTCCTTCAAGCGCGGCGTGGAGAGACCCTGCCACCACTACGCCATGATTATTTTCCTAAAACTGCATGTCCGTGAAATGTTTTATTCCTTTTACACCCCAGCAGTTTTCCAACATTAACTGTTTGTGTTTGGTTATTTATTTATTTATTTATTAGCGAGCGATTGATCATACTTTTTATTTGTTTATGTTTACGTCTGATCTCGTATCTGTCTCTCCTTTCATCTCTCACGTCTTTCTCTTTATGGTTTAAACCACTGTTTTTCCACTCATCTCTCTCCTTTCCTCTTCTCACTGTTTTTCTCTTCTGTTTTTTCTTCTTTTCTCCTCTTACCTTTTCTAAAGTGTCCTTTCTTATCTCTTCTGTCCTTTTCTGTCCTCCTGCCTTTTCGTCTTTCATCAGCAAGTCCTAAACATGTGTCATGATGTAAATATACTGCGGGATTCATCTCATCTGGTCCTGAAGTCAGAAGGACTGTTCTGTGCCGAAGGACAAAACTGCGTCCTGTAAGATACGCACTTACTGTATAGGATGTAGAGAGCTGCATTGAACTGCTGAACACTGAACCACTTAACGATCGTCTGGAATCGGATACTTTTCCAGTTGCAGCTGCTGCACACACACACTCACACACTCACACACTTCACCCTTCAGTCTCGTGTCCTTCTCCATGGCAGTTTGATCTGGTTTCCTACCACACAGGTGCGGAATGCAGTGTGTGTGTGTGTGTGTGTGTGTGTGTGTGTGTGTAGCCCTGATTCCCTGATTTACACAGGATTTGTTTATTATGCTGACATTTGTAATTTAATATTCGTGTTTTCTTGGTGAGAAACTGGCCTCTGTGAGCGGTAAGACAGACCAAGGGAGGGGTGTGTGAACTTTTGCACAGAGCTGTGTGAGTGTGTGAGCAGTGAAACAGCATGATGGAGGGGTGTGTAAACTTTTGCACAGAGCTGCGTGAGTGGTGATACTAAGCGAGACGAGGTGTATAAACTTTTGCACAACTGTATGGGTGTGTGAGCAATGAGAGACGGTAAGGGAGGGGTGTGTAAACTTTTGCACAGAGGTGTGTGAGCAGTGAGACAGAGTGAGAGGGGGTGTCCAAACCTTTGCACAGGGCCATGTGAATGTGCGAGCAATGAGATAGTGTGAGGGAGGGGTGTGTAAACTTTTGCACAGAGCTGTGTGAGTGTGTGAGCAGTGAGACAGACTGAGGGGGGGGGGTGTAAACTTTTGCACAGAGCCGTGTGACTGTGTCAGCAGTAAGACAGACTGAGGGAGGGGTGTGTAAACTTTTGCACAGAGCTGTGTGAGTGGGTGAGCAATGAGATAGTGTGAGGGAGGGGTGTGTAAACTTTAGCACAGAACTTTGTGAGTGTGTGAGCAATAAGATAGAGTGAGGGAGGGGTGTGTAAATCTTTGCACTGAGCAGTGTGAGTGGGTGAGCAGTGAAACAAAGTGAGAGAGGGTGTGTAAACTTTTGCACAGGGCTGTGTGAGCAGTGAGACAGATTGAGAGAGGGGTGTGTAAACTTTTGCACAGAGCTGTGTGAGTGTGTGAGCAGTGAGACAGACTGAGAGAGGGGTGTGTAAACTTTTGCACAGAGCTGTGTGAGTGTGTGAGCAGTGAGACAGACTGAGAGAGGGGTGTGTAAACTTTTGCACAGAGCTGTGTGAGTGTGTGTGCAGTGAGACAGACTGAGAGAGGGGTGTGTAAACTTTTGCACTTCTTTTATTCTCATCTCATATTTGCTCAGCTCTTCTCCTCTTCTCTCTTTTATTCTCTTCTCGTCTCCTCTCAACTTCTCTCCTCATGTCTCATTTGCCCTCCTCCTCTGCTCTCCTCTTCTCTTCTAAGCTCTTTTAATCTTTTCTCCCCTTTTATTCTTTGCTTTTTGTTTATTCTTTCCTCTTCTTCGCTTCTATCTTTTCTTCTCTTTTTCTTCTTACCTCTCATCTTACCTCCTTTGTCCTCCTCTTATTCCACTCCCTCCTTTCTTTTCCTCTTATCTTCAGCCGCTTCTCTTCTCTTCTCTTCTCTTCTTTTCTCTTCTCTTCTAATCACTTTTAATCTTTTCTTCTCTCTTTTATACCTTTTTTCTCTCCTTCTCCCCTTCTCTTTTTCCATCTTTCTTCTTCTCTCATTTTCAGCCTCCTTGTCGTCTCTTCTCTTCTCATTTTACTTCTCCTTTGACCTCCTCCTCTGTCTCCTTTCTTTCTCTCCTCCCATAATCCTCTATTCACCCATTTCCTTCTCTCTCTTTTTCTTCTCTTCTCTTCTCTTTCATTCTCTCCTCTTCTCTTCCTGTCTCTTCTTCTCCTCTTCTCTATTTTGCCTCTTTTTTCTTTTCTCCTCTCATTTCATTTCATCTCATTTGTCCTCCTCTTATCTCTCTCTCGCCCTTCTTTCTTCTCCTCTTCTTTCTTCTTCTATTTCTTTCTCTTTTCTTCTCTTCTCTCCCGTTTTCCTCACTTCTCCGTTGTCCTCCTCCCTCTCTCCTTCCTTCCTCTCTCCTCCTCTCCTCTGCAGTTTCTCAGTGAACCCGGGACTGTAGGTTATGAAGGATGTAATGCCTTCAGGACAGATTGTTGTTGTGTTAACACTCACACTGCGAGCGCCAGGTTCGGAGGAGGTGTGTGTGCGTGTGTGTGTGTGTGTGTGTGAGACAGACTGATATTGTCAGGCTCTGGGTTTATTACAGCATTTCGCACACACACACTCGTACAGGAGAGAGACAGACAGAGAGAGAGAGACAGACAGACAGAGAGAGACAGACAGAGAGAGAGACGTCTCTGCGTTCCTGGAAAACTAATTCTTATAGAGAGAGACAGAGCGATCTTCAGACTGCACAGGGAGTCTTACAGAACAGGAGGAAATTTCATTTAGATTTGAGATTATTCAGTGTGTGTGTGTGTGTGTGTGTGTGTCTTTTCAGGAATTCACCAGCCAAAGGTGTGTGTGTTTAACGACTTATTAACCGGCTTCTGTCAGATTCGACTGTGTTTCTACTGATGCTTTATTAAAAGCTGGTGCGCGGGAGAAAATAAACGCTTCATCGTCTCTTTGTTTAATGTTTCATAATTAGATTCATTTCCACCGCAATAAAGAATACAGCCTGCTGGGCCTGGATAGATACGCCGCCTGGCCACAGTGTGTGTGTGTGTGTGTGTATACAGTATGTACTATATATATATATATATTGTGAGTGTCTGTGTGTGCGTGTGTGTGTGCAGTTGGGGAATGAAAAGATACCTAATGCTGTATTTAAATAAAAAAAACAAAATATAAATTATAAATGAAAGAGGAGGAGCTTGAGGCAAATAACAGACAGAGCTTAATTCTTATTAAATCATAAATTCATAATATTAAAAAGAATAATTGTAGATATTGAAATGAATTCAAAAATTTGCATTTTATTGATAAAAGTAATATTTATTAAATTAATGTTAGAACAGTCAGTGTTGATTTTTATTATTTTAAATACAAAATAAACATGAAATAAACAGACTCTTTGGAACGAAATAATAGCTTATAAAAATAATAATAATTATTATTATTATTATTATTATTCTTACAGCTCTGATTAAGCTTAATACTATTTTTAGTCTTTAACATGACTTGACTAGATTTGAAATCTATTTTTTTCTTATATTGATGTATGATGAATATTAACCATATACTTTATATTCATTTTTTTCCCTGCAGAAATGGAAGGATGACTCTTTTTTGTTTTCTCTGATATTTATTTTTCTTATTTATTTATTTATGTTTTGATTATTAAGAGGAAAAAAATCCCCTTAATGTTTTTTTTAATTACTAAGCTTTAATTCTCATCATTATTAATTAGGATTTTTACTGAAGCATTTAACAGTCTAACTTCACACTTCATAAAAATTTTTTACAGGATGGCTGAAAAAAAAGCCCCAATTTTTAATCAGGACCATTTTAACTCGGTAACTGTTAACACTGCAGACTCGCAGCGGATTAAACCTCACAATTTCAGCTTCATAAAATCTTTCCTAAGATTATACGGTATCACAGCAGGGTCGTCGTGACCACTGAGACCTGAACCGGGGTGCCAATACTTATGCACTCGACTGGGCAGAGATTTTCATTCAGAGTTCAGGTTTGAAAAAGGAAGATGTGTGGGAGAGTGTGTATCTGTGTGTGTTTGTGTGTGTGTGTGTTTGTGTGTGTGTGTGTGTGTGTGTGGTGTGTGTGTGTGTGTGTGATCCTGGTTGTTCATCCCTTCTGTCGAGCGCGGTGGGTCTGGAGGGGAAGCAGGTTGTGTTGTTCTGCTCTCACCTGCTGGGCTGTTGGACGACACGCCGAACACATTTCCCCTTCACGTCCTTGTTCTCTGGAACACGCAGCTATGCCGAGGATCGCTGGGAGCAAAGGCCTGCAGAGTATCACACACACACACACACACACACACACACACAGGTCCAGGCTCTCAGCTGATGGCGAGTTGGACTTGGCCTCAGTGCCAGAAATGATATAATTGAAACAGCTGACGGTTCTTATTGTGAAGATGGTGATTAATAATATCTCAGTGGGGCGTTCACAACGTGTGTGTGTGTGTGTGTGTGTGTAGGAGCGATGCCTACCCCTGAGCCGGGGCCTGCGGCAGAGGAGGAGGAGGTGCAGAGCTGTGAGGAAGGAACCAGCGCCAACAAGATGGAGATGGAAAGCACCACCACCAACATCCTGGCCTCCGTCAAAGAGCAGGTACACACACACACACACACACACACACACACACACACACACACACACACAGAGAAAAAAACCACATTCCCTTCAGGGTTTATTACAAACCATTATTTAACACCATCAGCTTCAGCGTTAATACACCATCGGTGATGTGTAACAAAAAAACACTTCTATTAATTAATTGATGATTTTAAGAAAAGATAATAAACACCTGCATTAACTGCAGAGGTACTGTACGTGCAGAACTCAGGAACAAAACAAACTCACACACACACAATGGAAATACTTAAAACCCAACAGTAATATCAGACACTTATTAATATCAGCGTTAATTCGAAACGTGGGTGGAGCCTCTTATTACACCTCACAAGCCCCGCCCCTTTAACGAGACAGACTGTTATACTATATTCGCCTCTGTGCGGCTTCATGATCTAAATGATCAGTGTGTTTCTGTTTTATTCACACACTGGAACTTCACATTATCACTTTGGTAAACTTTGTGACTTTATCATGTCTTTGGACTGTGTGAGGAAACTCACCAAGCACAGGAAGAACATGCAAACACTTACTGTACATATACAGACGGGAATCGAACCCCGACCCTGGAGGTGCAAGGTGACAGTGCTAACCACTACACCACCGTGCCGCCCAAACGTTTTCAGTTTTTTCATGTTTAGTTTTGAGAAAAAAAAACAAAAAACTTTCTATTATATACTGTACATAGACATATTATATACATATTATATATACAGTATTTATTTATTTTTAGTTAGTTTGGTCATTTTGCTAAATTGTTCGTCTACATTTAGACATTTGGCGGACGCCGTTATCCGGAGCAACTTACATTTTTATCCACATTGTTCGCATGAAATTACCCAAAATATATAAACAAATTGGATCTTATTTATAAACAAACAAAAGAAAACATGGTAACAAATTTTATCTCATGTGCACAAATTAACCAGAAAGTACGAACAGATTTCACTCAATTGTGTACTCGAATTAAACAAAATGTGGAAGTTGCCGTTTGTTTCCAAATGTTGTGTCTCTGGCGCAGAAATTAACCAAAGTGTAAGAACGAATTGCATCTCATTTATGCAGATTAACTAAAACATGGAAGCAAATTACATCTTATGTACAGAAATTAACCAAAATGAGGAAACAAGTCGGATCTCGTGGACGGAAATGAAGCAAAACGAGGAAACAAACGGCATCTTTTAACGTAATGGAGGGAACAAATCGTATCAGATTTTTCCCCCTCAGACTGAGAGTAGATCAGACTCGAGCTTTCAGTGGAAAGTCAATAGAAATCTTTCATAAAAACTGCAATATCACTCTGTGTGTGTGTGTGTGTGTGTGTGTGTGTGTGTGTGTGTGTGTGTGTATGCCCTGAATCCAGTCCACAAGACAGGCTTTGTCACGGCGAGCGGCGAGCCGAATGGTGGAGACGTGTTGTGACAGGCAGCTCGCAGCACAGACACACCAGACGCACGTCTGCGTGACGTCTCACCTTTTATTCACCTTTTTCACCTGTTTTACTCTTCTGTTAGAGTCTGGTCTTAACGAGGAGAGCCAGAGCAAGGCGGTTAAACGAAACACAAGAAATTATTTCTAATTACGTACCTGTCTTCTCCATGTGTGTGTGTGTGTGTGTGTGTTTGTTTGTTTTTGTTTGTGTGTGTCTCTGAGCAGCTGAATTAATGAGCTGTTTTCAGTGAGGCACACGGCACAGTTGTCGCAACACACACACACATACACACACACACACACACACACACTGTAGAGGAGGCAGAGGACAGCCTCTGAGACAGCGAGGGTCAGGACAGTGTCATCAGCAGGAGCTTTAACTTCACTGAATTTGTGACAAGGACACACACACACACACACACACAATGGATCTGTCCTTAAAAACTCCCT
>JAQQZT010000037.1:34592542-34608835 GCA_030068275.1 Clarias platycephalus | reverse complement strand
GGGTCAAACACCGTATTAGTATGGTGTTCCTAATAATCCTTTAGGTGAGTGTATATATATATATATATATATATAAAAAATACATTTTGATTTTACATTTTTTTGGTATATCACAATAACAGTGGACGTTTGTATCAGATACCGTAGCAAAACTTGACTTATAAAGACTTGTTGATTGAAGACGAAGATTTATGAAGACTCACAGTATGATGAATTCAGAAGACTTGTAGATTAAAGAAGACGGCTTTCGAAGATGAAAACTTATAGAGGCGTGCGCACACTTGTTGTCTTGGTAAACTGTCATGAATAAACTAAATGCGTCTGAGAACCGAAGCCAAGAAAAAGGGCCATTACACGTTCATGCTTTTGCAGTTTCCCCAGCAGTCATGGACTTCTACAGCGAGACACTGACGCCAGCTACTGCTGTGGTAGAGCTGCTGAGAAGGACACTGCTGAACTCATGAAACATATCAACAGCCAACATATTATGGATACTAAATTGCGTATTTTCTGTAAATCATCACAAACACATCTGCGACCTGATTTATTAGTTGTGAAAAAAAAAGACGGTGGGAGCTGGAGTTATAGTGTTTTGAATCCTGTTCCACAGTGATCTAAAGAAAACAATCTTAACATAATATTTTGTACTTTTTAACACCCTAGAGACTTAAAGAAAACGTGCATGATTAGTTCAATTTCCTATTTTTGCAAAAAGTCTTATTTTATCTCAAATCTACCTAAATGGATTTATCTCATTTTGCTGTCAAACCCATTATACTGTACCTGCAGTATATTTATAGTACAACAGAAGATGCAGAGTCTACTGCAGTATAAATATATATAACCATTATATGGTTAATTATATTCAGTGTTGGGTGTAACGTGTTACAAAGTAACGTTTAGCGTTAGAGTACATGGATTACTTTTTTTTACTTTTTTGATCTAACGTGTTAGGTTCGCTATTTAAGTACTCAGTTATTTAGTTATATTTTAAAAAATTTAATCCGTTATTCAGACAATTTATGTAATCTGTGAGCCAGACAGCAGTCATTCCCATTCCCTTAATGTGTGTGTGTATGTGTGTGTGTGTGTGTGTGTGTGTGTGTGTGTGTGTGTGTGTGTGAAAGTCGTCCTACAAGCCCCGCCCCCCTCTGTTATTCCTGCTGTTATACCTCTATCTCACCTATGCGGTTTGACAATGCGAAGACCGATGCGCGGAAAGAAGGAAACGTGATCACAGCGTAAAAACTTGCGGTGAATCATGATGAACCGTACTTACAGTACGTCCACCGCGCGATACCGCGTAGGTGAGATTGGGGTATTAGTAGTTAACAGATTATGGGCCAAACTTGGCTGTGTGATGATGGTAGAATAATTATAAAGGTCTCGACTAAAACAACATGCATGAGGAATCACAAAGGAGTTTTTAATGGAAAAGTACTCGAACTAGTTACTTTTATCAGAAAGTAACGCAGTAATGCAACTGATTACTTTTTAAAGACAGTAATTTTGTAATGTAATAAGTTACTTTAAAAAGTAACGCCCCCCAACACTGATTATATTATACATGTGCTACTATGCTCGTATATAATATGTGCACATTGTTCACCTTGATGCTCAACCCCTTTTCTCCCCAGACTCCTCAGCAGCAGGTCTGTCCAAGCTCCATGCCTCAGATGACTGCCCTTCACCAACTTTCGGGATTAGAGGTCAAAGGTCACCCTATTCACCCGAACTGGAGCAAATCTCCTTGCATGAACGTGAGGGTTCATCGGAATTATCTCGCGCATTACGATATCACAATCAGACCACAGATAATGATGGATATCAGGAGATACCCGTACTTGTCTTTTCATAAATCTTTCCTTTGGACTCGTATTGGAATTCCTCAAATGGAAATTAAATATACATAGTGTCCACGGAATGATCGAGCAGATAATTAGTGTTATTTTGCGATAAGTTTTTAACTTATTAAACGTGCACTGAGAATATATTGTATAACTCTTGTTGCTTTCAATTAATAATAATAATAAAAAATATATTTTTTTACATTAGTAAAGAATGAAAGAATCCTGTTTCAAAAATATATTTTGTGCATCTAAAACCCGATCAAATAAACCAGTTACTCATAGTAGAACCATATTGTTTGGTCCCTACTGCGCATATTTTTCGACAGGTTTATGCTTAAGCGACCTGAAAGAATTTCACTCCTTGAGGAATATTTTCTCTATTCAGTCATCCTCCACTCTTTATTCCTTCCTTTTTATCCTTTTTCTTCTCTTCGTGTCCTCTACGCCTTCTCTCAGGGTCGGCGGCAAACTCGCGCAGCTCAACACAGATGAACTCGTATTCTGACAGCGGCTATCAGGAAGTGAGCGGTTACTATAGCAACCTAGTGACCCCCAGGAGGTCCGAGGGACGGTCCCAGTCGACGAGCTCCGCCCCTAGCTTCAGTCCGAGCCTGGCCATGGGGTCCAGGGCAGAGGGACAGTCGCTAGCGCAGGTGGGAAAAGCTTGGTTTTTGCTTTTAAACAAACAGAACGTTAGTTTATTGCATCATAAAATTTAAAAGCCAATCAGGAACCGGTATGCAAATTAAGATTTTGCTACATCAGGCAATTTATTATTCAGTTTAGAAGACTAATCTAAGTACAGAAATATTTTACACAACACATACACGATAGAATGAGGTGTATTTGTATTCACACACACACACACACACACACACACACACACACACACACACACACACACACACGTTGATCAGACTCTAAACATAGCATGTTTTGTGTTGTGTGTATGCAGATGTCAGGTGGCCGTGTAATGAGGCGTGTGAGTTCAGTGCCCTCTCGCGCCTCTTCTCCCGTCTACGCCCACTCCCCGCCCCCCTCCTCTCGCCCTGCCTTGGGGAGCCCCTACGGTTCGCCCATCATCTCCGAGCCCCGCCCACTGCCCAGCGTCTTCCCTGGCACCACGCTCCCTCCGTCCGTCGACCCGCTCCAGTCCGCTTATCCCGGGCATCACAGGGACGGCATGAGCTCCCCGACACTGCTGCGCTCTGGCATGGCGGCGCAGCCGCAGCACTACGGGACGCTGGGCAAGCACGACGCGCAGGCGTACGACAACACGCATTCCTCGTTCGGGGCACGGGCGTACGATTTCTTCGAGAGGATCGTTCTTTCCAGACCAGACAGTCTTACAGGTGAGCTGAAAGTAATAACGAGCATTTATCACGAGTTTACATGATGATGATGATGATGATGATGATGACGACGATTGCAGAGATACTATTACTATTTGACACACGTGAATAAACAGAAAGGCCTCGCTCCTCTAGACATATGGTGATGCCGTCACTTATTATTAGTCATCCTGGTATATTTATATCTCCTTGGTAGTGTGTGAGTGTGTATAGTGGGGGGGGTGTGTGTATAGTAACTCATGCCGATTTCCTGATTAATCTCAAAGTCCTAAGATCACAATAATGATGATGATGATGATGATGATGATGATGATGAGAAGCTCAGTGTGTGAGAGCGTGAGGTACCTGAGATCTGCTTCACTCACCTGTTTCATCAGCATGTGGGAGTGTTTCTGTTTCCATTCATGTAGCTGAGAGAGAACAACAACAACAACAACAACAACATGGCAGCCATGCAGGATGCAAGAAGTGATGATGGACTGAATAATAGAATAAATAAATGAATGAATACATTAATTAGAAAAACTATTAAATAAAAGCAATTGCTAATAAAGTAATATAAATAATTGTTTTTAAATTACTACTAATGATCAATAATTTAATAAAAATAATAATATTCATAACATTATACTTTTCTACCATTATAATTTAACAATTGTTACAAATCTATTGCTTGTAATTAGTAAATGTACCAATAATACTAATAACACCAACAAATAAAACTAATAACAATAATATTAATATGCTATTAATATTTTTGTAATTAAAATGTAATAATTGAAATTATTATTAATTATTAATTTATTATTATTAAATTACTACGATTAATCAATAATTAAATACAAATTATAAAAAATTTTAACATTATAATTGAATATTTGTTACTTGTAATTAGTAAATAACAATCTAATAACACTAATAAATAAAACTAATGACAATAATATAAATTTCCTATTAATATTGTTATAATTGAAATGTAATAATTGAAATGTAATAATTGTTATTAAATTACTACTACTAATTATTCATTAAAACATTTTTCAGATAAAGAGCATTCTTTGTCAACAATTGAATTTGAACTATTTTGTTACATTGCTACTAATAATTAGTAATAAAAAAACTAATATTATTAGGTTGTTAATATTAGCTTTTGTGAATTGTAGTTTGATAATTGTTATTACAGTACATTACTACTCATGGTCATAAATAACAATAACTGTAATAATACATTAATATTAAAACGTTACATTATATTATATTGTATTATATCTGTAATATTAATAGCATTCTTTCTAAACAATTGTATTGTAATTGTTATTAAACGACTAATAATAACTAATCAAAAATATAACATTAATACACTATTAATATTATTTTTCTATCATAGTGTTTTAATACTTTTTTTTATTATTTCTACTATAATTACTGCTACTGATGCTGCTACTACTACTAATAATAATAATACTAATTAAAATTCTATAAAAATAGAATTATTATTATTATTATTATTTTAAAGATCAGCTTATGGGACATAAACGATACCATATAAATATAAGCCGCATCATATACTGTACTGTATCTGGGCGTCATACAAACGTCTGTGTTTATTTTTCCAGCTTTAATTTTGGTGTCTTGAATTTAAGAATGTTCTACTGATTATTGATTATTAATGATCGATCTGGTGACCTGACGCAGGCCTGCAGAGCTCCTACAGCCAACACAGCCAGCTGGGTCAGGAAACCCGATCTCCAGAGCACCACGGAGCCTCCGTCTACGACGACAGAACCTTCCAGAACCCGCTGTACCAGAGCCCGACCCGCGGCTCTCAGGGCTGCCTGTCCAGGAACACGGGTACGCTACGCAGCACGCGGTACAGCACTAAACTCAACTTAAATGGACTTTAAAAAACAAATCTCAGTTACAGTTTGTGCTGTTAAGTCTTTAAAAAGTTACATCCTGATTGGAAATTCCTTACTGATTAAAAATAATAATTTCTTTTTAGCTAGTGTGTCAGAACATGGAAGCTAACATTTGATAGCAGATTTGCTGTAAATATTAGAAACTAGCCACACATTAGCTACCTTGACATTTGGTTAGCTACTGTAGGTACTAAAGTCAGATCGCTAAAGTTGGAAAGATAGGTAGCTACAGTAGGTTTAGTAGCTAAGTAAGCACCATGCTAATTCTGCTACAAATTCATGTTTCCTTCAGTCTTTTTTTTATTATTTTTTTTTATATTTGAGGTTTATGGTTCAAGTAGCTGTACTGGTTACATATTGACAATTAAAAGTTTTTATTTTTCTCAAATGCAAATAGAATAAGAAAATGAGTGTATATAACAAATGCTCGATCTTCCAGTTGCTTCTCTATTATTCCTAGATAAAAACATTAACATAAAAAAATATTCATAAAAACATTAAATTCAGCAACACTAGATACTGGCTTTTTATGTTTGTTTTTATGTGATATATCATGGATGTTTTATATACAGTATATATTTATTAACAAAAAAACTATATAATAAATTAAATAACTATATAATAACTATATATGCAGTGTATTTGGTGTTAATCTTTTGTACATTAAGTTAGATGAAATCGTCCAGTTTTACTGTTTTTCTTTTCATTTTTTAAAGTAATAAATATTTTTTACATTAATAAAATATATAAAATTATATTAGATTTTTTTAAAATAGGAATCAACTCATGAGAGTGCGAGGTTTGAATATTGTGATATTGTGTTATTGTGTTATGACATAACGAAAATTATCTGGTACTGAAACTTCGGAAAGGCATGTATGAAAATATCTGTCAATGCGCTCCATGTCTGTTCACTCCTGTGTCTTGTCCTGTGTCAGGGTTGGGGACTCTCCCGAGGACCACTAGTCAATGCAGTACCCTGCGCTACCAGAGGGGGGCGTACTCCATACCCTCCCACACTGACACCTATCGCTCCACACTTTACCCATCAGCGGAGTCCAACTACAGCAGACACGCCCTCGGCGTCAACAATAATGTCGCCGCCACGCGGTCGCCGTCCATAGACAGCATTCACAAAGATCCTCGGTAAATCATATCGTCATGGTTACCGTCATAACTGTGTGATGACAAAGTTAAGGGATAAGATTTATTGATTTAATAGTTACTGTATATTTAACATTGTGGACTGACTACGATGTATATCACAGGGTCAGAGCATTACTGAATCGTTAATCGACTGTGTTACTGTTTCTGTAATAAAAGCTCTTTTATGACTACATGAACAATGTTGATATGGTGAAGTTTACAGTAAGAAGATGTTTAATTACTGTTTATGGAAGGAGTCTCCAGTAACAGTCAGAGAGCTATAAATTGAAAAGTTGTCATCACGGTTCTTCATGATGTCATCCCAGTTTCTTGGTGATATGTCAAGCTGCATTTTGTCTTATTGACTTAAAGGTCCCATAGTTTCCTATTTCTTTAACTTATAAACAAGGGTCTCAGAGCACTCCCAAAGTGTGTGTGTTTGTTAATGATCCCCAAACTCCCTTTATTTCACTCCTCTTCCAAACGCCCCATTTCTGTGTCTATGTAACTGAGCTAGAACATCAGAGCTTGGCAACAAGCCAGGGGGAGGGGGCTCTTCTTATATGATGTCACAATAGGGGGGAACATCCAACTGGATTTGTTAAAATTTCCAATCCAAAAAAAAGAAAAACAGGGGAAAAAACATTTGTTTTTGTCTGTACACTTACACTGGAGACGCATCTGAATGTCTAGACGTGACTGAAAAGTGAATTTTGTTTAATAGGTCCGTGAGGGAGCGAGCGAGCGTGTTATACAGACGTTCCACAATATTAAATATTATTGCACTATAAATGGAGGAATAATAATGATAATAATAATCATGCCAACTGGAATAAAATGCGGTATTAAGCATAGCAACAGTAACAGTGGTGTGTGTGTGTGTGTGTGTGTGTGTGTGTCTGTGTGTGTGTGTGTGTGTGTAGGGAGTTTGCGTGGAGAGATCCCGAGTTGCCGGAGGTCATCCGCATGCTGCAGCATCACTTCCCCTCGGTGCAGGCCAACGCTGCAGCCTACATTCAGCACCTGTGCTACGGAGACAACCGCATTAAGACTGAGGTATGCACACACACACACACACACACACACACACACACACATACACACACACACCAAGTTCAGCATTATTGTCAGTTTTAATGAAAATAAACAGGATTAATTAGTATTAAAATAAAACCATCATGATGACAGACTTTACATTTATAAAAGATTAAATTGGATTGATATGTATTTGTTTATTATTAATAATGAAAATAAATGTGGGGTACTTTTTGAGTACATTTTCAAAAAAGGGTGCCAATATTTCCGGAATTACCCGACGCACATAAATGAACCCGTGCGTACAGGTGTGCCGACTCGGCGGGATCCAGCACCTGGTCGACCTCCTGGACCACAAAGTCCTGGAGGTGCAGCGCAGCGCGTGCGGCGCGCTCAGGAACCTGGTGTTCGGCAAAGCCACCGACGACAACAAAGTGTGTGTGAGGAACGCCGGCGGGATCCCGGCGCTGCTCCGGCTTCTGAGGAAGACCTCGGAATCTGACGTGCGCGAGCTGGTGACCGGTGAGTTACCGGGATAAAACCCAGTGCGGCGCTAGTATAAAAAAATCTTTCGTGTGGTTTCTGATTGCTGCGCTTGTGCGTAGGCGTGTTGTGGAACTTATCGTCGTGCGACGCCGTGAAGATGACGATCGTGCGCGACGCTCTCGGGCCTCTGACCAACTCGGTGATCATCCCTCATTCAGGCTGGGGCGCCGCCCCTCAGAGAGAGGACCACAAGCTCAAACTGCACTCCTCGGTGGTGCTGCGGAACACGACCGGATGCCTCAGGTATCACGTCAAAAACACGCACGTTCGCCCGTGCTCTGTGGGTTTCCTCTGGGTTCTCCGGTTTCCTCCTACGGAAAATGGATGCATGTTTTTTGAGCAATTTCCCTCTGGGATTAATAAAGTTCTTTGAATCTTGAATCTTGAATGTTTAGATGGATGATGTAATCCTTATCATTCATAACGCCTGACCTCCGGCATGGAAAACTGCAGTGTAATAATAATGTGTGTGTGTGTGTGTGTGTGTGTGTGTTGTGGCAGAAACCTGAGCTCTGCCGGCGAAGAGGCCCGCAGGCAGATGCGCTGCTGTGAGGGTCTGATCGATTCCCTTCTCTACATCATCAAAACGTGTGTCAACACCTCGGACTTCGACAGCAAGGTGAGCTTTGAGTCTACAGTAATTAGCATTCCGATGACCGACCTTGTTAATCAGGATCCTCTGATTAATTTCTCGCGCAGTGCCGTGAAAGTGCGAACCCTGACACCGCGTGCGTCTCTCCAGACCTCGCTTTAATTAACGCGCCGACTATAAGAACGCTTCGCTGTATAATGAGCTTTCCTTTGAACTCGTCAGACGTTCCAGTGTCGCCTTTTTTTTCTCCCCCCAGATTGTGGAAAACTGCGTGTGCACGCTGAGGAACCTGTCGTATCGTCTCGAGCTGGAGATGCCCCCATCCCGGTTGATGGGTACCCAGGAACTGGACACGCTCCTCGGCAACGATCCCTCCAGCAAGCAGATGGACTTCATCTGCTGGGGTTTGAGGAAGAAGAAGAAGAAGAGGTCCTGGCAGGATCAGAAGGTGAGTCCGCCTCGAGCGCTGAGTATGTCTTATTATTCCTAAAAACAGTTTGATTGTTGATTTCGTTGTGGTTTGCTACAAAAAAAAAAAACAGGATTCTTCTATCTTGAGTAACATACTGTAGGTATTGCGCAATAGTGGCAATCTTGAGGTTCACAGCTCAGTTCCTCTGCAGTGGGATGGCGTTGGACCTATCCCAGGATTCTCTGGGAGTCCGAAAGGGGCGGAGATGCTTTGGCACCCGTCGGTTGTGAAGCCTTACCTCACCCTGCTGGCCGAGAGCTCGAACCCGGCCACGCTGGAGGGGGCAGCTGGGTCCTTACAAAATCTCTCAGCAGGGTCCTGGAGGGTAAGATATGCGGGTCGTAATCAGAATTTCTCAGATTGGATAATGCTAATGTGTTGATAATTGATGGTGGCTAATAACTCAGAGTGTTTTTCTCCATCAGTTCGCAGCTTATATCCGAGCGGCGGTGCGTAAAGAGAAAGGCTTGCCCATCCTGGTGGAGCTGCTGAGGATGGATAACGACAGGGTGGTGTGCTCCGTGGCTACAGCGCTGCGCAACATGGCACTGGATGCCAGGAACAAGGAGCTGATCGGTCAGTTACTCGAGACTAAACACCTGATTGGGCAATAGAGCAAAACAAATATGGAGGACAAAGTCTTGTGAATAGTCTATTCAAGCTTTAAAAACGAGCCCACACTGCCTCCTGTCGTTTAGGCAAGTACGCCATGCCGGATCTGGTGACTCGCCTCCCGGGACACGGACCCTCGCTGCTGTCCGATGAGACGGTGGCGGCGGTGTGCTGCGCCCTTCACGAGGTCACCAGCAGAAACATGGAGAACGCGCGGGCACTCGCCCAGGTGGGCGGCATCGACAAGCTGGTCAGCATCAGCCGAGGCCGCGGGGAGAGGTACGAGGAGCGCTTTAATGCACAGCGCAGCAACAGTTAAATAAATGCGAACTGGAAAATCTATATTTGTAGTCTTGGATAATAAATGGGTTTAAACTCAAGTAGGCTGGAAGCCGGCCAGGCACTGCATCGTAGAGTCCAAAAACGTTTCCTCGAGCAAAATAAAGAAATGCTTTTTATATTATTCAGCCCAACGTTTGTCTTGGATCACTAAGATTCAGTTTTATCATTATATTGTAAATCTTATCATTATATTGTAAATCTTGCAACATTTTATAGGATATTAATATAAATATAATTGAATAAATATAATTTAATGTTCATATAATATTCAATGATGCCGGTTTCCTTTTTGAACTCATTGTATTAAGATTATTTTTAAAAAGAATTTCTCGAGCACTGAAAAATCTAAAGTATGAAATAAAATTCACTTCAGCGTTGTTATTTCAGCCAAAGTGAAAATCTGAACTAATCCTAGTAAAAAAATTCAGTTTAGTTTTTCCTATTACAGTGAAACCTCATATTAGGAAAAGAATGCTCCCTCCCCACCCCCTCCCAGGTTCAGACACACACACACTGTAGGTAAGATGAGAAGGGGGAGGCTGATTCCTTCTCTTACTTCACACACATACACACACACATACACACACACAGCGCCTGCACGCATAAACGGAAACACTTATCTGTCGGGATTTATTTTTTCCTTTTTTAAAGGTAAAGTGCAGGTTAATTTGTTTCATTTTTGTATTTATTTTTTTGGACTGTGGAACGAATAATTTGAGTTTCCATTACTTCTTATGGGAGAATTTTGCTTTGATTTATGAGTGGTTTGGAATACGAGCCCGCTCCCGGAATGAATTATGCTTTTAATCCAAGGTTCCACTGTAATATCTATTGGGCCAGGTGTTTGTTTACTTTGGGCAAGTAGTACATTAGTAGATTATTTTAAAGTAGATTATTAAATCTGGCACATAACTGTTCATAACATCACTTTTTTTTTTCTAGGTGCATTACCCTTGTTTCAGTGTCTTCAGCATACTCTATGTACACATGGTAAACTATCGCATTGATTGGCTTCGTTGAGTGATGCGTATAACCACGCCCACCTCGAGGGAAAAAGCTCTATGTTTTTTCAAAAAAGTTCTGGATTTTGTGACATAAAAGGTTGCAGGTTTAACTTCAGGCAAATACTAAAGGACTGGCAAAGTTTCATTTAATTCTGGAAAGAAAATGGTTTTGGGTCTGGTTATCTGGCTGGTTATCTGGTTATCATTGAAAGAGCGAGTTCTAGATTCAGCTTCAGTCTCGTGGTTGCAGTGGATCCTGCGACAAGAAAAGACCTTGGTTGAGATGCCAGTCATGAACACGGCATGAACTTAATTGGACGTCATGTTCCTCTCTCTCTCTCTCTCTCTCTCTCTCGTTGTCCTTCAGATATTCCATGAAGGTTGTGAAAGCTGCAGCGCAGGTCCTCAACACGCTGTGGCAGTACAGAGATCTGCGCAATATCTACAAAAAGGTGAACTGCCCCGCCCACAGGACTGTCTATTATTTCCACTTACTCAGACTGTTCCTTAGCTTATAACATTTGCCCTGTGCTCTGGTTGGCTCGTCAGGACGGGTGGAACCAAAACCATTTCATCACCCCAGTGTCGACTCTGGAGCGAGACCGGTACCGATCGCAACCCACGCTTCCTACGAGCACCCTACAGATGTCACCTGTCATCCAGTCAGGTCAGCCAGCAGCGATAAACATGATCTGTAACTAATGGGACGGATGAACAGAGTTAACCTTTTGAGTGACGATTCCTGTATTCCTGCCAGGTGGTAGCGCCACTTCCTCCCCGGCCATGTTGGGCATAAGAGAGCACCGGCTGAGTAAGAGGAGGGCTCAGTCTTCTATGCAACTTCATAACTATTACGGAGACGCCAACAGAAACAAAACTCTGTACACAGGTACGCCTGAGGAGTCGCCAACAGGTTCTGCCTTACGGAATCAGAATTTTCACCTGCAAGAAGGTATTTACATTGTTTGTTTTTTTTACCCTGGAATCAATCTTCACAACTCTAGAGCTGAATATCAAATGATAGATTTTGCTTATCGTAAAGTTACATCAGTTTTGTAGATTGTATAGCACAAGGAGACTGGAATCGTTAGCTTTAGGAGTGTGTTTGAAATTTGATATGACGAACATGGTGGTGGTAGCATCAAGTTATTATTATTAACCGTACATTTTCTCCCTTAATAATACCACCTTCGTCTTCATAATGCTGTTTGCTTTATAAACTGAGAAGACCTTTTGATTGATTGTAATTTATTTTCTTGTGTTTCAGGGTCAGGAACGCATTCCGCCTATTTCATAAGCTCCTACCCGTCTCCTTCTCATGAGGAAGCTCACAGGTCACAGGTGAGCCATTTCCAGCTGTGAATCATAAGCAGACTGTCAATTCGATGTGATTCATTGTGATGTTTATTTATTTATTTATTTATTTTTATTACTCAATTCATAAGCACTAATGTTTATTGTCTGATTTGTCCCAAGCTGCTAGATTTATTATTAGGCTTTAAAGCAATAAATGTTCATAAAAAGAATCTAATAAGCATTAGTTCTGGCTGAGTAATCTGATTGGACGAGAGGCATTACACATGTTTAACTATATGCTTCACTCACCATCCCAGGTGTTCTAACAACCACTAATGACACTAACTGTGTGTCTCAGCGTGGGTGAGAGTAGGTCTGTATGGTCCGCAGTACTGAGGAGAGAGCAGCTGCCTGACAAAACCCACATTCACACCCAGTCACAGAAGCACTTTCAGCAAGAACACACATCTGATAACGTTATGTCGTCTTAAACAACACGCCGTCTCTGCAGTAATCGCTTCTAAGTCGTTCTGAATCGCCTCTGAACTGTCTTTTATTTATGGCCACAAAGATAACTAGCTTCTAACACAAGGCTGAATCCCAAATCTCTCTCTATTCGCTGATCAAGGGCACTACAGCTGATGTGATATATGTTTTTTGAGCACGATAACTGGTTAAATAAACAAACAAATCATAATCTGTTGATAATAAATGGTGTTTGTGGAACTGTTATATAAAAGCAATATCACACTCGAGGTCGTACTGTCTTCTGCTCCACACTCCAGTCCAGTAGGTGGCAGTATTGTCCATTAACTCAGAGTATTTTACATTTACATTCAGGCATTTGACAGACGCTCTTATCCAGAAAAAGTGCTTTGAAGTTTCCGTCATTGCATTGATCCTTATACAGTGGAACCTCGGATTACGAGCATAATTCGTTCCGGAAGTGGGCTCGTATTCCAAAACACTCGTAAACCAAATTTAATTTTCCCATAAGAAATAAAGGAAATTCTAATAATTCGTTCCACAGCCCAAAAAAATAAATACATAAAAATAATTAACACGAAATATAAAGTAAAAATAGAACAAATTAAAGGTAAAAATAAATCCCGACAGATAAGTGTTTCCATTTATGCTCACAGGCACTGTGTGTGTGTGTGTGTGTGTGTGTGTGTGTGTGTGTGTGTGTGTGTTTCTCTCTCTTGCGCTGCCGAGTGTGTGTGTTATGTGTGTGCGCGCGCGTAATTTGACACCGTGCAGGTTGTGTGTGAGTGAAGCACCTCCTCTCTGCTTCACACACACACAAACACACACACACATTAAAGGCGAGAGAGAGAGAGAGAGAGAGTGTGAATCGACACAGTGTCAAATTACGCATGCACACACATAACACACACACTCAAACACTGACACACACTAAAGACGAGAGAGAGTGTGTGTGTGTGTGAACCGGCGCGGTGTCAAATTACGCATGCGCACACACATAACACATACTCCGCAGCGCAAGAGAAAGAAAAACACAGACACGGATGTTGATTATACCAGTAAGAGACGAGCACTAAGACCCAGCAGGGGAGACGATTACTCACAGCACAAGAGAGAGAAATACCATTGGCTCAGTCGTGATCACGTGACGGTCGGCGTCAAATCAAGAAGCGCATGCGTGATACATGATACTCGGTGCTCGTAAACCAAGACAACGCTCGTTTTTCAAGTCAAAATTTATTAAAAATCTTTGCTCATCTTGCGGAACACTTGTAAACCGCGTTACTCGTAATCCGAGGTTTTACTGTACTGGGTTACTAGGTTACTAACTAACTAACTAATTGTGCTAGCACATCGCGTATATTTTCTAGGAATTCGTCCTTTTTGGACCATTTAAACTAAATAATTTTAAAAGTATGAAATGATTCTGAATCAAAACTGATTAATTCAATGAACCGAATCAACCAACAAAAAAATCAATTAAATTGCAAAAAAACCTCTAAAGACGAGGTTAAGACCGCTACCCTTTGTACAGCTCGATTGATGTTTACTGTCCTGTCTGTGAGCGCTGCATAATAACTGCCACTGGTTTACGAGGACGAGTTGTTAACGGTGATTGTAAAACCATGCAGCGTGCTCCAGTGGCTCGCGCGTACCGATCTCATGCCTTTATTCTGCGCTTCTCCTGCAGTTGTACTACTCAGACGAGCCGACCCAAAGGTCCTACGAGACATACGGAATGTACTTGGGGTCTCCGATGGGTTACGACGACCCGTACCTGGATGAGCCGATCCACTACCCCGTGATGAGCGAGCGGCAGGCGCTCAAGCGCAACACCAACTACGTGGACTTTTACTCCACCACACGCAGGCCTTCCTACCGCGCTCAGACCTACCCCGCATCTCCAGACTCATGGGTGTAGGCACGAGTGTTTGTGTGTGTGTGTGTGTGTGTGTGTGTATGTGTGTGTTACATCTATCTGGTCGTTGTGAGACAATTTTGTTGCGGAATTTATCCCTACAAGGCCATGCATTGAAGGTGAAGTGGAAGTGACGGCTTTATTTTCATCTAAGGAACTGTGCCAGTGTGTGTGTGTGTGTGTGTATGTGTGTGTGTGTGTGTGGCATCACAGTAACTTAAATGGAACATAAAGCCCTTTAAATTAAAAAAGGAACTCGGTCATATATACTATATGTGAGCCAAAGAAGGATATAAAACAGTCATATTTATCATTTTTAAAATTATTATTAAGGCATTTTTATGAGGACGTCGACGTTTCGCGTACTGTAGACGCCTTCAGAGGATCAACCCACGCAGAAATTATGTTCTGCATTGTACGTTAATGGTTGTCGGTTTTTTTTTATTTTATTATTTTTTTAATGGCATGTTGACAGAATGAAGAAGTCATTAAAAAGAAATTAAACGGTGTAGTTAAATTATTCTATGTCCGGTGCGATATTGATGAAGATCTCCAATCTGTGGAAGAGGAACCCTCTTCATAATGACGTACTGTGCAATGGTAACAAAACGTCCCCTTGTCCGGTCTCGTTGCTGTATTTACTGTTCAGAGTAGTGTGTGCCACGGACTCGTGTACCGATCTGTCGGTTTCCTGTAAAACGTGTGATGTGTGCACCGCAGCGCAACGCCCCGTGTCATGTGACATAGCTGTTTAGAGCAGAATCCCCACTTAGAGACTTTATGGAGACCACGTGTATTATAACACTATGAGAAATAAAGATGAGCATTTGTTTTTGTAAATGTGTGGATGTGTTTTTCTTTATAACCCTTTCATCCATCTATCCATCTATCCATCCATCTATCTATCTATCTATCTATCTATCTATCTATCTATCTACAGTATCTATCTATCCACCAAATAAGCTTGGCGCTACCATCAGTCCTGTGTCATGCCAACAGTAAAGCATCCTGAGACCGTTCATGTGTGGTGTTGCTTCTCAGCCAAGCGAGTGGGCTCACTTACAATTTTGTCTAAGAACACAGCCATGAATAAAGAATGGTACAAAAACATCCTCCGAATTATCCTCCCAACCATCCAAGAACAGTTTGGTGATGAATTGCCTTTTCCTCCATTATGGAGCTCCTCACCATAAGACAAAAGTGATAACTAAGTGTCTCGGGGAACAAAACATGGAAATTTTGGGTCCATGTCCAGGAAACTCTCCAGAACTTAATCTTATTGAGAACTTGTGGTCAATCAAGAGCCGGGAGGACAAATAAAACCCCATTTTGTTCTGACAAATTCCAAGCATTGATTATACTGCATGTCATGGCAACATTGGATTTTTATGATTCCTCTGAACTGGTCCATCAGGGGCAGAATAGTTGTAAGAGAAGAATTCGAAGCATAAGGTTTAATTTATTTTGGGTTTTTACGTTATACCTACAGGGTCAAAAATATACATACACCCACTCAGATTATAAATATAGTGACGCTGAAAGGCTTTTCATTTGCCAAACCAAAGACCTTTGAACTTCGTATTTGTGATGATGAGAGTCTCCATCTGGTAGCTTCTCTGTGCCAACATACAGGGTTTGTTTAACAGAGTTATCTATCTATCTATCTATCTATCTATCTATCTATCTATCTATCTATCTATCTATCTATCTATCTATCTATCTA
>JAQQZT010000037.1:34579303-34592442 GCA_030068275.1 Clarias platycephalus | reverse complement strand
GGAGATTTGTCCATGTTATTTTGAGAATGTCATCTCGGTTTCAAGAAATGAGCCAAACCAATAGAGAAATACTGTAAATCACACACTAATACACACACTTTACATATTTTAAGCTTTAATGAAAGTTACCAGGTTTCCTGTTATAATTAGTGGTTACATTTTAAAAGCTCTCATTTGGCTTTCAAATCTACCATAAGCTTTGTTTTGCTCAGGAGTCTGGATTTGTTAGATAATTGAAAACTTTTAAATGTAAAGTCAAAGTCAAGGGTTTTTGATTTGAGACAGTGTGAGACATTTATTACTTTAAAACCCCAATCTGAAACAAAGACTATTTCTTTTAGGCAGACACTAATTTCCTATCTGCTACCTAAACGCCGTCACCATATCAATTATTCGACATTTGACTTTGTTTATTATATGACATGGAGCGTGATCGACAGCAGAGTGTAGCTACTGTAGCGTTTATGTATTTATTATTTATTTATTTTTAATCTAGGCATATTTTTAATCTAGGCAATATTTCGCCTGATGTTAGCTAGCATGTTAGCTAAACCTGGCCATAATTTTAGCCTCGTGTTAGCTAGCTTCTCCACCCCCTTGTTACTAGCTGAAGTATTGTATAACTATAAGTGAGATGAAAATACAATATTCCAACATTAAATATGTGTATGTTGAAGCATGTCTGGTGTGAGAAATAATTTTGTGGCTAATTTGATGGAACTAAAGTGCAATCTAGAACTACAATCAATTGAATTCTATTTTTAAGGACCATGTAAAAATGTACAGGATTTGTAAATATAATGCAGTTTCACGACCGAATGTAGGTGTGATCACATTTACTTTTACAACAGTCCTGCTGTACTAATCAACACAGGAACTAAAAAAACAATTATGGGAACACTGGGCGTAACCCCCGGGGCGGAGGGGGGGGGGGGGGGGGGGTATTTCGCCACGGATAGGAAGACCATCACAATCAATGACAATCTAACTGACGGAATGGGCTGAGAAGGTTAGTCACCAAAGTCACATAGTCACAGTCTTTCCCCTGAAACCTGGGGAAATGAGACGGCAGACAAGTTGGCAAAAGAAGCAACTAAAAAAGTAAATGTTGAGGTCAATATCGAATTGTCAAGGTCAGAGGGGAGGGGTATAGTGCGGAGACAACAATAGTGGCAACATGAGTGGGATAACGAACCAAAAGCAAGACATTTGCAATAAGAACAGGACAAAGTAGATGTGATAAGGAGGGAGAAAAATCGAAAAAAGAAAGTATTAATTAGCAGACTAAGGACTAGACACAGCAACCTTAATAGCATCCTATTTATAGCAGGTAAACACCTAACAGGATTCTGTCCTCTGGGAAAGTGAGACTGTCGAGCATGTACTGATCTCGTGCAGGAAATATATGCAGAGAGGAGAGATATGGTGGAGAGATATGGTGGCACAGCTCCAAGAACTAAAGGGGAGTAGAAAGCAATGTTAAGAATGGACAGTCAATGATCAGGGAAGGAAGCATTTAATGTTGTTTTTGAGAAAGATTGGACAGAGAAGCTGAGGAGAGAGATCTACAGGTGGCGGTGATGCAACATACAGAACTCCAACTAGACGCAAAGTACAGTAGAAGATGAGGGAAGGATGCATTAGCCGCTTGTAAGGAAGGCTGCTCTGGAAATTTATCTTTAAGATCCCGGGAAGATGAGGGAGAAAGAGATCTGCAGTTGGCGGTAAGGTCAACAAAGAAGAGGAAAATGAAGAATTTTGTTTAATTTTAAGTTAATTTGTAATTGCTAGTGTGTCTCTGAGTTCACCTCCTAATGTCATCCATGGTCCAGAAATGGTCTCTTGTTTTTTAGTGTAAGGAGAGGAGTTGGTTGCATTACCAACAATATCCACACAGAGGCGCGAGAGAGCAGAAAACATCATAAATCATAGTTTAGCTTCATATAATAGGTTATAGAGGATCCTACTTAGTGTCAAAGATGATGAGCAAATGAAATTAAGAGAAAATAAAGAATAATCAATAGTGTACTGTAAAATAACCTCTCCTGTATGCATAAGCATGTTGCAAAGTCATTCATAAAATGATAACACACACATTGTCAGGAATTTCTCCAGTCGAAAGTGATTCCTTGACCTATTCTGTTCGTTTAAAGAGTATCTGTGGTCTCCCACAGTTTTTTTTTTTTTTTTTTCATTACCACACAATTTCAACTAATTTCAATAGAGTCCGTAGAGTCAGTTTAGGAAGCTGACCTTCCTAAAATGGCGGCGGCGGTGACGTACCGTCCTTACGTCTAAGGCTTTTCCGCCTTGTCCTTGCGTCGGTCGCAGGCGTACAGGGGGAGGGGGCGTGTCTGCAATCTGTAATCAGCGCAACAGCTGAATTGACCTCAGTGGACGCGCGCGCAGTGAGCACGAGAGACTTGGTGTTAATGGTACAAGTGCGCGCGGAGGAGACGAGTCGGAGTTTTAAACCGGATTACACTCATTCTGTAAGTGATTTTCGTTTTATTTCATTTTCAGAACTATTTATCTGGTTATTGTTTGTTTTTTGTTGTTGTTTATATGCGTGAAGTTTTAAACGAATTTAATTGTATGACATTTTGATTTATTTGTCGCGTGAGTTGTTGGAAAGCGCACGCGCTCTTTAATTATTATTCTTTTTTTTTTTTTTTTTTAACTCGAGCGTCCGTTATTTAACGGTCACTCAGAGTAGATTCTCGTTCACTGTACATTCCCTAAACATATAACGCTATGTTTATTATTTCTGTTTATTTATTTAGGAGTTTTTCTATTTGTATATAATTTTTTTTATTTATTCTACCAAATGCCTAATAGGTGTTTAACAGTGATTCCTTAATTTCATAGACATAAAACTAAAATGATTTGATGACTCATACTGTACTAGTCTTATGTTCAACCAATTAAATACCCTGTAGAATTTGTATGCCCCGCCCACATGGGCGTGTCTATCTCAAAAGTAGCAGCTTTTTTGTGGAAATATGTTCCTGGTGTATTGTAGGTCAAGTCAAGTAGGCTTTTATTGTCACTTCAATCATATACAGTTCAGTACAAAGTGGAACGAAACAACGCTCCCCAGCCGGATTTCATCACAGCATCACGCAGAACTGGCTGGACAGAATTTAAAGAAACCTTTGCAGTACTTAGATCTCTGCCTGAAGTTTAATCTGCACCATAAGTGAAATCACAATGTTGAGTAAAAGTGATTTTATGAACAGTTATGTGTCGGATTTAATAACATTCTTTATAATAATCTACTAATGCGCTACTGTCTCAATGTAAACAAACACCTGCACCAATAGATATTAATTAGAAAAGATAAACTGAATATTTTTACACTTCGCCAATTTATCATTTATGTTTAGATCACTTTCTAACAGGTCCACAACACACAAGCCAAACGACAAAAAGGAAAACTGTTGCGCATGACTTTGAGATGAAAATCCATCTGTTGATCGACCTACAAGACGGCGAACATCACGAGAGTCCTGGATTTAAAAGAAACAAAATGGAAAAACATTCTCTCCTTCCTTTAGTCCCAGTTTTACGATCAGTAGCTTAGAAGGTAATTATTACAATGTTATGTTGCTTACAGAAGCTGTCAGTAGCACTACTCTTATCCTTCATCTCACATAACCACAGCATGAGTAATTAGAAAAAAATATTATATGAAGTAAAAGTTGCTTTTTCCATAAGATCGGGTCCGTCCTGTGCCGTAACGATTTATCAGGAACTCGTACAAGATGGTACATAAGGTTTCGTGTCTGATTTCTCACTCAGCGAGATTTAGGACACGTTTTCCATATAAGGAAACGGGGTCGTTTTCCCTAGTGTCGCAGCCATGAAACCTAATTAAAACATCTCTGTCCTCGTTTTTTTTTTTTATAACTTTTTTACGTCAATCAGTGGAACAGCGCCGCCAACGCATCAGGTTTTTTTCCTTTCTGGTCCTTGTTACAGAGCGTCCCTGTGTTATCTTTTCTTTTTTTCTCCAACCTGGAACATTGACACGTACGTTCATGAACCTCCGCCTGGTTTAATTAATGACGTCATCCCACTTGCATATGCTCATACAGTCGGCGTGGGGAAAGTATTGGCACCCTTGAAGAGATCAGCCAAGAAGCTGGATGTACACGTAAAGTCAACCGTTCAATTTTACAAGATGATAATAATAAAATTGAAGACACCTAATTAGCTAACTAGCTAAGACAACAAATTAACAACATGATTAAATAAGGTGTTTTATTAAAATAATGCTTTACAGCATTGATGTTGTCAGTTTAATATCAATATAATATTAATATTATAATAAATGGTGTCTTAGTAAACTTTCCTGAGGTGTTAAAAGTATCACAGAAACTTTTTAAAGTATTTTGTATAAAAGCTAAAATGTCCACCCTAGCTGTGATGGAAAGCACATGGATTTTTACTGTATTGAAATTTTTTTGAAGTTCTATCTGTAAGACATAAATTTTGAAAAAAAAAAAAAAAAAAACCTCCCTCCCTTTTTCAGCATTAAAAAAAGATATTAAAGAAAAGTATAGATATTAAACAATAGATGTAAGATATTAAAAATAGATATTAAACAAGTACTCTCCCTCCCGCCCCCCTCCTGAGACACTAACCAATCACGGACATTTGGATGCTCAAATGGCAGATAGTGCTGTTAATAAACTTGCCTATATTGATGCATATGTAGCATCATAAAAACATTTTAAAGTATAATGATATGATGTTAGTCATATCGCTCACCCTGATTTACATAACTTGTTGATAACACTGATTGCTTTTTCCCCATTAGAGGTGGGGGGTGGGGGTGGCGATTCAGTTATGTATCGTGATTCTTTGTGTGATTTGTTTGAGGTGGCAAAGCATCGCTGTTCTTCAATAGTCTTGCGGGTGGTGGCGCTCTAAACTATTCACACATTGAAAGGGAAGCACAACATGCCATGAAGTAGAAGACAATTATTTGCAAAGTTTATTTAGCATTTAAAAAAAAGTAAATTCAAATTGAAACGGGTATCGTGATATCGTATTGTCCGGTCCCTGGTTGATTCCCATCCCTAGTTTCAACCGTATAACGTTCAGGCGGGGATATTTTCATGTGTCTTCTGTCATCTTTTATTATCGTGATGTCATACTGTATTACTGTACGTGCTTGTGGGACAAACGTCACTCGTTGCATGTGCTTCACACTTTTCACGTTTTTTTTGTCTCCATCATCCGGTTCCTGGATTGAGCTGTATTGGTGTCACTTTGGATTCTCACTGTGATTATTATAAACTCCATAAGTTTATTAAACTCGCTACATTATGTCCTAATGTTTCCTGCTGCTCTTTGTCTCAAAGTCATGAAGACGCGAGCTGTGCGTTTTCCGTACCTACCGTACTGTACTTCCGCCGCGATCCTTCCATCCTTTCACTTCCATCCCCACTTCTCTTCAATCTTCTCCTTTTCTATTTTCTGCCCTTGTACCATTTGATTAAACATCTTTTTCGCTTAAATGAAGCTCGGAGTTTTAGCCCGAGGCCTCCGGGAACATATAATTTTCCAGAAACTAAACTCCAAGCAGTTATTAAAAGTTGAGGTCCAGCGGTGGTCAGACCAGTTTTCCAGCCGCGTGGGGGTTTTTGGGGCTTTGCTGGCGAATAGACCAAACTCGAAATCTTAATGCCGCTTTCTCCGCTCTGTAATTTTATATCGGGTTCTCGCTGTTTTTAGTCTCGCCGGAGCATCGGTGCCCCTTCTTTGCCTCACGTCTATACTGATCTTTACTGATCTTGAGAAATAAACCGTGTTCAGGCCTCAGATGCAGAAACACATCTGTAGGAACTGACATCATTAAACTTCTCCCCGTGGAATTTTCAACCTTCAACTATGAAAAAAAACAAACAAACAAAAAACAGTCCTCGTGATGGAATTTCTACCCCCTAGGACCTCGTGAACATCCCCTCGACACTCAAGTTCAGCAAGTGGCATCAAATCGAATGCATGAGCATAAACCCAGCAGCAATTTTACTTTTATACTGTAGTTACGAATATTGAGGAGGAAAACAGATATCATTGATCACACACACGTTTTTTTTTTTTTTTTTTTTTTGTAGCTCAAACAAACGGGTTGAAAATATCATAATTCCTGCTTGAATGAGAGATCGATGCTGTAACAGGGGTTAAGTTTCCACCACGTGCAAACAGAAAGAAGGCATTATAACATGAAAGAACCAGGAAATAGGTTCAATTAAACTGCAATTGTACCGATTCTGACGGGACTGTAAAAAAGAAAAAAAAAGAAATCTGCTTCTTGTGCGTCGATGTGCTGCAAAACCCCACATGTTGCAGATTTATTCCAGGCTCCACACCAAGTCCCACAGGGCGCCCGTCTAGGAAATAAACCCTCCAAAATAAATAAATATGACCATGAGTGCGTACGTACCAGTGAGAAATTTTGACATAAACGCTCGAAGAACGGTTCAGGGAACGCTGAAACAGTGTTTACAACTGTCTTATAGTAAAGTATTTTTTATTATTTTTTATTCTTTGGTTTCCTCAGCCTTCTGCGGTAAAGGCTTAACCCTTTCATGTGCGTAACGGCAAACAGACCACATGATTCGAGTTATCTCGTGCCGTACAGCAGTCATGTACAAGGAGATGATTTGCTGTTCGTGACCCCGCTTTCTTCTGCCGCGCATATGTGACGCGTGGCTGGCGCTCAGGAAGCCGAAGCCGCGCGTGCAGAACTGGCACGACCGTAGACGTCCTCGACTCGGAGCCCACGTCTCCCAGCGCTAGGATGTGGTCACGCTTTCATATCTGAGTTATTAGTGTCAGACCCGGGGAGCTTCATGTCCCGTTTTAAAGCGAACCTGGAAACGATTAGGGGTTGCCGCTCAGCCAGATGGCGGCTAATCGATCCCAAAGACCGTGATCGGCGCATGCCAACACGCGGCGTTGCGCTGTTCAGCAAGCATGAACGGCTCCTTAGATGTTTCTCAAATCTTTACGAGTTGTGGGTGGATGTGACACCAGTTTAAACGAGATACTGGTGGAAAGCGGTGGCATGTTGTACAGAGCTTGGAGTTCGTTAAAGGAACTGATTTTGGGTTGCATGATTTTTCTCCAGGCAGAATCGTAGGAGATGGTGACTCTCTCACCCAGTTCTCAATGTTTCAGCCAAAAACATTCATTACACTCGAGCAAAAATAAAAATCTCACACCGTCTACTCAGGTTTTTCAACTAAAAAAAAAAAAAGCTTTTTCTTAATTTTACAAGTTTTAATGTGAATAATTTAAAAGCTGGGAACGACCGATACATTATCATCATCACGATACCTACTGTAGGTGCTGATTTGATTTATGTTGCGATTCTCTAAGTATAACGATTTTACAGTATAAATCTCCTGATTGTCAGTGTGTGAATCGTTTAGAGCACCACCTATAGGATTATAGAGGAACTGCAGCATTTTCCAACCTCAAATGCGAACTTGTATGTAAAATAAAAATTTCTAATTATTTTTAAAAATACCACAGGGGGAAAAAAAAATTACCTCAGAAAACAATTGTAATACGTCACTGAATCTATTTTTTTTTCTCTCCTATTTCTAGTTAACAATAATAAATAAAAATAACGTAGAAAGCGCCGGTGCTTTTTGGACACTCGGCTAACTCTACAGTACGTCATGGCGTGTGTTAGTTTCTTTCAATTTTTTTTATTTTTTTTATTATTTACATGTATGTACATGCCTGGTCAGTAGTATATATTTTTGTTTATCAGTGTATTTTACCTTTTGTTAAACTGTGTAAAGCATACACTCGGAAGAAGTACAACAGCAACAACAGAAGAAAATGTAATGGTTTGACACTTGAAACAAGGTGTCAAAATGTCCCCCCTCTCCAGATTCTCATTGGTTTGAACTCATGATGGTTATTGTCCCCTCTTGAGTCTACAGCAGGACAGATGTTTTGGTCTGCTTCCGTGGTTACACGTCACGTGAGTGACAGCAGAGGCTCGTAAACGAGGAAGAGCGCCGAGAGACGTGTGTGACTGAATCATTTGCTAACCCCTGACCCGATTGGTGAATCGACAGTGGTTTGTTTTTACCGTGTGAGCGTTTTGCAAGACAAGCTAATTTTTAAAATCAATTTTAACTCTAAAAAACGAGCGAGGTAATTTGTTTGCGCTTTGTCTGTCACATGATCACAAATGAGCCGATGGTTCTTCTATCTCGCGCGCTGTGGGATTGTCATTCGTATAGTCTACATCCATGCTCGCCTGTACCGTTTTTGATAACGTTGTGGCCGTGTACGTGTGTATGCGCGTGTGAAGCATTTTTGTTGTGTGTGTCCAAGTATAGTGACTGTTCTTTGGTAACTGCAAAAACAACCCCATGAAGAGAAAGGTTAAAAAGGCTGTAGCAGTGCGGGAGATGAATCTGTTTAACGACAATGTAACGTTTCCTCCAAATCCTCAGAAGGAGGCATTAGAGAGGTTCCCTGTTAAGGACGTTTTCCGGGCCTCCGAGTGGCGCAGTGGTAAAGGTCCGGAGATCGCTGGTTCGATTCCCGGGTGATGCTGTAACCTCTCGCAGCTGGAGGTCTAGAGAGAGCTGATTGGCAGAGCTCTCTCAGAGGGGAGGGATGAGAGGTACTTGGTGCTCCCACATTAATCACAGCCAATCAGGGGCGTATGTGAGCTCACGCAAGCGGAAGGAGCGGATAGCGCTGTCCTCCGAGTGTGTTACGCCGCCCCCAACGGTGCGTGAGCGAGCAGTTCGAAAAGATGCGGTCGGCTGGTGTCCCATTCGGTTCGGAGGAAACGCATGATAGTCTTCGACCCTCCCGACTGAGTGGTAGTAGTAGCCTTAATGTGGGAGCCCCCTAGTGACAGGAAGGAATTGGACACGACTAAATTAGGGAGAACATCGCGGGGGGAAAAGCAGTGTTTCGGTTTGAGTATGTGTGTGTGAGAAAGTTGTCCTACACAGTTTCCCCTCCCTCCTCCTCTCCTCTCTCATCTTACTTCAGCCATGATTCTTTTCAAAGGTAAACTGCAGCAACATTAATTTGTTTTAATTTTACTTTATATTTTGTATTCATTATTTTTATATGAATATTTTTGGGTCGTAGAACGAATAATCTGAGTTTTCATTATTTCTAATGGGGGGAAATTCGCTTCGATATACGAGTGATTTGATATACAAGCACAAGCTTCCCAGAGCTAATTTCGCAATCCAAAGTTTAACTGTACGTGAAAACGTGAATGCAGCATGATCCCAATGCAGGGAAATGCACGCACACGTAAATTTCCGTCATTCAAAAATGATGTGTATTAATTATTATATTAAATATTATATTTAAACCACAGTCAGCTGATTCGATTGGATGTTTTTTCAACTGTGTGAATCTATAAAATTGTAAAATGTAACAGGAGAAAAAGTACTGTTCCTTTTGTTGATTTTATTTTGTAGTAATCAAGTGCTATAGCAACATCTTGAAATGTCATATAGCAGGATATAACTGACTTATCACCCACTCCAAACATGAATAAACACTGAATACACTTTAGCAAACCCCTATAGTAAAATGTATTAAAGGACACCTATTATGCAAACAATTGTTTTTAGACACAAACAAAACACATGAGAGAAACAGATTTCCTGTACAGCTTGTCCATTTTCCAATTTTTGTATTGGCTGGAGTTTAAACAAGAGATTAGATTTTTCCCCCTGTTGTGACCTCACATAAGAACGGCCCCTCCCCCACTGCTGGTTGCTCTGCTCCGCTCTGCTGTGCTCAGGAGGGCTGTGGCTCAGAAGTAGCTCAATTATACATAAACGATTTTTAACTTGTTCAAAAAAATAGTAACATATGGGACCTTTAACACGGGTTGATGATCAATTTATAATGTAGTTGCTGTGTTTAAATACGACGGCCTCGAGGGATTTTTGTTTTTTTTTACCCGAGCAGAAATCTTATCCAAGAAGACTCACGAGTCGTCCTTGCCGCGTTCGCTGGCAGCTGCGGCTCTGTGGCTCCGCGACAAGGAAATCTGCAGAGACCGCAGTTCTTTTCGTCTGGAGCAGAGTCTTCATCATGAGGAGCACTTTTAAACCCAGACCGCCCGGTCTGCACCATGCAATTTTAATAACGCTCCACTTATTTTCCCATGAGCTGTCCTGTACGCTATTCAGAGTCTGTTCCGTCCAAAAAGCCCTAAACTAGGATCGAATGAGATTTGAGAGCTAAGGAAAGGAATGAGCAAAGCTCTAAGTCATTAGTTATATGTAGAAAGTGAAGGAGTATCACATGAAGCGTCTGTGGGTCTGTGGATCAGCTCTCCGGCCGTATCGTCATTTTCGATCGGCGCAAAAAGGCTAAAACCATGGCAGTGTGTTCATGGATCAGCTGTTCAGGCAAGAATCGTCAGCTCTCGCAAAGTTAATCAGGAACCAGGCAGTGGGCGGGGCCTATCCGGCAAACCTCCGGCCCACTGACATCGTGGTAGACACGCAGGCATTTCCTCTGATTGTTCATAATGAAGAATGACCCAGATATTGTTGGCGCTTTTATTATTTAGCAATTTGGAAACACTAAGACTTTTTTTTTTTTTTTTTTTTTTTGAAATCAGTGAAATCTGTTTATGGGATACAATGCAATTAAACTCTCTCTTCTGATTGGTCGAGTTTTAATCATAGAGGCGTACAATTAAATTATTTACCCTAATTATTTACCCGATCTTTTTAGGTTTTGATTAATTGAATCAGTGGACCTGTTTTTAGATCAGAATCAATTCACACTTTTTAAAACATTTAGATAAACAAAAAAATGTAACTAAAATGAACAAATTTTTTTTTTTTTTGTGCAGAAATGTACAAACCACTTCCATCTTTTGCAAATACACTCATTTTCCAAGATTATTGTTGCTGCTTCTTCTTTTGGAGTTTTTATGCAGTGAATGTGTTAGTGCCACCTACTGGACTGGAGTGAGCCACAGAAGATTAAAAAAATATATTGCGGACATGACTTTTAGGAAAAATCCATAACACAAGTTATACAGTGTATTAGATACTTTTTTTTAGTAGTTTTAATTACTTCAGAATCTGAAAGAAATATAGCTGCTTAAGACAACAATCAACTATAAGTGATTAAAGTAATTAAAAGGATAAATTGTATGACTTCTGAATAAATGTTCTTCGAAAACAAAAATTTTAAACTTTAACTCTTGTTTCTTTATTGCATACAGATTATTTGATAGAAAATCTTAGTAATTGAAAGCACGTTTTTGTCACATGGTATTGAAGGAAATGTTTGTGAAAATTACAGATTGATTTTTTTTTTTGTTTGTTTGCTTGTTTCTTTCTTTTGTAGCTTTTGACTCGAATTACACGGGTTTTTTCATTAATTAATTTAAGAGAACATAAAAAAATCAATTATTTCAGGAAATGGTATTATTTCATGCGGTTATTTCTAAGTTAAAGCCTGGAAGAGAATTATTGACCGCATGTCTATATCACTGTTTTGCACGTGTGAGAAATCCTAGTTCTGTTTTACGAACAAAGCCGCTTCCTGAAGCCCAGAGAAAACAAAGAGTCCAGGAGATGTAGAAGGACAGCAGGAAATTAACATCAGCGGCTAAACGCACAACAGGATTATCAAATTAAAACCCAATTCATGGATTTCCTTGTTGCATCTGTCTTGATTGTGTGTCTTTTGTTTTTGTTTTTTGTCCATAGGAGTATCGTGAGGATTAAATCACAGGGAAGCAGAGAGAGATTTGGTCATGCGTAAGGCAGGACAGAGGAGTCCACACGAGCGAGGAGGAAAAGGGAGGAAGAAGGATGGAGGTAAGAATAGAGACCTCTGGGAATGTTTATATTATTATTATTATTATTATTATTATTATTATATATTTTTCCCTTACAGTTCTGGCACTTAAAACCTACATTATCCAAGTTATGCTTTTCAGGGGTCCAAGCACCAGAGTCGACTCAGGTCTGTGATCAGTCAGTGGAGGTTTCAGGAAGAGGAAGCTGCATTGCTGTGAAATGTTTTATGCCATAATGATGCTCCATTAGGGGATTTAGTGAACAGGAAGTGATTCTATGATGGTGGCATCATGGGAAGTAAATTCAACATGAGTCAGTACTGTGGCCGGGTAAAAAGGAAGTCTGAGACATTTTGCAGTGAGTGTCCAAGAGTTGTCAAGTTTCCTTTGGGGAACACCACGTGTGAACGGTCAACATGTCAGGAACACGGCGCATGATTGGCCACTGATTGGACGGCAAGTCAGGAGCACTGCTACTGATAGTGTGACGACTCCAGAAAACAGCCTGTGATTGGTCAACAGTTTGGTCAACACAATCATTATTTGGTCAGCAAGTCAGGAACAGAGCCTCTGATTGGTTTACAAGTCAGGAACAGAGCCTCTGATTGGACATTAAGATCGACATTATTAATAATCCTGTTATGATTGCCCTACTATTTATAGCTCCACCCACACGTCATTGGTTTGTGTACACTTTGGGGGAAGAGTTATTAAACTCAGCACAGGTACGGACCACGTAAAAGCCATCAAAAGTTGTGTGCTTGTGTAGGTTTTACACCAAATCTTGTCTTGGATCTCAGGTTTTGTTCTTTTCAAGCAGCCTGGGGGGGTCAGTCGTGGTACTCCTGGTGAATATGCTCATTCACATCAGCGGTAAATCTCTGCGGCATGTTACTCTACCCCCCCCCCCCCTCTCTCTCTCTCTCTCTCTCTCTCTGGGTACAGACACGGTACTGGTACAGTCTGTCCCTGATTCCTCTCCCCAGACACCCTCCTTTATAACAGAGATGCTCCAATTAACCTCCTTCATCCTTTCTACGCTTAACATCACTCACTCGGACACTTTATACGGGTCATGTCGACGCTTCGCATCCGTGAGCCGGCAAACAAATCACACCTAATTCACATGGTTAAAAATGAATAAATAAAAGTTTCAGTATGACGGGAGAACAACGATGCTTTTACGGTGAACTTACGGCAAAACATGTATTATAATAAAACTTTCCCAGATAGCAAGGTGACATTGATTCAATGTTGAAATTTCATCAGAATCATCATTTTGGTTGAGGTTGATTAT
>JAQQZT010000037.1:34567987-34576195 GCA_030068275.1 Clarias platycephalus | reverse complement strand
ATGAACTATCAATAAATTTTATTATTGGGGCGGGGCTATTTACAGATTATTCACAGATTAAGGGTAATGAACTATCTGTAAATAGCCCCGCCCCTAATAACAAAATATGTTAATACTGTGCTGCTATAAAAAACATATATATTAAACCGAGTGGATGCGCATCTGGATATCGTTAGTTATTAAAGATTCGTTTATGGTGTTTGAGTATGGTTTCAGAAAAATTATTCAAGCTACTGCATCTCTGTAGCCCAGTCTCATTGTGAGCTTCTGTGCGCAAAACATCACGTGGTAATGTCTTGTTGCTGCTGTGTGTAAATGTGTGAATGTGGCACCGTGTGACAAACTATATTGTTAGGTATTTATTTATCCATAATCTGTAAATAATCTGTGAATAGTCCTGCTCTTAATAGCTAAATGTTGGTTAGAAAGTTACTAGCCCCTAAACTATGAATAGCCCCTCCCCTTAAAAGGAATATGCACTGTTAATAGCCACTAATCTGTGAATATTCTGTGAATAGCCCCGCACGTTAATAGCAAAATGTTATGTTCGATAGATAATCAGGATGTTACATCAGAGTTGTAGATGCGGCCATTTGCACTTTGCTGAATAAGTTTTTATTTCACCTTAAACAGTCATGATCGATGTAGAATGATTTAAGACTTAACGTTTAAACGATGTATAATATGTAGTTAATTAACACAATCTGTATAACATTTAAAGGTTCCGCCAAATTAAATGCGTCTGGATGAAAGACGCACACTGAGCAGAAAAGAAAGAGATGCAAGCGAACATTAACAGATTCTGCAAAGAAAAAACCCCACACACACTTTATAATCAGTTCACACCGGACAGCAGTTTGAAGGATGGCCGTCGCATGATTTTTACACACATTGCATAGATTTGCATAAATTTATATCCTGCAGTGCTTCTGCTCTCTGCTGAAAGTCATTCAAAGTCTCCAAACTAAAACGTAACCTTTATGCGTTTGTCACATATTCGTGTTGTACCTTTGCGGTCGAGAAAATCAAAAGGATGTCGATCCCGTTCACGTGAGATGACATTCGCAGATGATTACGTGTCCTCTTGTCCTGTCTCTACTCCCTTTTGCTCTCTCGCTTTTATTTATCGACTTTGTGGAAATTGGGTATTGGATTCGAGTACTCTGGGTGCTCTGGAGCAGAGACTCTGTGAAGGTTGCTTCTGGGAATTTAGTTTGAAGTGCAGACTGATATGCTGTGTAGCCTCAGGATAAGGTAAGGTGTGTGTGTGTGTGTGTGTGTGTTTGTTTGAGATGGGCCTGTCGGAGCAGGCCGACTCCTCTGCCTTCATGTTGAGTAATTTTTTTCTTTTTTTTCCAAATCCATTAGCGTGTTGTCTCATCTGTGACGGTGCCCACGTCCCGCTGACTCAGCAGCCTCGCTCTCTTTGTGTCTCCACACACTCCAGGCATGTTTACTCCGCACTTTTGAATACGTTAGCGTTTCTATAGTAACAGCATGTTCACGGAGGAGATGTCGCGTGTAATCGGTGATATGAACTATTCCGTAAGCAGAGATCTCTGGAAGGAGCCTCCAGTGTCGGAGGTAAAGCTGTAGCATGTAGGAAGTTTTCCAACAGGTGAGTTTACAGATAAGGTGTGATGTCATCCTTTAAGTGAGCACTGACATGAAAACTTTAACAACCATGTACAGTACAATCAAACAAATCTTTTCCCGCTTTTTGTCTGTTTTTCATGTTCAAGGCTTAAACAAGACAATTTCTCACTAGTGTGACCTCATAGTAGATCTGCTCGCCTGATGTGTTCAGCTCAGCTTTTTTCTTTTTTTTACGGGGCTCAGCAGTAGCTCATTTGCAAAAACACTGAAACAGCGTGTTTGTAGGAGGAGTGCAATAAAGTAAGCTTTAGATATAAAAAAATGCACTACCTGAGGGCTATTTCAGCGAGAGCATTCACACACACTTTGGAGGAGCCCCGAAATTGAACAATATGGGACCTTTTAAAAAAAGACAAATTATTAGAGTGGTGTAAAATGAATAAACCAGGTTTAGGAGAATAATTAACTTCAGGGTGAGAACAGTAACTCTGCTTCATCATTGATTAGTTTCCTGTAAAAGCACAACCCCAGGATTTTATTAAAAAAATTAATTTATGATGTCAATCTGGCCACAGTTTTTGTTCGCCACCGTTCGTTATTCTCCTGATTAGCTTAAGGCGAATGGACACGTTGAGTAAATGATTGTAGCATCCAAAAATAAGTTAGTCAATTACGGTGGAGCCTTGTGAACGTTTCTGCCTTGTTGAAAACGAGCGTATGAGACGCGCTTTTAAGTGAGTCGCGTGCGTCCGGATGGTGGGTTTTATCGGCGTAATAACTCCAAGATGTTACAGCTTTCTTTTCTTTCCTAGCTCCCAGATGTGCTCGCCTGCTGTGTGTTTACATCTCCATTTAATTGTTCCACATACCCCCCCCCACACACACACACTCCAAAAGATGTGTTTGCTAAGTGTGTTTGCAGAAATCAGATCTGGAGCGTTGTCGTTTAACGCGGCGTCAGTTTCTACCTACGTTAATTATTGCGAAGGATCACACAGGTTGAGGTCTAACCCGAGCCTTAGGAGGACACTGAACGATATCTGAGGGTGTAAAAACTTTTGCTCGCCACAGCTGCTTTCTAGCAAGCATCCATAAATCACTTCGGTCACGCTGTAATTAAAGAAAAAGGAAGGAAGTGCAGAACAGAGACATAATGTGTGAGTGTGTGTAGTGTGGACAAACATGGTATGCTTCATTTCAACCATTTCATTTTTTCCATCCTTGATGACTTCCTGTTTCCTGTGCATTCGACAGGAAGTGTCCTGTTTTCCTAAGCAGCGACAAAAGATGACATCATCCAGGATCGTTATTTTTACTCCCTCGTGTCAGACGTTAATGTCCGAATGAAGAACGGTTCTACATCCGGGATACTCGAGAGCTTCTCGATTCAATTTTGGATTCTGATTGGTTACAAAGTGTTGATTTATTTCCCATAACATCAGCCCTGACAGTAGTGCAGGTTTATACTTTTGTAGTGATTGTATTTTTTGTTGAATTTGTATTGCTTGGGTTTTTTTTTTTGGTTTTCTTTTGCTGCTCCATCTTCGTTCCATTGCGTTGTCAAGGAAAAAAGTATTTGATGGGTTTCTTAAGGACTAGATAAAAGGATTTTAACCGGAAAGTTAGTTGTGGGAGATCAAAACCAGAAGGGGGCGGTTGTGCAGTAAAGTGGATGCCAACCGCCGGTAACCACAAAGAGGACAAGGCAAGAAAAATTATAGATGCCTTAAGGGTTATGGATGGAGTCTCCAGTGTCGACACACTTCTTTGTGTCAAAAGATGGACATTTTTTTGATAGCTGTTATAACATAATTGAGACCCGGAAGTGACTTCTTTCTTGGACAGGAAATGGAACTATAAATGAAAAAAAAATTCAGTGTTGTACTTTCTTTAACGGATTAAAATTATAACATACAAATTGCTGTGGTGTAAAAGGAATAAAGCACTTCCAGATTTCATTTTATGAATGTTCATCCCTTTATGCAGAAGTTGCACGTCATAAACTTTGTACTGTAATATTCAGTGTTCTATCTAGTGCATGATTACGTTTCTTTTTTTACTACATAAGCATCAGAATTATAAGACATACTTTCTTTTATTAGCTGAAATAAAAGGCCAACAGGTGCCCACAGCTAAAATCAGCTTTTTAAAAAAAAGTTTTATTAGGTTGAAAGGCTTTCATGTTCGTGGTTCAAACACAGTGTTTAACGCGTGCCACGGAAATTCCCGACACCTTCCAGCCTTTCTGTGCGAGTTCGAGCACAGATCCTCGGTACGAAAAACCGCCGGCGCTGCCACACTCCGATATTTGTTCGGAGCAACGGCGGCCGCGTCACCCCGGTCCTCCAGGGCGCGAAATGAGTCACCAGGAATGCTTTCTTTCATTTTGTCAGCACATATTTAGCTGCAGCGACCCTGATTTCCACCACATATGAATGATTTGTAGCTGGATAAATATTTAATCTGGGCTGAACGAGGCAGCAGGCGGAGTAGGTGGGGTGGAGTAGAAATATAGAACTGACTCCAGAGTAATGAACACGGGCATTAAAAAAAAAAAAGAAAAGAAAGAAGATAAAGCACAGAGAGATTTTTTTTAAACCAGGTGCAGGGAACATGGCAGGAATATCACAGTACAGTATCTTAATACTGATACTAATATTTTATAAGGTGTAGGAGATTGGGAAGATTTACGAATACATTCCATCACAGTACACCTTGCGATAGACCGATACTTAAATAATACATTATTACTTAATAAACACCAATTTAATGAAAACTCAGTTGCTTCGTAATATGGTTGATTAACAATCAGTAATCGATTGATCATGAAGTCCAAATATAAGAAAAGGGGGAAAAAAAGACAAAAATACTTCTCATGTCTCTCTGTCCTTGTTTAAAAATGACATGACCATTCCAGTATATCCAATATTGCATAATCGACTGAACTGCAAGTGCGCCCTCTTGTGGTGTAGACGTTAATTGATTTGTGAGCTACGGAGAAATATTATGTAAAACAAACATTGTCGCTTAGGTCTGTTAAATTCTTAATGCCTTGTAATGGTTAATGATTAATAATTAACATTCCTATACCATAGAAATAGAAACAACCTGTGGGAGGATTACTGGATTATTTGGGTGCATGGAGTTTTGTGGGCGTGGCTACATGTATAATCATCAGCGATCACCTTTTTTCAAAAGTAACTTTTTTCAACCTGATTGAATGAAATCTTCATAACTTACAGGGGGGAAAGATTGCATCCGTATTTACATTACACATACATTTAGCAGTTCATCGATCGGAGCAAAAGTAATGGAACACGAGAAAAGGAGGAGGAGTTAGTGTGTATTTATGCTAAGTGGCCCTCTGGAGTCATTTAGTGCGTTTTCACCTTTTATTGAGTTTTGTAGGCGTGGCTAAATGTTTAAAAATGTGCCTTGAACACTTTTCATACCTTATGTTTTTGTTGATCTTGAAATAAAAAAAAAAAATTGGGGGCAAAGACATCCAACTTTATTAGTAGTGAATAAAGACATAATAAATAGTATAGTATTATAAATCCTGCACCAAGCAGATGCTGAGGTGATCATAAGTATGTGCCCCTCCTTGTAACTGCTGCCCATTTCACTGTGAGAGCTCTTTAAGTGTCCGTCTGGACGTGTGTGGTTTATTCTTTTTTTTTTATTTATTTTTTTTACACCAATTTCCAAAGCCGAAGTTTGTGTTCTACTTGACTCTCGCACAATTACTGACACTAGAAGTGTTCAGATTTCACAGCTCCCTCTCACTCACGCTCTTTGCGTGTGTGTGTGTGTGTGTGTGTGCGCGCGCGCGCGTGTGTGAAGTTTGGAAGGACTGAGCTCGTAGAGAGGTGGGCTACACTCCTGGCCCACACGCATGCTGTATTTTTCACAGTTTAATGAAAACCAGTAGGTCTTTTAGAATCGAAGCGTTAGGACCCGGACCGCTGCATTTTTTTTTTTATCTTTTGGAATCGTACAAAGTCGTTCTCAGGTTTCCTCTGAGGGAGAAGGAAAGAAAATAAAACGGCGTCTGGCCCGGCAGTCTGTTTTCACTGCGGGTTTAACCGGCTGGAGAGAAAAGTGCCACCGGTAATGACGGCGGTAATGAGGCTGAAGATGAAGTGGCTGAACGTGAGCAGAGTGTCCGACTGGCACGTTTGCAAAAAAACAAGGAAAAACAGGACAGATGGAGTTGTGATGATGATAATGATGTGGTGTTTTAATGAGCGAAGCGTGGGAGATTTCGTGTGGACCTCGTTCCGTATCACGCAATTAAAATCCCACAGTGTCTCGGGGTTACTAAAGGTCATCGTTAAAGCTTGTCAGCGTCATTTTTTTTTTCATGATGATTATTATGATTGTGTAATAATTAATAATTAAACACTCATCTGCTCACGTGTACAGTAACTAAAGTGACTTTTCCCACGAGGCAGTGTTACCTTGCTCTTATTTTAGCACTTCGCTACTTTCTGTCTGTCATGACCGATACAGATTGGTAAGGCCTTATGACTTTCCCAAAATAAAAAAATGTAAAAATGCGGCACTGTGGAAAGACTCGTCGTTAGTGTCGCGTCTTGACAGAGGCATTAATTTGCCAGAAAATCAGGCTTTTTGTGTGTTAACCCCTCCTCTGTCACTGAAGCGTGATCGGGCGAAGACAAAGCGCCAGTGATTGAGTCATGCTGATTGTTTCCCTGTCCTCTCTCGTCTTGTCTTTCGTCCCAGGCGGTGATGCCTCCAGCCCCAGGTTCCGCCACAAGGCTCCGGACGGGGGTCTCATGGTCCCCGGTGACGTAGGCAGCGGCCCCCTGCCGGTGCAGCCGTACCCCACCGAGGACGTCCCGAGGATGGGTCTGTCCAGAGGAGTGTCCGTGTCTCTCCCGTCCTCTCCCATGCTGCCCCCCCGACAGCCCTACATGTTGCCCCTCAGACCCAGCATCAAGTCCACAGGTACCGCACACGCACTCGCCGCCAGTCACATGACAAAAGAAGTCGATATCACGGCCTGTGGGAACTCTAGGATAGTAATGTAGAGGAACAGCGCCATCTGGTGGTCACAGTGTATACATTCAGTGTCTGCATTCTGAAGTATAAAACTAAATGGAGAACGAGTGTTTCTTTCTGTATGTGCAGGACGTGGCGTCGAGTTCATGGGTTTTGAGTCGTTACTATGGCGACGTGTGTAAACTCGATCTCGGTGAACTTTCACACCTGAGTTTAACAAAGTTGAAAAGAAAGAAAGAGAGATGTATCGAGAGATGGGTCAATAAATAAAAAGTCATTTAACCGTGTAATAAATAAAAAATTTATCTACTTTATTTATTTTTTACTTAAGATAAGTTATATTCCGTACTTGTATACTTTATTAGTTTATTAGTTTATTAGTTTTTTGCTAGATGCATAGGGGGTTAATCATAATAAAGAAAATTTCTGCGTTTAAATTCAGTGTAACAAACGTCTTATAATTCGATTTGATCTATTCGTATGTTTTATTATTATTATTATTATTATTTAGTTGTGTAAATAATAGTTATTTTTATGGTAAATTTCCCTTATCTCTCTCCACCTGAGAGGATTTTTTTTCTTTCTAATAATCCCCAAATCTGTCAGTTTGCATTTTACTTAATTGGAAAACATTAGAGATTGCTGATCCATTAATCGTTAATATTATCTGATAGAGTTACTTTTACACACTTTTTGGTTCAATTTAAACATTTCATTTAATTATTTTTGGGGTATTTCCAATTTTCTCCCTAATTTAGTCGTGGCCAATTCCTCCCCGTCACTAGGGGGCTCCACATTAAGGCTACTACTACCACTCAGCCGGGAGGGCCGAAGACTTTCACGTGTTTCCTCCGAACCGCGTGACGTCAGCCGACCGCACCTTTTCGAACTGCTCGCTCACGCACCATTAGGGGCGGAGTAACACACTCGAAAGAAAGTGCTAGCCGCTCCTTCCGCTTGCGCGAGCTCACAGATGCCCCTGATTGGCTGTAGAGGCGTGATTAATGTGGGAGCGCAAGTACCTCTCATCCCTCTCCCCCTGAGAGAGCTCGGCCAATCAGCTCTCTCTGTGCCTCCAGCTGTGAGAGGTTACAGCATCACCCGGGAACCGAACCAGCGATCTCCGGATGATGGGGCGAGCGCTTTACCACTGCGCCACTCGGAGGCTCAAACATTTCATTTTTCTAACATTCATTGAGTTATGTTAGACAAAGTAATGACGACCAAACAGGTTTAAACAAACAGGTTCTCCCTCTTACTGTATGCTGGACGTGTTCATAGATATTTGGGCTACAGAGAAATATTATGCACAACATTTATCCAAGACTTTCACTTTCTTAACAGAAATTAATCAATTAATAATTAATCGTTAACGATTCCAGTACGTAGACTGTTTAAAGTAAGTGTGTAAGTGTTTAAAGCCGAGTTCTCACGTTCTGCTGTGATGCATCGTGGGTAGTGTTATGGTTTGACCCTGATTCACCAGGGGTGCGTCTGAATAACCTATAATGATTCCGGCGTTTGGAGACTGCTTAAAATATTTTTTTTGAGGTGCAGACATGACTTTTTATGACTTTTAGGTTTCCT
>JAQQZT010000037.1:34562987-34565487 GCA_030068275.1 Clarias platycephalus | reverse complement strand
TACACACACCTGTAACCAGAGACCCTCTCGCTTCTAAACATAATCACACTCGGACCCGTGTCCTCCTCTTCCCTTTAAACGTGTCCTATCTGTAAGCGTGACGTTGGTTTTGGACTCGATGTCCGGAGTTTCTATTTCAGGCGGTCCAGCCCGCGCGCTGCCCTTTCATAAGCTTACACCCCATCATTCATAAAGCGAGCGCGTGCTGTACCTCTGCCCATAACGCGAGCGCGTGCTGTACCTCTGTCCATAAAGCGAGCGCGTGCTGTACCTCTGTCCATAACGCGAGCGCGTGCTGTACCTCTGTCCATAACGCGAGCGCGTGCTGTACCTCTGTCATCGCTCAATATTCAGCCGAGACCTGGTTCGCGCCCCTCGGACCGAAAGTGGCTCGGAAAATACAGTTTCCTGTGTGATGTCATTTAGTCATCATCTTCACTTTTCAATCCTGCTGTCGGATTAAAGGACATCTCGACACAATTAAACCCTGATCCAGCGCTCCTGGTCTCTGATTGGTCAGGAGATGTTAATGGACTGGCTCTGAGTTTGGAGCCAACGTTATCATGGATTGTTTCTCTTATTGTTGTCTTTCCAACAGAGAAAAAACGTCTAATCATATTATCGCAGTCGATCCGAGTGTGTGTGTGTGTTTTCAAGCTGGACTCTTTTGCCGTTCCTTCTAGTGAAATTGCATTTCGATCACATGGACAGACCTCGCTGTTCTGTTCTCATGTACTGTTACTATAAATAGCTGCTGATTTGTTCACTTATGATTGACTTTGACATTTCAGGATGATTCAACCTCTTCGCTAAATCGTTTTTTTTTGTTAGTTTTTCCTTTTTTTTTTCCTCCATTTAATCAGTTTATTTATTATTTGTAAGATATTTTGTGTCATGAACACGTGCGATGTCGACTCGCACATTACACACACAAACGCACAGATAAGTTGATGCGCCGGGACGCTGGAGAGGTTTTTGTGGCTCCCCTCCTCTTACAGTCATCATTACACACACACCTCTGATCCTTCACATCACTTGGCGAGAGCAGTTCAGGAACAGTATCAGGCACAGGGCTGCAGCTCACGACTGTTGATAGTTTTGATGATGACGTATCTCTTATTGAAATAAATAATTAAATAGAAACGACTGAACGACTTCAGGGAATGAACGATCAACTGTCTGGATCATGGACCGGCCGATTGGCAAAACTACAGGAAGTCCTCGCCTCACGAACAGGAGCGCGTTCATAAGTCGGATTTGTTCTCAAGTCCGACAAAGCGAGTGTTGTACGCCTACACGAATATACAATGTAAAGCATACCATTTCCACTAGACTAAATCTGTCCACTTTCTCCACACTGCCATCATGTGGCCAAAAACTGTAATCGCACCTAAAGAAATAACACAAATGTTGTGTCTGCGCCTTTAAATCGCGAGGGGAATCCCGTACGCCATTTTGTCACAGAGCTGTTTTCCACTGTATTGGACTGTGATTTTCTGAAATGTGATTATTCACCATCAGGACAGCTGTTTTCTATCATCGTGCTCATCTTATCATTCATTGAAACCGGTGAAGTCGACTCATTTCTCCCGCACTCGCATGCAAACACATACAATATACCAGACTTTAGACATTTTATACATTCACTTACACACTGAAAATATTGTATATAGTTGTAAATATTGATATCTGGTGCACTGCAGTGTCGATTTTAAGTACTATACATGTGGGCTACTTCTGTGATTTGTTTCGCATCTACGAATGTTCGTAAAACCGCAATCTGTTCTGCAGAAGTTCATAACTTGAATGTCCGTAAGTCAGGGACTACCCGTGTACGGATCATGAACCAGCCATCGAAACAAACGAACAACTATTTGGATCACAAAGCATCTGTTACGATTAAATGAATAATCAACTATTCTCATCAGTAGCTGATTGACCGCTGAGACGAATAAGTGTTCAGATCATGAGCCGGTCGAGCGCTGAAGCGGAATATTTTTCGTATTACGAACCAATCCGCCAGCAAAACGAATAATCAGCTATCGGGATTTTTTATTCATAAACGATTTGAATTATGAATCGCACAACAACTCAATATCTCTCATTTAGTCTTTGCATTTTTTTAAAGCTTTTAAATTTAACATTAATGTTGATACAAAAGATAAATGTGTTGATGCGAGGATAAACAAATTACTGTAGCAAGACCAAGAAGAAGAATATCTTACATTAATAACATTTGCAGATGTGGTTAATTTGAATATTAAGTTAGTCGCTTAGCCATACCGCGGTCACAAAGGGCATTCAGAATAAGTGTGAAAGATGCGCAATGAGGTCACTACCTAATCGTCAATTCAATAAGTTAATTATCCATTAATTTGGTCGTCGATTATGACGGTTGTTGGTTACACCTCCCGTCCTAATATATATATATATATATATATATATATATATATATATATATATATATATAAGGATAATACTTTTAAAACACTGGGAATGC
>JAQQZT010000037.1:34487463-34504464 GCA_030068275.1 Clarias platycephalus | reverse complement strand
AGCAGTGCCACTCACTCCAGTGCACTCAGGGAGAATCAACATGAGAGTGCGTGTGTGTGTGTGTGTGTGTGTGTGTGAGGGGGGAAAAACTCCGACGCAGGACGGCCCGGAGCGGTGTAAACAGGTTCCTTTTCTTTTTCTTGGCTTTGTTTCATATTTGGAGAGAAAAACTATTTAAAAATAAAATAAAATAAAAAAATACACACGTACAAATAAACATTCTTTTTGACTTTTTTTTTTTTTTTTCTTTTTAAAGCAGTTTGCACTGTTTCTTCCTTTTCATAGAAAATGAAGATTGGACCTTTTTTTTTTTTGTTAAAATCATAAATAATCATTTAAAAAAATTAAATACATTCACTATAATATTAACGATAAAGTAAAAAAAAAAAAAAAACAGACAACAGGAAAAAAAATAATATTTACAGGTAGTGGAAAGTGTTTTTTTTTTTTTTTTCCTTTTTTTTTTTGTTTGTTTTTGTTTTGTCCTAGATACAGCTCTGACGGTTGAAGACGGTTTCAGTGCGATTACTCTTTTCTACAAGGAAATGATATTGCACAAAGACACCCTCTCTGTCCTGTGTCTCTTTGGGGTGTTGTGTGTATACAGGGATATATGTATGTGTGTGTATGTGTGTGTGTGTGTGGATTTAGGTGAAGGTGTGACATGTTCAGGTTAGAGAACGGCGCTTTGCTTTGCTGGGAAGGAAAAAAAAAATCTGGGCGGTTCTGATCCAAACTCCACGCTCGAGGTGATCAGGGAAAAAAAAAAAACGCAAGAGGGTCAGTTAGTCTGCTTCAGGAGCTCGGTCCACCTCTTCTCAAAGAACCTCCTCATGTTGTGTCCCGCGCGGCCGATGTCCGAGTTGTCCTCGTTGAACTTCTCGCAGTTGTCGAACACCAGGTTGACGTCAATGATGAACGTCTCGAGGTTCTGGTATCTAAAAGACGGAAAAAAAGAAGAGGATCACGTGAGTCAAGTGAATCAGAAACCTGCTTTAATTTAATTGATTGTGAAGAGTTGATTGATTCATAACAGTTGTCATTTTTCTCAACCTGCAAAGCTGTTTTTTTATACTCTTGATTGGTGAATCAAATGAATCAATCAATTTAGATATTGATTCAGTTCAGAAGATCAGATGAACTAAATCACTGAGTCAGAAGAACTGAATCAGAAGAACTGAGTCAGAAGAATTGAATCACTAGAATTGAATCACTGAGTCAGAAGAATTGAATCACTGACTCACTGAGTCAGAAGAACTGAATCAGAAGAATAGAATCACTTAGTCAGAAAGTCTGAAGAACTGAATCACTGAGTCCGAAGAACTGAATCAGAAGAACTCAGTCAGAAGAATTGAATCACTAGAATTGAATCACTGAGTCAGAAGAATTGAATCACTGACTCACTGAGTCAGAAGAACTGAATCAGAAGAATAGAATCACTGAGTCAGAAAGTCTGAAGAACTGAATCACTGAGTCCGAAGAACTGAATCACTGAATCCGAAGAACTGAATCAGAAGAATTGAATCACTGAGTCAGAAGAACTGAATCACTGAGTCGGAAGAATTGAATCACTGAGTCAGAAGAACTGAATCACTGAGTCAGAAAAAACAAACCACTGAAGTGCGCCACCACTTGGACAGAAGATACAGAAGATGTAACCGAGACTCACTGGCTGCTGACGAGCTTCTCGCGGATGGTGGAGAAGTCCATGGGTTTCTTGATGACTTTGCGGTACCCGGGGACAGACTTGAGGTTGACGGGCGTGAGGAAGGGCCAGGCATCCTGATGGCGCTCCAGTTCAGCCAAGAGAACCCTTCGGAAGAGGAAGAGATGTTAGAACAGCTAACACATTAATACAGTACGGATACGTGATTAAACAGGATTTACTGAAGAGAAATCAGTCAAGAGGATCACTTTGTGCCGTAAAGCGTACTTATTCATCAGATTAACGATGAAACTAGTTCAAATCTTTCCTTTTATTTATGTGCCGATGGTGAGAGTGTGTGTGTGTGTGTGTGTTACCTGCAGAGGCCCAGGTCGCGGTTGTTGTCCCTGGCCGTTTTGGCTCGTTTCACGCAGGCCGGGCTCTCGGGTTTGGGAGCGGGAGGCGTGGACGAGCTCTTTTTCGCCTGGCCGGAAGCCGCGCCCGTTTTCTTTGGGCTGCTGTTGCTGGTGCTGCCGCCTCCGCCCGCCTCGTTTTCCTCACACGCCTCCTGCTGCTTCTTGTTCTTCTTCGCCGTCTCCGAAGCCTTCTTGCTCCCCCCGCCGGACTGCACGCGACTCTGAGGCTTCTTGTTCTTAGGAGACTGGTTGCTCGCCTGGGGAACACAGATTGCGCTCGGTCACTGCTCGGGATCTCGCCCGAGTTCCTCAAGTCATAAACGGTTATTCCTGCTCTTTATCATCTTTCGTTTGCTCTTAACCTGCATGTTGGAGTCAAAAGTGCACGCTTATTCCACACACACACACACACACATACGCCTTCATACTTTAATGCATCACACCAGGTTATTTCCAGCCCAAAAAACCAACAGGACTCCCCCAGTTCCAGTCCGCACGGCCTGCTGACTTACTAATGAGTTCAAACCGGTGATTCAGGAGCTATTTCAGTTCGATTTTCATTTGAAAGGAACGCAGCTACAGGAGTGCGACGACACCTCGTAGGAGCTCGAAACGCACGCACGAGTTGCATCATGGTACGTGTTTTGTGGCAGCGTGGCGTAACGATGCCGTGGGATTCGTTCTAACGCCGGGAGTCGTGGATTTATCGGGTTTTTACCAGAAGCTCAGTTTCTTTGTGGACGTCAGCACTCATCATCGGTCGAGACCGCGACCCCGGCCACATATCGACGAAATCGCATCGGAAATCGATTTAACGTCGAGATGCTGGAACGTCTGCACGAACCAAATTAAAGTGAATTACTGTACATGTTAACTTGCACACCAGGTCCAATAAGAGCGTTCTGCACCAGAGCATCATTTTCTTCCCCCCTCCAAAAAAAAAAAGAAGGTAAAACAACATTCAGTTTGTACACTTTTATATGTAGAAAATCCGACATGACAAAACACCCAGGAAATGGCTCACGGTTTTCCTCGAGCTGTGATGAGAAATGATTGTTTTACACGCTTGTTTAGGAGACAAATACACACTGTGCATCATTTCCCAGGTCAGGGCCTGTTACTATTCCGTGTTATTTATATAATAAATGGGAGAAAATGTACTCTAAGAGCAATGTGTGTGTGTGTGTGAGGTCTGAACGCCGGCGGGAGGCGGTTACCTTGGAGATGCAGGCAGGGCAGTACCAGTCTCCCTCGGGGATGGCGTTGATCTTGGGCTTGTGGCAGTAGGTGTGACAGCCCTTATCACAGCCATCGCACAGCAGCAGTAAGTCCTCATTATCCCCTTTACGGCAGATCTGGCAGTACTACACACACACACACACACACACACACACACACACACACCTGAATACATGCCTAAAATACTGCGCACTGTTTCATCATTGTGCTCAGCTTGGCACTGGACCAGAGGCTGAAATTTCTCTCACACACACACACACACACACACACTCACCACTTTCATGATAGATCTCTCCCAGGCGATGGACTTCTGCAGCTGTTGCAGGCACATGGCCAGCTGCGACGAGTTCCTCACCTCACTCAGAGCCTTCCTCCACATCTTCATCCCCGGAGCGATCTCCTCCTCACTCCTGAGAGACACGACAACAACAAGGAGAGGTGTCAGAAACACACGCGCGCACACACTGTATATACACACACACACACACACACACACATCTAGATCTCAAGGCCAGCGTTATACTTGACGTCGAGACATACGCAAAGGCAAGAAAGAAAGAAAGATGGATGGATTGACGGGATTCGAATAAGTAACAACGCCGGCTCGGGTGAATTCCTATTTATACAATCACTGGATCGTAATGATTAGAACTTAAACAATAAAATACAGATTAATGTTTAATGCCGTACATACGCGTTTCTGTGGAAACATGCAGAATAACCCAAGTATAACGGGCAGACAGCGGTACCTCCGCGGTACGAAGGCGGAATTTCGTATTGTGAAACGCATTTCCAATAGGAAACAATGTAAATGCGGATAATCCGTTCCAGTCGCCCAAAAATACTAACAATATTACCAGTTTCCAACACTATAATCATATTTCTGCATATAAAAACAAATCAGAACATTTAGGAAAGACATGTAAATTAAGTAAAATATGAAATAATTCTACATCAAACCTCACTTAACATGGATTATTGATTCCTCTCGGCACCGACTGCTTTAAAAACCAAACGGAAATCGGCTCCCTTTTTTTTCTTGCTAACCCTTTTGCGGCACATGGAGCTACGTCTTCACTAAATTGTGCACAAAATGCGAAAAAAAACCTCACCAAAAAAAAATGTAGCTTATCACACACATTTCCAGCACGATTCGTCCTACCAAATGCCGAGCGTCTGCATTTAACACGCCTCTCGTGAGTACAAGCACGGCGAAATACATTTGCTCTGAATATCTGAGATCGCATTGTGTAATTCCCGATGCCCGGAATCTACGAGGTCCCGAACGTTCCTCAGGTTCGTGTTGAAATCCGCGTCGAGTAGAACGCTGGACTTTAAAGACCAGAAACATCACTACAGCCTACGGTCTAGAGACACACACACACACACACACACACACACACAGCAGGACTAAACAGAGGGTTGTTATAATACAGCACACACACACACATCCTGTGGAATGGCACTGAGTGCGGGATTAACACCTCCAGTGAAGATTCTCGGGAGAAGATGAAGCCCCGTGGTTAACGATGCACCATGCGCTCTTACGAAACAACGGCAGAGAGAGGAAAAAAAATCCTTCGCACAAATGAGCAAAAGAAATGAACACATGCAGCCAAGAACAGGGAAAAAAAATAATAAAATGCAGGTGTTCATGGAACCGCTTGAGAAACTGGGCCCCGGGTGAACACACACACACACACACACACACACACACACACACGCCACAAGCACAGCAGCCCCAGCCAGAAGAGAGGGGAGGAAGAGGAGGAAGAGGAAGAGTTCAGGAGATGAAGGCTGGCTGCGTGGATGACCTACCCTTCCCCTCCAGCGCTAGTGGATGGCGCGGGGGCGGGCACAGTGACCGTCCCCACATTATCCAGCCTGATCTGGATGGTTGTCCCTAAGGGGCTCCGCAGGTACCTTCTCTCGATGTGGCGCTCCAGCTCGGCCAGGCGCATCACGGCGATGTCCAGCGGGTTGCTGGGCTGCCGCCTCACGCCTTTCTCCGAGCCCCGCTCCTCCTGTGACTCCGCCCCCGGGCAGGCCTTGGGAAAGGGATTGTGCTCGTAATACAGCAGGTCCTCCCTCTCCGACTGGGGCTCCGGGTGCATCCAGCCCTGGGGGAGGACAAGCGACACACCGGGGATTAAAAACGGGAAAATCACGTGCAAGTGCAAGTAAGTGGCTGGATAGGTCCGGTTAAAAAAACGGTGTAACTTTGGAGCACTTTTATCTTTTAAACACTACTACAGCTGTACCCCGGCAGACAAAAAACGAAAACAAAAACCTTAAAGGTTTTCGCCGTACGAACTGAAATCGTGCAGGAAATTTGCCTCGGCATACTTTGATTTAAAATCACACACACACACACACACACACCTTGACCTGCAGGCTGGCTGAAGTGACCCTGCGTTCCAGCTCCTCCACCTGCTGCAGTAAGGCGATGTCCGTCTCCATGGCCTGCTCCTCCACACACCATTCCTGGAGCGTCTCCACGGAAACCTGGCCCTCCTCCAGCTCTGAGACCTCCATCACGGCTACTACGAACACACACACACACAAAGCGGAAAACGACCCGGGAGTGTTACTAGTCCTTATCCGTGCGAGAACGATTTTCCAGCTACGGTGTGTCACCGAGCCAAAGTCTGTGTGTATATTCCTTTCACCGAGTTCAAGCCCACTTCATGCACTTTTATTCATCCGAGTGATGTTGATGTTTAATGACTTATGGTTTACTTGGTGTGTTTCGGAGCCTCACCCTCTTTGTTCTTGTTGCAGGTCTGTGAGATGAGCTCTATGGACTTCTGGAGCTGTTTGTGCAGCGCTCGCTCTCTGATGCCCCTGCTGTGGAGCGTCTTCATCAGCGCCTGCAGTTCCTCCATGTCGGAAATCTTCCACCAGCCCATCAGCATGTCTACACACAGACAGCAACACCATCATGAGGGGGAGTGCGTACACCTGGTCAACTTTTTCCTTGAACGTTATAAGTCTCTGTAGAAACTTACGTCATTCTAACTGTGTGTGTGTGTGTGTGTGTGTGTGTGTGTTACCTTCTGGAATGGGCTGTGGTTGTGGCTGGTCGTGGTTTCGTGGCAGATCTATAGCAGGCGAGGGTGCAGAGGGCGGTTTGTCCCCAGGGGGCGCTGGAGATCCGCTCTTGCTGGTGGAGACACTGGGGGCCAGCAGTGGGCTGGCGCTGCCCTCAATGAGCGGGCAAAGGGGCATAGGGCTGCTGCACATGGGCAGATTGGGGCTGATCACCCCACCTGACCACCCGCACAGGGGCAAAGGCAGCAGAGCACCACCGGGTTTTACCTAGACGTAAAAAGCAGACGTCAAGCACAGCGCAGATGAATTGAGACGAGTTCTATAATTAGAAGTGGCGAGGGTGCCGCGTACCTGCATAGGGGAGACGGTGAGGTTTCCCAGACCGTCGTGAGCAGCATTGAGAGGGCTGCTGGAGGCAGACGGAGGTTGGAGGTGTTGGTGAGGAGAGCAGGACGGAGCGGGAGGGCTCCTGGGCTGGGCAGAGGACCGCAGCGGCGCGGTGGGCTGCACGAGGGACGAGTCGTCGCACGGAGAGCGAGGCAGGAGGCTGAACCAGTGGCCGCTGCGCTCCGTTAAAACGCGCAGGAGCTGGTCGTTCGCCAGGAGGTGCTGATGGTGCTGCAGGGACAGGGCGACGCCGAAATGTGGGAGAGGAGCACCGAACTGAGCGACGAGAGGTACGGAGTCCGCAGGAGTGCTGCACAGTACTGTAGGCTTGGAGGTAGAATGAGTCGGAGATGATGCTGATGCGGTCGCCGCGGCGACAGCCGTCCCGCTGCTGTCGGGGCTATGGCACAGAGACACGAGGTCACCGGGCGGGTTCGGGGAGGGCTCCTTGAGGGAGCGGGAGGTGGAGTCTAACGGCTTTCCGTCCTGCTCCTGGAGCTTGCTCGGGGGCGAGCAGGGCTTCTCGTCTTCCTCTTTCACTTCCTTTTCGGGGTGCTGCTCTTCCTCATGCTTCACCTGAGCCTGCGACTGCGCATCCGGCTGCTGCTCCTGCTGCGCATCTTCCTCGCCTTGCGCCTCTTCTTCCTCCTCCTCGTCTTCCTGTGGCTCCTCCTTGATCCTCACCGGCTCAAAGTTGCGGAGCCTCTCGAGCTCCTTCTCAAGCTCCTCGGGACCTGTGCCGTCACACACACACACACACACACACACACACGGTGTTGAACGAAAAATCTGTGCGTTTAATTTACTTTATTATGTTTGATCAACCCTGATATATAACAATATATCACTATCAAATAACACCAAGATTTAAAGATGCAAAAGTTTGTGCCCCCTATAGTTTATAACTAGGGGAGAAATGTTACAACATACAGTACAGCCTGGATTGTTGCTGCTACACCTTCATTAGCATCTTAAATAACACGCTTTAACTAATTTACCTTTCCCTCGTTAAGGTGTCTAACGATTTAAAAAGCTCGTCATTTACCTAAAGTGGCATTTAAGGCATTAACTCTCAAGCAAAGTTAAGTTAAATGAGTAAATGAGCATCAGGGAAACCACTGAAGACTGGCTGGAAAAGCAGAAAAGCTCTCAGGAGTTAATTTAATTCGTTGGGAGGACGGTGGAATCAGGAACACGGAACAAACCGAATCCCGACACTCGAACTACAGGCTGTGCGTCGAGGCTACGTTACCTTCTCCGCTCTCCATGGCCTCGGCGAAGACGCCTCCGCCCTGCGGGAGGACCCAAAAGCGGCGGCGGTAGCGATCCTGCCCGTAGCTCATAGAGCGCAGAGCGTGAGACGACTCGAACAGCTTCCGTCTGATCTGATTCTGCTGCTGCAAACGCACAAGAGAGCGTCACCGTGAGTGTGTGAGTGTGAAAGTCTCGTTCCTTCGACCCAAAGCGCATTGCACGTGCGTTTACCTTCGATAATTTGTCGATCTGCTTCTCTAGCTCTTCTACGCTGGTGGATTGATCTCCTTCATCCTAAGCCACACACGCACACACACACAATCCAATCGTGATCACAGGGAAGGCAGGTTGGAACGATTTCCTGATTTCCTGTTGCTGAGCTCCCCTTACCTCGTCGCACGTCTCTACTTTCCTCGCCTTCTTCACCTCTTCTTCCTCGTCCTCATCCTCGTCGTCTACCGCCTCGTCGCTGTCTTCGTCTTCATCCTCGTCGTCGTCGCTGTCGCCAGCCTTTCTCTTGCGCTTGTGTGCGGCGCTTGGCGTTCCCGTGGCGTGAGGCTCGTCTGCTCCGGCGGCTTCGCGCTTCCCTGTGCGCTTCGCGTGGATGTTCTTTAACCTGTATGCAGAAAACACACAAAAAAATTTTTTTATTATTAAACAATGAGAAAAAAAAATTGATTATCCGAACAGGGAGTGTATTTGTCTGACCACGAAAGAAGGACAACTTAGTGTAAACAAGGCGTAACCGTACAGAATGTGATTTCTTTGTATTAATAAGTTAGACAGAGAGTTCTGCTGTACAGACAGACAGACAGACAGACAGACATGTACATGGGCTTCAACCTGAAATAATAATAATAATAATAATATCACTGATTACATTAAAGATCATCAGATTATTTTTAGCTTTAACCGTCAATGACGTGTACAAACGCTAGTAGGACATAAAGAAATCATCTTACTCTTTGCACTACTGTATGTAGAGTCTAAATTAATTATAACCTCTCTGTGTGTGAATGTGTTTAACACTGACATGAACATCTTACACAAGTGAGTATTTTATTTCATGATTTAGTCTGTTAGGAAAACCGTAATAATAATATGATAAGGTTATAAATGCTGCGCAGATCTGTCTACGTTTCCGGGTAAGACTCACTTTTTGAGCTTTCCTTCCACGATACACTCGTCTTTCCTCAGGACGTTCATTTGGTCCAAGCTCTTGTCAATCTCACTGGGAATAAAAAGACACACACACATAGAGAGAGAGAGAGAGAGAGAGAGAGAGAGATCTCAGTTACATACAGTATGACACCTGTGTGATTTCTGTACAAGTGATAAACAGTCTGCCCTGTCACTCTCTGTTGCGTACGAAAAGCAAGGGCGCCATTAATTATGAACAACCCTGAACCCAAACCTCGCTCCTAACCTCCGTACACGGTCTAATTTCTGGATGAATATTTAAAGGCGTGCTACTAAAAGCCAGGCGTGTGTGTGTGTGTGTGTGTGTGTGTGTGTGTGTGAGCGTACCTGACCACGCTCTTGCTGCAGGCCAGCTCGTTGACCAGGAAGGCGAGCACCGAGGCTTTCTGCGCGGGCGTGTGTGCTTGGAAGGCCTTGGTCTTCAGGCTCAGGGACATGTCGGCCTGCTCGGTCTGACCGCAGTGCGCCTCCATGTACTGCTGCAGCACCTCCGACACGTTGTCCCGGTTCAGACCCACGTTGGTCAGGTGATCACCCAGAATGGACTTGGCCTGTGGAGGACAAGCGGTTTTAGCACAAGGTGGCTGAAACGTATTTCCTGGCGTTATACACATAATACAGACGATGTGTGTGGCCAAAAAAGCTACTTCTGAAGTTTATACAACATGGAAGTGACCGATCCCGAACAGCTAAAGTTACTAACGTCAGCCGTATTTGGGGAGATGATTTTATATGGGCCCCGTTTTTCACCATTATACTGTCTCGCTCCAAATAATAATCATTTAAAATGGACATTATTCATATTTCTTTATGAGTATTGATATTGAAAACTGGTGGAAGTTTCTAGAAGCATATAACCAGTGGTTTTGTTTAAATGCTCCAAATGAGACACACACCTTATGTTACGTGGCCATAAAACATAGAAAAGTCCTGTTTATTCAGTTTAAATTGCTTTTTGTAATCAGTCTAATAATTACTGTTAAGATATATACCATTAAAATTGCTTTACACGAGACATGGATTATTCGTAAAAGCTTAAAAAGCAAAAAAACAAAAAATCTGTAGTGTCCGTAACCATGTCAAATTCATGTTGCAATATCTTCGCAATTTTGCATTTTAGTAAAATTTAATAATACACTTTTTCAGGTTTATGTTTTTTCATGTGAAGTCTAAACTGGCCATCTGAGTGACAGTTAAGACCGTTGAGAGATTTGAATTCAAAAACGTAACCGACACTACGGACATAAAAGGGCATGAAGTTGTCTTTAACAAATATGTTTCTTTTTAGCTGATAAAAATATAAATGTGTATGCATATTTACAAAAAAATAAAAATAAAGCATGGCTCGGAACATAAGAAGCAATAAGTATTATGAAAAACGGTGTTATATGATGCTGCGTGAAAATGCACTTTTTCACCCAGGAGAGACGCTTTTTTGGCACCGAGACCGTGTTTTCGGCCGTGTGGTTGTCTGTAGCATCGCTTGTGCATTTCAGCTCTAGTCTCAAAAACAACACGAACAGTGTAGCATCGTGTGACATTGTGACGTAGCTAAACAAACTAGAGTTGCTGAATCGAAGAGAAATAAACACTATTAGTGGCGTTTGTTGCCTTTATTATATTAGTTACAATTAACTTGACATATAAATATCCGATCCTGAATTATTTTATGCTAATTGTAAATTGAACTACCTAACCTGCAGTACCTAAATAGTCCACTAGGACTATTCAACTTTCAAACCCAGATAAAGCTTTGGTTTTGCATTCCTTTCAAAAGTAATAAATACTTTAAAGTGTAACATTTTAAAAGAGTTTCAGATCTGAGACAGGCTGAAGACACGACAACGATCACGATGACCCAAAGTTCTGAAGAGAAACGAAGCTCGTTATTCTGTTACTCAAGCTTTCTGAAAATTTCCGTCACCTTCTTACTTGTATTCGGTTGTTTATTACATTTTCCGTTGTGTTTAAACGCTGCCTGTAACCGCTAGGACGTGAGACGAGATATCAGGAGCGTCAAACTTCTCTCTTGGATGCTATTAGAAGACAACTTGTTTGGGCTTAGTAGCGAACCTTTTGGGCTTGACATGATATTTGTTACGATATCGCTTTTATACAATAGTATTTTTGATATATTTGCCTGTATGTGTGTGTATATGTATGAGTGTGTGTAAAAGAGAAACAGAGACTCTCACCCTGTGTCCTGGAGGCAGTCCGGGGTCACAGACGGCCGAGGAGAGCATACGCACCAGCAGGTCCTGCACCTGCCCCATGCTGTTGCCCAGGTTGAGGAGCCCCTCCTGCAGCACGCCCAGCGTGGGGATCTCGCTCTGGTCCAGGCCCAGCACCCTCCCGAAACTGCGCAGGAACTGCACCACCATCAAGCAGTCGGAGAACACCTGACCCGGGAGCACCAGCCCCGCGATACGGGACATCTCCGGCAAAGGCTGTGTGAGAGAGAGAGAGAGAGAGGAGGGGAGAGAGAGAGAGACGGACAGACAGAGACAAGCAAAGAAAGATAGACAGCAAAGAAAAAAGAAGAGAGAGAGAGAGAGAGAGAGAGAGAGACAAAGATAGAGAGAATTAGGGAAGGAGAGACGGAAACAGAAAGAGAGACAAAAGAGTGAAACAGAGAGAGAAAGATGAAGAGAGAAAAAAAGAAAGATAAAAAGAAAGAAAAAGAGAGAAAGATGGAGAGAGATACAGATAGATAGATAGAGTTTGAAAGAAGTAAGTGAGGAAAAGAAAGTAAGAAAGAAAGAGAGAGATAGACACAAAGAAGGAGGGAGGAAAAGCGAGAGAAAGACAGAGAGATAGATAAAAACAAACAGTCAGCCAGAGAGCAAGAGAGAGAGATACAGACAGACAGACAGACAGTTTGGAAGAAAGAAATAGACAGTGAGAGATTGAGAGAGAGAGATTGAGAGAGAGTGAGAGAGATTGAGAGAGAGAGAGAGACAGGTGAGTGTTAGAGTTTGCTCTTTACACCAGGAGACACGGGGTGTGTCGGGTTTCATGAAGCTTCATCATCACTACAGAGTGAACACTCAGTGCTGAGGGGTTTATTACTGAACATCATGTGATCTAAACACTCTCTAATAACACACGCTCGTTAACAGTCAATTAATAAATCTCTCAATAAATCACTCTCTCTTCTTTATCATCATCAGTTAGAACTCTTAAAGCTCTGCATAAATCACTCCAAACTCCTCCCACTTAATTACAGACGCACATCTGCTCATCATCATCATCATCATCATCATGAGCCGCTCGTAACCAGGTGCACGGCAGCTCGTATCTCTCCATGCTTTAAAAGCTTCCTTTAAATCGAGTCACATGTTCAGGACGAACGCGACTTCATGAACCGTCGCCAGGCTCCTGCTGTGCTCGGCTACGACCACAGGGTGGCAGTGTTTCCTGCGTGTCACCTGCCTTCCTGCTTCTCCAAGGTGTTACTGATGACCTAATGCTGTTACAGACAGTACGTAAGCTTTAAGTAGCTCTTTTTTTTTCTTTTTCTTTTTTTCTAGCCTCCCTTCTGACCGAGCCTCCAGGAAACCGTGAACCTGATCGCTCGGGTTTAAAGCCTGGATTCGAGAGAATTTCTGGGAAACTGAGTCACTGTGGAGGAAACACAAAATAAAAAATAAAATAAAAAAAGACCATGACTCGCTCAGGCCTTAATTGATGATGACGAGGAATCGGAGTGGACGGTCATGACTGATGTGGTCTAACGGATGGAGGGTACTTAGGGTACTTAACCTTGCTGCGCGCTTATACTGACGTCACACAACAGTGTTTTAAAGCAGCATAATTCATATTTAAGAAAAGAGACAGGTCACACACACACACACACACACACACACACACACACGCTCAGGGAGTCTCCTGCTAGAAAATGTGTGTGCGCATGTATATGTTAGACTCTAAAAGCACTAAAAGCACCTTAATAGTGTGTGTGTGTGTGTGTGTGTGTGTGTAGTTAATCTCCGCTCTTCGTAATACGTACTGTATAACTCATAACAGAGAAAGTGATTTTAACTGAATCCTCTACAGTGTGATGTTTTGAGGGGGCGGGGCTTATCTTAAAATCACAAGAGGGTGGAGCTATTTACCAAAAAAGAGTTAATTAGCAAGTGTTGAGATAATAATAATAATAATAATAATAATAATAAAGGGAGAGGAAGAATTCTATGGGCTGTTAAAGCTCTACATACACCCCTCAGTGGCCACTAAATTAGGAACAGGGACTTTTAGAACGTTTAGAACATCTACAGTACCAGCCAAAAGTTTGGATTTATTTCCTACATCCTAGAACAGTACTGGATTTTTTTTTTTTTTTTTTTTTAATGTGTTAATTCGTACTAGAACTATGAAATAATATGTGGATTAATCACATGTGTAAATGTGATAATATTGACAGCCTTAATAAAAAGTGTAATAAAGCTAAATAAATTATCATCGTCAGTATTAAACGACAGCTGAGGAACAAGAGGAGTAAAATACTCCAGACACCGTGCGGGACCAGTAGGAGTAACCCCAGAGCACTGTTGATTATTTTCCCCTAGGCGCACGCCCCTCCGAGGTGTTCTAAACTCCGAGTGGGTTTACCTTGTGATCGGTTAAGCACATGTCCTCGTTGGGCCTCCTCATCTCTCGCAGCATTTCCAGCTCGAGACGGCGCAGCTCCAGCTTGCGCTCCTTGTTGAGGCGCTTCTCGTCGCGCTTCTCCTGCTTGAGGCGTTCGCGCTCCTGAGAGAGTGAGCGGAGGGGAAGGAGGGGAAGAAAAAAACGAGAGGGAGGAAGTCGGCGTGATGATGTAGGATGTCGGAGAAGATTTCAAACTTAATCGGGAACTTCTGGGAGAACTGAGGACAAGCGGTACATCGGCGTACGGATCCAGCCCGTCCCGGAGGCGAGTTCTTACGGCGAAATTTCGTATTGCAAAGCGCACTTTCCCATAAGAAATAATGTAAATGCAGATAATCCGTTCCAGCCACCCAAAAATATTACCGATATTACCGGTTTCCAACACTATAATCATATTTTTGTATATAAAAACAAATCAAAACATTTAGAAAATGCACGTAAATGAAGTAAAATATGAAATAAATAGACATTAAACTTCACTTAACCTTAATTTATGATTCATCTTGGCACTGGCAGCTTTAAAAACCAAACTGAACGTGGGTCCCTTTTCTTCTTGATACCGTCCTTGGGTCCCCATGGTGCCGTGTCTTCACTAAATCTCGCAAATAAAATACAAAAGTAAACTCGTTTACTTTGCTTTCCACTGACGCAAACACGTTCCGAATGGCCTTCGGACAACCAGACGTCTTAGCCGAAAAAATGCTTCGTATTTCTTGCGACATTTCTTGCGACGGTATACGGCGTTCGTACGCCGAGGTACCGCTGTAGTCGTGTTTTTGCCTTTTAAACGATTTCTTTCATACCTCGGCTTTTTTGCGAGCTTCCACAGCCTTCATCAGCATTACGTGCTGCCTCCTCCTCTCCCGCTCCTGAAATCAGAGAAAAGCCGCAATCATCAGTTTCGGTGCAGGCGGCGACCGGAAAAAATACAAAATAACAAATAAAAGAGTGCCAGAGTGAAAACAGGACAGATCGAGCAAAGACGGGACGACAGTGATCAGCGTGGTGTAGCATGTTGCACAGATCGAGGAAGAGACAGCCAAACACACACACACGCTCTCTCACACACACACACACACACACACACTCATTTGTTCATTCACAATGCCATGGCCAGGATGGGGTTTACAGTCATGTGAAGAATGTGTGTTACAGAACAGCGATACGCAACACACACACACACACAAAAAATATGGACAAATAAATAAATAAAAAGAGAAGCGACAGGTGTTGGTGAGCGGGTCAGACAGGGGAAGCAGTCAGTGCGCCTGGAGTTAGCTTAGCGCTAATTTAGCAGCTCGACAGCGTTTTTGTTGTTGTTGTTGTTGCTGTTAAAAACAGACAGCAAAGCATGAGCTTGCACCTAGCCGCCCTACTGCTACCTCGGTTCAGCACAGAGGACGAAACATCCTCGGACTACGGCAGATGTTATTAGTGTTCGATATACTCTATAATTGTGTTCATGATAAGGGGTGCACTTTCTTTTAAATCTGACCGCAGATTCAATGGAGAGGAACGTGCAGAGATGTTCTCGGGGTGTAAGGGCGGCGGTTCTAGGATGAGGTCCGACTGGTTCTGTTTAACCAAAAAAAAAAAAAAAAAAAACCTCTCAGACTCCTGGTGTTAACTTCCGCCTCGGTGGCAAAAATCTGGATTCTGATTGTCTGGAAGCTGTTGATCCATTTCCTTTAACAGCAGCTCTGACAGCAGCAGTTTAAATCAATGTGCTCGATCTATACTACTTTACGTTACCGTTTCTGTGGTAACAAACCTTTTTTTTTTTGTTTTGTTTGTTTATTTGCTTTTGTTTTGTTTGATAAGGAGACGTTTATTCAACGTCTACGGCTTTGGTGTTGGTCAGTAACAGGAAACGTCTAGACCTGAAAACTACAGACGAGCATATGGCTCCATATGTCTGTCTCTCATTCCTCCTCTGTCTCTCTTTCACTCCCAATCTGTCTGTCTTTCCGTCTAGCCGTTGTCTCACTCTCTCTGGCTGCCTCTCATTCACTCTCTGTCAGTGTCTCTCTGTCATTCTATCGTTCTTTCCCTGTCTGTCGCTCATTTGCTGTGTCTTGTTCTCGGTCTGTCCGTTTCCCCCATCTCTCCCTCTCATTTTCTTTCTGTCTGTTTCTCATTCTTCCTCTCTCTCTCTCTCTCTCTGTTTCAACCTGTCTGTCTGTCTTTTTCTGCCAAAGTGTCTGCCCGTCCCTCTCTTATTCCAACATCTAATTTTTTTCTTTAACTCTCTTTCTCTCTCATTTGCTCCCTGTCTGTCTCTCATGTGCTCCCTTGTTCTCTCTCATTTTTGTCTCACTCTCCCCCTCTGTCTCAACCTGTCTGTCTGTGCTTCTTTAAGTCGGCTCTTGAACACATCAGGTTCACGTCGGGGACGTACAGACCCGACTCTAATCCTGCCTGGTGGAACGTTACGCTTGGAAAGAAAAGCCATACGTCTCTCTGGACAACAGCACACACACACACACTCGTATCTACACACGAAACAAACACACGGCAGCTCGCGCTGAGATAGCAGTAGTTAGCTGGTCTAGCTGATCACAGTTCGGAATGTTTCGGCTTTAAAGTTGTGATCGGGTTGCCATGACAACCCGGCTTATAAGCTACGGTCGCTAGTAAGTACGACCGCACATTTGAGTAATAAAGACTGGAGTGTGTGTGTGTCAGCGTTTTGTTCCCGCTCTGATTATTAACTCGAGGAGCGAGATGAACAGCTGCTGAGGTTCTGAGCGAGTACAGCTGCGATAACGTAAGAGAGAGAACAGGAGCGAACTTGTCTCGGGGACGACTGACTGTCCGGTAGAGACGGATGTTAACATCGGGTCTGAGATGCGATGGACGTTTTTGAGGAACCTGTTTCGACCGCAGCCGAGAACCGCCGCCGCACTCTAACCTTCGACATCCGCGCTACAGATGCCGCAGCACAAACACCACATCTGGGTCGGGACCCACACACACACACACAAAACACAACCATGATCAGGACTATAGAGATGCTGTATACACATAGTGTGTGTGTGTGAGTGTGTGTGAGAAAGTGAGAGTGTGTAATAAATAAATAAAAACAAATAAATGGCTTGGTTACAGCACTCACTTTTGATCAATGAAACTGGATAAACACCAAGCTTTTGACACACACAC
>JAQQZT010000037.1:34470386-34487379 GCA_030068275.1 Clarias platycephalus | reverse complement strand
ACACACACACACACACACACAAACATATGGATGTGGAGGATGCACTTTTGAGTTCTTTCTTTCTTTTCTTTCCTTTTTTTTTTTTTTTTTAATGCCGCTGGAGAAGCCATGCAAAGGAAATATGTAGTATGACAGCAGCCAAGTGCTACACTTACAAAAAGAAAAACAAAATAGATAGAAATCAACATAAAAAAAAAAATTAAGTGCGGCTATGACGACCAGATCACAACCATGTTTCACGATGCGAGTGTTAGATGTACAGAAGATTAAACATACCCATACCATATCTAGTCTATGCCTCTCCAACTCCTGAGAGAGAGAGTTGGCACAGTATTAAGACAGGAAGGAGAAAGAAAAAAAAAAAACAGAAACAAAAAAAATCTTTTAACAAAAAGAAGACAGAAACCCAAAGAGAGAGAGAGAGAATTGAGATTTGAGCCCCCACTCCCAAAAGCATGATCATTATAACCAGAGAGAAATACGAAAGGCTGACGACAGCGCCGTGTGAGACAGAGCGCTGTGAACATCCGCCTTTATTATTATAAACACTACACACTCTTAAAGTACCCCGGAACCGGTTAACGACAACAACGATACAAATTGTTACAAAACTCAAAATATTAAATCCTAGCGCGTGCGTGTAAATCTGCAAATTAGGAAACGCGGCCTAATTAGCTACACGGACCGCTAACTGCTATTTGTTTAACAATAACCAAATGATGCTACCATGGCAACGAAGACCTTTTTTTTTTTTCATCTGTAACGATAGTTAGGAGGGCAAGCTCTATGACATCATAGTGTGCGAAGGGCCGAGGGCGTGGCACAGGGCCCTCACAGGAGATTTCACACCCTTGCACGTACGTATAACATTTAGATCTCGTTGAGCCGAACAACTTTCGCTATGCGTGTCACGTGAACGATTCGACAGGAAGTCAGTTATTTTCGGTAGTTAGCAAAACTCACCCAATGGACTTTGATATACTTCTCCCAGGGAATTTACCCGATCAGCACCAAACTGGGCCAATATTATCTCGAGAGATTGAGGATGCAAAATTGCGAAGGGATTTTTGATATCGCAAACGGTTAGGCCGTGGCGAGGCTTTAAACCTAGCATGAAAATTGGCTAAACATTTCCTTGGTTTTATGTATAATTATAAATCATATCATAACAGGATTAGCACTTCCCCTTTAAATGTCCCTCTAAAATGTGCCTACTGTCTTTCTGGTGCGCCCGTGTGACAATAGCGCAGTTGCTTGGGCCCGATCATCGCTGCAATGCAACTATATTCATTATTATTATCATCGTTATTTAATGGCTGAAAATGCCCATATAGCCATTTTACCAAATTTTTTCCGCGTACTTTCGATATTCATGAAACTAAAAAGGTGACGTAATGTAAAATTACATAACGTGTTTAAGTATGCATGAAAACGCAAACCCATGAACGAACGGCGCCACCAAACTAGCGTGTATTTGTCACATGGAGGTGGTGCATGTCGTTCTTGGTGTTACCGCCACCTTCTGGTCTTGACATTTCTTTCATCTTGAATGCTTGTGCCTTATGTACTCATAGTTGATACAAGTCGCTATTTACATCCTAAACAGCAGCCAATCTAGGTTCCCGTGACAACCGTCGGGATAGTATTCTGTTTAGCGATACTGTTTGCTTGCATCATCACAACCCTTTAAAATCGCTAAACATGATTGGTCCACCTTGTATGTAACCCCGCCCCATGTCCCCGCCGAATACATAGTTTTTGCTTCGAGTTCAGGGGTACTTTAAGTACTCGTCTCTCTTATATTACAAAATACTAATACTAGAATAAATAATAATAGCAATAATAATAATAATAATAATAATAATAATAATAAGCATGAAAGTGATACAAACCTGGTGCTTTAGTATAACAGCCTGCTGCCGTCTCATCTCTCTTTCCTACACACACACACATGCACACAAACATAACATAAGCAAGACCATGACATTATGATAATTATAACACACCACAGAAAGTGCGTCCACTTTTCTGCGTCAACAAACAAGAGAGGCGTGCCACGACGTCCTCCCCACGGAGGAGCGGACAGTTAGAGGGACGTTTATTATTATCTATATTACATCATTTTATTCAGCAGTACGTGCAAATAAGTAAGTATTAGTCATATATTAAACATTTCTATGTTAAGTAAGTCTGCTATAAAGAGCACAGTAGACAAATGAAATAAACTAGGTCACTATTTGGCAGGACGACTCTGCTTTTTAAACACGCCTCAGTAATCAGCAGGAGCTTTTGGAGAACACGTGATGCAGATTCTCCTGGAAACTCAGACTTTCACGCTTGCTTTGGTTTTTAAAATGCTTTTTCAACTGTAATTTTTGTCCCTTTTATTTTCATTATTGTATTGGCCGGGGTCTAGACCTGACAGTTAGATTTCCCTTTTTGTTTTCCGGTTTTGTTTCCCTATTGTGACCTCATATAAGAAAATCAATGTTCAAGAGCTTGTTGAAACGGCGTGTTAAAAATGCTTGATCACACACACACCCCTGAAATACGGGACCTTTAATCCTTCTCAAATTAATCTACCATTTTATTTTTAATTATAACATGTCAATTAACCAAATGTATGATTATTATATATATATTTCTAGACATATATTACTATTTTAAGGCTTATTTATTTATTTAAATTTTCAGTATTTATATATATATATTTTTTTACAAAGGAGCGAAACTGTGTGTAGAAACATGTAGTGAATCATGTCTAAATATGTTATTAATCTTAGATTTAGTTTATTGTATGACTTATAACCAGAAACTGTAAGTAAATGTATTCTTGATTCGACAATTTGTTTTTCACACGAGCGTGAGCGTCGTCCTTCCAGTCATGTGATTTCCCCTCAGCCAATCGGATGGTGAGAAGGGGTCTGTACACGGGGTCCGAGTCTGAGGTTAGGGCCTCCGAAACCCAGACACACTGACCTTTAAACGCTTCTCCGCCTCCAAGATTTTGGCATTGGCCGCCTCCTCTCGCTTTTTCCTCTTTGCCTGCCAATACAAAAACAAAACCAAAAAAAAAAAAAACAGGTCCAGGTCACACGGCGAGAAGCGCAAATTAAAACGCGGCGCTGCGACGGCCGACTTGTTTGCGTGTCGCTGTGATCGATGTGCTTTAGAGAGAGAGAGAGAGAGAGAGAGAGAGAGGATCCTCACTCCTCTTCAATGGATGGCGTGTGTGAGCGTGCACGTGTGTGTGTGTGTGTGTGTGTGTGTTTGCTGCTTACTATTCACTACATGGCATTTGGAGGCTGTGCTAATCGGAGAGTTACGCAACACTGAGTCAGTGATTGAGAACCTTTGCGACGAGTACGTCAGGTCTTGTCAGAATCAGCCCAGGGATCTTTAAAAATTATTCAATATTCCTCCTCATTTTGACAAACGGCAGCAGGAGAGACGGATAGGAAGAAGAAAAAAAAAAAAAAAACCCCACAAACAATCTGAAAGGAAAAAAATTATTAAAAAAAAAAAAAAAAGAAAGCGCGTCTGAGAATTTGCTGGAAATTTCAATGTGTAATTACAAACAGAAAGAAATCCCGTTCAGAATGGTTTCCCAACCGTGTCAGCTCCAATTTGATTTCTCTCTCCTAAAACACTTTTCAGGCTTCTATAATTGGCTGCGTAAAGTAAACATCGCCTTTTTTTTTTTTTTTATTCCTTCTACTTATGCAAGACCTGTTATTGTTAGAGAGAGAAAGAAAAAATAAACATCTTTTATGTCTAATTTAAACCGTGCTCTGAGAAAACACGCGGCAGCGAATTTAATATTCGAAAACTGTCCACCAAAACCAATTTAACGAGGGAAAAAAAAAATAATATATATATATATATATATATATATATATATATAAAATATGCAGAAGTCATAACCCCTAAAATGCTGGAGAGCAATTCCGCCGGAGAGTGTGCTCCATGTTAAACAGACGCCGGGTTTGCAGCGGCAGCGGCGGTCGTGTGTATTTGCAGAATGTTAAGCTTATTTCGACTCTATCTCTTGACTTTTTTATTTTTTTTTCTTTCTGTTTTTTTTTTTTTTATCTTCCTCCTCTCTTCTTCCCTTCACGTCCCCCCAGAGTGAGTCCATACCTCGAGAATCTGCTGCGCGCGGAGCTCCTTCTCCATCCGGATTTGCTGAATGCGCTTTATCTTTTCCTGCTCGGACAGAAGAAGAGAGAGGGTGTGCGTTAATTGAAAGCGCCGCCGTGCATTTAAACGAAGCCGCGGATGGCAGGATTAGCAAAACTCTCGGCGGTTCGAGCAGAGCGGAGGACGCGACTCTGTCAGTCAGTGATGAGCACAAAGTTTCGAGGAACTCGGTTAACTTTTTCAGACTTCTGAGACCTACTCGTTGTGTGTGCGCGCGCGTGTGTGTGTGTGTGTGTGTGTGTATTCTATATGCATAAAGAATAAGGAATGAGGACTGGAACAGGGACTGATCTGGCATTTTGGACGCAGGACTGGACTCAGGCGCGCTTAATTAAAACACTGACCTGCTGTTTGAGGATCTTGATTTGCTCCTTCTGTTTCCTCCTCTCCTCCGCGGCCATGATGGCTAAAACAAACAAACAAACAAACAAACAATTAAAAAAAACTTTTTAAAAAATTTTAAATTTGCGCACAACTACATTCAGTTGCAAAACTATTGGCACCCTTCAAGGATGCATGCAATTCGGCATATCTTTCACAATTTGTATACATACTGTATATACACACACTACCAGTCAAAAGTTTGTACACCCTTTCTGATTTTGTGGTCTTCCCTGATATTTATTTCTCTTTACACTGTAAAAACAATGCTGAAGGCGTTTATATATGCAATAATTTCCTCTGAACAGTTGATATTGAGATGTATATCTGCTATTTATTCTCTGTAAATCCGTCATAACGGCTCTAATCCGAGGTGCCGGTTGTTAATTGGTGATTTCTGAGGCTAAATGAACGTCTCGTCTGCAGCAGAGGTAATGTTTTGGTCTTGCTTGCCTGTGATGGTCTTCATGAGAGACAGTTTCATCATGGAGCTCGATGGGTTTTACAAACGCACTCGACACGATACCGTTCCTGCAAGAACTGTTCCAGAACCGCTGACCTTCATGTATTAAAATAACAACTGACTGATTATGATGATGATGTTACTTAGTTTCCTAATGCCCTGTGTGTTATTTCACAGTTTTGGAAAATAATTATATTGTTCTAGGAACATGTAGAAAATAAATCCAAACTTTTGACCTGTACTGTGTAATCTCTCTCTCTACAGTTTAAAAAAAATAGTATAAAAAGCTGTATTTAATTAATCAACAAAACAAAGTCTAACACCAAAATAACTGGTTTAGACGACGAGCCTTTGTTTAAAGTCTAGTCTTGGGTGTAATTTCCTTCTGTGGATTTGTTTTTTTCGGTGAATTTAAGTTTTTTTTTGGTCTGAAATGTGGTCTTTTACATAAGATACTGGCCTACAGATATTTTCTTCTCAGATTATAATTTTTTTGCTAGAATACTAATGTTTGGAAATCAGAAATTGCTTTTTGTACTGATATAATAATGATACCAATTAGACTTCTGCACAGTACTGTATGTGTTTATGCGCACACACACACACACACACACACACACACACACACACACACACACATAGTAATATTCGTAAGTTGGCAGGATAGAAGTAATATTTGGCTGATGGTTTAGAAAATATTGGCACCCTACTTCACTAATCAATATTTGTTGCACTTCATCTAAAGATATTTTTTTTTTCTATTATTATTTAATCTTAACCTGTCAATAGATTACCCAGAAATCCTTTCATAACACAAACACAAAAGCTTTTCCACACTTGTTTGGCTGCTTAAAAACATATTTGTTGTAATTATTTTAGAGCTCATTATTCTCATTCCTCCAACTGTACAGTGGTTAAGAGCGCCAAAATTTACGCCGCCGTCGTATCCCGAGGTGTACCTTGCTGTTTTCGAGCTTCTTTAGCCGCTCGAGCGAGCGCCTGCTTCTCCAGCTTCCTCATCAGCTTCATCTGCGCCGCCTGCCGAGCGATTTCTAAAACACACCGGGACACAACGTGAGGGTTTGTCTTAGGCGATGCTCTTGGCGATCACACGCGCGGCGCAGCTAAGATTCACACGTAGTCTTACCCTGAGCCTCTAGTTTGCGGAGCAGCTTGGCCTCGGACGGGCTGGGGAACTCCGTGTGGCCCACGTTGGGCGGGCGACCCTTCCTGCGGCGCGAGCCGGAGCCCTCGCCGTCGGTGTTGGGCGGCCGACCCCTGCGGCCCTCCATGCCTCTGATGCGCGGTATGATCTCGTCCTCGCTCAGCGGGCACCACTGCAGACCCTGAAGTGGGTGGGGGTGGGGTTGGGTAACGGGAATTGAGCGAACCGACCAATCAGATTGCAGCATGAGGGATGCGTTTTTTTGCCTTCGTTAATAATAATCAATAATGTTACAGTATAAAGCACAGACTAGTGAAATTATAACACAGATATTAGTGCAAAAAAAGATATATACAGTATATTTAAAAAAAATAAATTGTAATAAATTAAATCAGCAATTCTAGAGATTTAGAGTGAATGTTAGCCATGATCCCAACACACGAAACAGAAAGAGAAAGAGAACAACCCTGTGGAGGTAATGAAAGCTTCGATTATCGCATGGCTTCCTGATATAACGGGAGGAGACTTTTAGTCTGTAAAATCGGGCTTCAAATCGAAATTCCTTGCGCTCTTGATTCGAGACGGAAGCGACAGAAAAAGAGTGAGGTGGGGGTGAGCGGAGAAAGAAAATACAACCGGAAATAAAGTAAATAAGCAAAAATAAAGAAATAGACAAGAGGAGAAAGAGAGAGAGAGAGAGAGAGAGAGAGAGAGGGGTAGAGAGACAGAGAGCGACAGAGAGAGAGAGAGAGAGAGAGATGAAAGGCATTCACCTGGGGTCCTTCTCTGGCTTCATAGAAGTCACCAACCCTTACTTTTGCACTGAAGCTAAAATTATCGCGTGTGATGTCAGTTATTCCGTATCTGGATAGATACTACAGAAGAGAGAATAATAATGACGTTTGGTGAGACAGAGAGCCATCAGGAAGTGGAGTAGCACACTGAAAGCTGAGCACTAACACAGCAAAGCTAAACTACACAGGATGGGGGGAGAGGGAGGAGGAAGAGGAGGAGGAGGAGGAGTAGCAGGGAAGCTACTGGAAGGGTGAAGGGTTTTTTTACTTTCTTTATTATTATTATTATTATTTTTCGGGGTTTCCTGAAGGAGGGATTTGTGGGTACTAAAAGCGAGCGGCGGGGGGAAAGGGGTCGGAGGGTCGGGGGGTTACCTTCACGACATCGGGGTACTGCCGCAGCCGCTTGCCGCAGGGCGCGTAGTAGGCCACGTCTCCGTGGAGACGACCTCCGGCGGATTTGATCCTGGTCTCTCGCCGCCAGCTGGAGCGAAGGAACGGGAAGAGCCGTGATGTCAGAACGGAAAGAAAAAAAAAGAAAAATAATAAATAAAGAAAAGGAAATTATTAAGAGAGAGAGAGAGAGAGAGAGAGGGGGGGGGGGGGGAGAGAGAGGGATTGAGTCATGCTGTTACACATACCCCATTTCTAAAGGAGTCTTTAGATCATCTTCGTTCATCACACGCTTCCTTTTCCCGGATCCTACAACACGATAGAGACAGAGAGAGAAAGTCAGACTGAAACACGCTCATATACACACACACACACACACACACACACACACACACATTATTATGATTGTTATTATTATTATTACTGCAATGGCAACTTTGGATATTTGTGATGAATTATTACTGTAATGGCAACCCCACAGATCGAAATCTAGGAGATTGATTGACAGCTTTCCCCACTGGCACGAGCCAAATGTCTACGCAAGATCAAAACCGTTCCCCAAGTCCCCGCTACGACATAAAAACAAGCTCACACACACACACACACACACACACACACACAAATCCCGAGCAGCAAAGTGAACAGCTTGGCGCGGTAGAAGACGGGACTTGCAGTCAATATGGCGTTCACACCATTAGCTTTTCACCGTCCTGAAAGCTTCTTCCTCTGACATCGAATCATCACGTTCCTCAAAGCCAGAGCAAACACAATCCCCAAACACACACACACACACACACACACACACAAACGCGTGCACGCACATGAACAAACACACATAGTGTGGGAGTGAGAGAAAGCAACAAGTGCTCTTCTTTCTGTTGAAACTCGGCCAAGAACAAACCCACGGGCTTGACATGTTTGCTGGATTTGCGAGTATTTTGTTTAACGAATCTCCCTGGGAAGAGAAGAAGAAGAAGGGGGGGAAAAGAAAAAATGCCGGAGTCAGCCAAACAGCCGTAATGAGTGTGTGAACTCGGGCCAACAGGTTCAACCAAACATGGCTCGGAGGTTACCGTTAAACCACACACACACACACACACACACACACACTGCGTCCTCATTAGCTACCGCGTTTACAGTACGGACCGACTCTCGTGTGCGGCAGAGATAACGAGATTAAGAAGGAAATGTGCTCGTTTCGAGGAAAAATAAACCAATCAAAGCGTCGCTGGACGCCTACGAACGCAATTTAGCCGCCTAAAAATAGATCACGTGGGTGCCGCGATGTTAATGCTACATTACGTGTGAAGCCGCTCGCGCCGCTTCGCCTTCCCGATCGGAGATTACCTGGAGAGGTGCCGACGGAATACGACGAGGAAGGCGAGCTGTGATAGGTCAAGGCACCGGAGCCGCCCAGGATGGTGGGCGTGGCCACACCGGAGGGCTTAATGACTTGGAGGTTGAGCGGCGAGCAGTCGGGCAGGCTGTAATTGGCGGAGGCGAGCAGGGGGAGGTTCTTGCCGAGCTTCAAAGGCGTCCTCTCGCCGTCGGTCTCCGTCTCCGTCGTGTCCCTGTTCTTCCTCGCCGAGCCGTTCAGCTCGCTGTCCGAGTTACTGTCTGACTCTGAGAGAGTTTGAATAAAATTAGTTTTTTTAAATAAGCATAAACATTTTTAAAAATAAAAGTCATTCTTGAGCTTCCTCGCTCGTGCAAGTACGACAAATGCACTAGATAATGAACGTACTGATCGCTTCTTGGACATTTCACAAACCTGACAGACTGTCATCCTCCTCGTCCTCGTCCTCCTCCTCGTCGTCCACGTCGTCGTCGTCGTCGTCCTCGTCATCGTCGTCGTCGTCGTCGTCGTCCTCGGCCGACTCGTCCGAGTCCTTCTTGCTCGGGGTCTTCTGCTCTCCCGCTCCCTGATGGAACATGTCCACGAGCGACTTCACCAAGTGCTTCTGGGAAACGTCCTTCCAGGCCTCCAGGGCTCTGGGCGTCTTGTTTTTGCGCGAGGCGCGAGGCCGCGCCGGGAGGGCGGACGCGGGTACTAGAGCAGGCAGCGGGGCGGGCACGGACATGTCGTTCCTGCCGCCTATGCTGAGGTTGACGGGCAGGTCGGACCGAGGTTTGGTGGTCAGGGCTAGCGGGGTGTCCTGCGCCGAGCTCTGGATGAGGCCGTTGATGTGGCCCAGGCCCAGGACCGTCTGAGGGAGCAGGAGGCCCGGCGACACGGCCACGACCTGAGCGGCAGGAGGCTTGGTGCGACCTGATGAGGATTTGGGTGGCAGAATGGAGGAAGAAGAGGACGAGGAAGAGGAGGATATCCCCGCGGAACCCTTCGAGGTCTTGTAAAGGCCTTGCTGCTTCTTGAGCTGGAGCGGGAACTCCTGGTCTTGCGCAAGTAAAGACTGTATTTAAAAAAACAAAAAAAAGGGTGGGGGGGGGGAGAAAGAAAGATTAAAATGTGAGGATAGAGAGAAAGAGAGACAATATAAAGCCTTAAAAAAAGGAGGAGCTGGACGGAAATGTGGTAATTGCTCTGGTTGTCATGTGGCATAGGCGCTGATGGAGTGTGTGTGTGTGTGTGTGTGTGTGTGTGTGTGTGTGTGTGTGTGTGTGTGTGTGTGTGTTAGGGAGTGGGGGAACACGACGGCTGTGTGCGCTGTGACTCAGTTTGGCTCCTCATCATTTCTGGGAACAAAAGAGTCCGGAGCAGACGTCGCTCGCAGTGTCTCCGCCATTAAAGCGCCACTCACCACCGGGAGCGGAGGGAGAAAAAAAAAGGGAAAAAAAAGAGGCGCAGAAAAACACTCGCTCTATTCAGCGCGATCCGCTCAATGGCTCTAGATTTCTGCGTCGCTCGGGTTCTGTTTCCCGCCTCACGTCGGTAAACACGTGTTTGACGCCTGAACGCTAATTTCGAATGAATGGAACCCGAAAGCGCAGGCCGATATTAAGACTGTTCAGTACAATGACCGCGCGATAAAAACCCACTTTAGCCGATTACGATGAACGGGTATTAGCCTCTTCAGCGGTAATTTCATGCTTACAGAAGAAAGGATGGGAATAAATCCGTTTTTTTTTTTTTTTTTTTTGGACTCATTTGCTAAGAATCTAGGAGTAAGACGTTGCGGCGTTAATTGCTTGTTGGTTTTTAGAGGGGTTTTTTTTTTTTTATGAAGCTAACTGCATTCGTTTACAAAACTGAATTACGCAGTGGGGAACCCAATGCTAGAGATAAGAGCCTGGATGGAAAAGCAGAGCTCTTTCATCCCGTCTCTCTCTCTCTCTCTGACCTTTTCACAGAGGGCTGGTCAATACAGAGAGACGGATACTGAATACCAACTGCGTCCTGAAACTCTTCGTCCGAAATTGGCTTTCTCGCTACGCTGGAAGAACTGCTGGCGCTCATTTGCTTCTCTGCTAAATGAAAAAAAAAAAAAAAAAACGAAACGTTGAAACGGACGCGTCATTAATTCCTCCTTAATGCGGTGCCGAGTTTCACCTGGTTATCAATCAATTTAGCGCAGGTCGTGTGCGCACGCCCACCTGTTTCAGTCTGAAGTCGGCGATGTGGGACAGCGAGCCTTCCAGAAGCTTCCTGCTGCTCAGCGAGTCCAGAGGCGGGGTCTGAGACTTGTGGGCGGAGCCCCGTGCCCTAGGGGAGGGGCTCAGAGCTGGTGGTTTGGGAGAGGACGAGAGAGCGAGGGGTTTGGCAGGGGAAGGGACCGAGAGCAGTTTAGGGGAGGAGCAGAGAGAAAGTGGGAGCGGTTGATGAGCGGTGACGGTCAGGGGTCGGGAAGGGGAGGGGCTGAGGCGCGGAGGGGAGGAGTCATGCTGCGGCAGTTCGCCGATCAGAGCCAGTGCTTTGGCGTTAACGGCGAGGCCGGTGGACTGGATGACGCTGGTGGGCTGCGCGAGTCTGTCTCTGGATTTGGAAACGACGAGCGGTGAGGACTGAGAGCGGGATTCCGGGGTGGCGCTGCCCTCCCGGAGGTCCCACGATCCCGCCGGTCTGGATTGTTCCTTTTTACTCGGCCGCAGGTTCGTGGACACGACCTGCGGAACGATCAGGGAGACGGAAAGACGCTTAGGATCAGAGCAACACGATTTAACGTTTCGACAAAGTTGCACTAAGCGAACCTTCAGTTTCTTTTTCTTCTGTGGTTCTTTTTCAGAGTCGGACTCTTCGCTGTCTTTACTCTGGTCGTCGTCATCATCGTCCTCCTCGCCGAGGTCGTCCAGGTCACTGCTGCTGACTCCTTCGATGTCGCTGTCTAAAGATGATCCTGACTCGCTGTCGCTCACGCCAGATCCATCTGTCTGCTTCTTACGCGGTTTCTACAGCAACACCGAGAGTTAAAAAAGGAACCGGACAGACAGATGGTCAAAATGTGGTATTGGTGCTAAAAAGCGTCTCATCTAGATGTAGTGTCTGTAACTTATTCGAATTAAAATCTTTCAGTGATCTTAACTGTCATTCAGATGAAACTTGGCCAATTTAGATTTCACATGAAAAGACGTAAACCTGAACAAGTGTTTTATTCTAAAATGCAAAAAGATATTGCAACATGAATTCGACATGGTTACGGACACTACAGACTTTCCTTGGGGAAAAAAAAAAACTTTGAACTTTGAACTAAATACTTTTATTTAAGCAACAATTTCGAAAAATCTTTAAAAAGGTCGATCTTAAAATGCCTCTAGAAGCTTACACCAATGTTAGTATCAATACTCATCAATAAATCTGAATAATTAGCATTTTAAATGATTATTGCTTGAAGTGAGACAGTATAACGCTGAAAAATGGCCAGCAGGTGTTTTATTCCTCTTAGACCACAACATTTTATACCGATTTATTCAGGAGCATGTCATGTGTGTGTATCTCTTCAGATTTACACTTTTATACTTTTATAGATTTATTCTGAAACGAGGTACCCTCCTGCGCTCACCCACATTTCAGCAACATGTCTTGTAAATGAGAAGACGCGAAACCTGTTCAAACCCGACACTGGAGACTCTTTCCATAAATTTTATACAGCTGGTACTACGGAGCAATCCGACAAATCGAATTCCTGAATCAAGAAATTACGAGCGCTGATACGATCCGATCTACGGGGGTCTTTAACACGTGGTGTGGTTTAAAATAAAATAATAAAACTCGAGGCGAAATGGAAAACTCGCGGAGTCCAATGTCCAATAAAAAACAACAACAAACAAACAAAATAAAAAAAACGCCTTTAAAGCCCTACAGTCTGACGACACGGTCACACGGTTCCTGTTAACGTGCGTAACGAGACCCGCTTGGCATGATCTCAGATGTGATTAAACAGGACTCGAGTGTAGAAGCGGCACGACAGACACACGTCATAAACTTTTACTGAGCCGGTTCTGGCAGGGAAAAGCACGGCGATGTGTTGATAATCAGATCCCCACTGCAACAACAACAACAACAACAACAACAAACCAAGAAATGTTGCAGAACGTCGGCGAAAAATGTTTCACTCCCGTTTAGTTTCGCCTTCCTGCTTTCCGATACACATCCGAGTTTGAGTGTCCGATGACGAGAAATTACACGAGACGAGAGATTACAAGACAGTATGACAAGGCTGTAATAACGCCCCCTGTAGGTTTTACCTTCTCTTTCGGTTTCTGCGAGGGTTTCTCTTGGAGCTCTCCTGTGCTGTTGCCGTGATGAGAGGCCTTGCGGGCGCGGGGCTTGCCGCTGGAGGCGTTGAGAGCGGGCGAGGACGACGCTGACGCGCTGCCTTTTGTCGTGGACGGAGACACCACGCTGCCGTTCAGAGCTCCGTTAACACCTGGAAGATTGACATCGGAACCAAAAAAAAACGTTAGTCGCGGTTTTATTCAAGGTTTATGTGAGAAAAATTCCGTGTATGAGTGCGGAACTACTACTGAGGACCACGGTATAAAAATACAGAAGGCGATATTCACATGCACCCGATTCTAGTAAGTATAATAATTATATAATTAGGAATGCAAAATGCTTTTTTTTTTATTTTTTTTTAAGCGCTGGTAATTTAAGTAAATTAATTAAGAAATTAACATTCAGTTAATCGTCACATGAACCTTTCAGCACAGCGGAGAGAAAAAATTTCTTGCATATCCAAGTTAGGAAGTTGGGGGCAGAGCGCAGGGTCGGCCAGGACACAGCGCCCCCTGGAGCAGTCGGGGTTAAGGGCCTTGGCTCAAGGGTGCAAGGGTAGCATGGACTTGAACCTCCGACCTTCCGATCAGCAACCCAGAGCCTTAATCGTTTGAGATACCAGTAACAGGTATCAGGGCGATACTGTGCTCATGTACTCGTAAACATGTTCTGATACTTCTGGACCGGTACCACCTTACACCACGGACAGGATGAAAAGGAAAAAAGAAAAAAAAAATGCTGCGAGTGTGAACCGTGTCAGCAATCGGGTCAGATTAATTAAAGTAAATAAAAGTAAGGTACCATGTAGTTCATCTCGCTTTAGTCTGTCTTGCTAATCTTGCTTAGCTGTGCATCAAAAAAGTTGTAAACCAGTGTTATAAAAAAATAATCCAAATGCAATCACATGCATGCAGCGCTATTAAATCTGACATTTTCTAAAACATTTATTCTCGAATGCCCAGCCACTGGATGTCGTGCTGGTCTCAAAATCCTGGATAAAATGGGAGGGTTATGCCAGGAAGGGCATCCTTGTAGCGTAAAAATCCTGTTCTAAGTTGTCGCGCCGACCGGATGGTCCATATACAGCGGCACCGCGGCATATGAACTTTCATACGAATGAGAATTTTCCCAACAAGAAAATAAATTTTGTCTCGGCATACGAGTGACCTAGCCAATTGCGCGTACATCCGGTTGCGTGTACGTCCAGGAGTCGTTCAAAACTTGTTTGCGTCAGTGGAAAGCCAGACGAAGCGAGTTTACACATTTTACTTTTAATTAAGGTTACGTGAGGTTTTAATGTCTATTTATTTCATATTTTACTTCATTTACATGTAGTTTCTAAACGTTTTGATTGTTTTTATATATATATATATATATATAATGAATTATAGTGTTGGAAATTGGTAATATTGGTAATATTTTTGGGTGGCTGGAACGGATTATCTGCATTTACATCATTTCTATGGGAAAATGTGTTTCACAATACGGATTTTCACCGTAAGAGCTCACCTCCAGAGTTACCGCTGTAAAATGAAATGTTCATATATATCCAGATATTTCACTTGCTAAAAATCTTTTTTAAAATTTGCTTTTTCCTTAACATGTATTAACGATATAAACACACACACACACACACACACACTCGCACACCTCTCGCCGTGCCCTGAAGCGCAGATCTACTTAATCACCGAACTGAAATTCAGTTTGTCTTCATATGAAACTGGACACCAGACTGTATCGAGTTGATAATTACTAGAAATTAGGAAGACTGATCGAAAAAAAAAAAAACAGACAAGAAATGGAATTATCCTCGACCGTCTCGCAACACGCGAAACCGGATTACTGAACTAAACCCCCGGCTCTGTATCCGACATTATTTCCACGAATCATTGATTAGGCGTCGTGTTACGGTAACGGCGCGCGCGGACTCGGGGTGCTGAGCTCTGCAACCTCGGCGTCGTTCACCTTTAGGACCCTGGCTGCTTTTGCTCAGGGTTTTAGACGTATAGGGCGCGGCCTCGTGGTTCTGTAGGGGAGGGGCGAACAGCGGGGGCAGGCCTAGGAACGGAGGGAAGAAGGCCGCTGTACTCCGCCCGTGAGCTTCGGCCGCTCTCCACCACTCTGGGATTCGAGAGAAACACACAGGCGAGAGCAGTACACGTTATATATATATATATATGACATTGTAGCGCTGTGACACGTTGTTCTTGAATCTGATTGGTCAGAAGGTCAACCTCAGGTTGCCTTTTTAAAAACATGATATTCATTTTAGACATCCATCTGTGTTAGCTGTTAAATTACAATGATGTATTGACATTTTATTAGTGACAGCATAGAGCGTTACAACAGTACACAGTGTTTATATTCTCACTCTCACACACACACACACACACACACACACACACTCACACACACACAATCATCACACTGAGGTCATTCGGTGTTAGGCAAATCTGAAAAAACAACAAAAGATGAATAGAAAGAACAGGAAAATCTCAAAAGAACAGATAAACATGGTGTGTTTAGTGTTGGCTTGAGGGTTCGATCGCCTGTGAGGCCGCGTTCACAACTCAATTCTGATTTTTCTTCTTTTTTTTTATCCTAATGGTTTGAGTTTTAGGGCTGTTTGAACTGAGCGCACAAATTTGCCTTTGTTTTTTTTTTTAAAGATCGGATCTCGGTAAATCTTTGGGTATGTGGACCTAGATCGGATGAACATCCGATGAGTGGTCATGTGACTCAATCAGAGTGGAATTCTTGTGACTTTTTGCCTCTGCGCGTGAGTCAGGTGCTCGCTGATGTCATCGGTCAGCGCCGGGATTTTCACAGCAGCTGTTAAATCAGCTAGAGCGAGCCGTCTGGCTTTCTTCCTGACCAGACATTTACATTTAGGCATCTGACAGATGCTCTTATGCGTCACTGGATAGATCCTCACACACTGGATTCCTGAATTACTAAATAAGTCCCGACATCACTGTCGGGAAAGGGGTTGTTGTTTTAAAATTCAAATATTTAAGAAACAGATAGGTCTTTAGTCATCGCTTAAAGATTGCCAGTGACCCGGCTGTACGGACGTCTAGAGGAAGTTCATTCCAATGAGTAGGTGGCAGAACAGAACACAGTCTAGATGCACGTCTTTCTCGATCCCTGAGAGATCCCTGAGAGATGTCTGAGCGATCCCTGAGAGATGTCTGAGCGATCCCTGAGCGATCCCTGAGCGATGTCTGAGAGATGTCTGAGAGATTTCTGAGAGATCCCTGAGCGATGTCTGAGAGATGTCTGAGAGATCCCTGAGAGATCCCTGAGAGATCCGATCTGAACAAACAAAATAAATCAGAATTGAGCGACGAGGCTTGTAATGTGAACGCAGCCTAGACTTCATTTAAATAGAAAATAAATGATGTGATTTTATGCTGGTGCGTTTTCCTTTGTAATGTTGCTGAGCTTTGTCTGTAAGCGTACAGAAACACAACGATCTTCCTCTCATTTTAACCTACAGCGTTTACAGCATCGTTGGCATGGAAACGTTTATAACAACAAGCCCATTATAATAATGATAATAATAATAATAATAACAGTAGTAAAATGTCTGACCTGTGAAAGCCCCTAGCTGCGGGTGCGCTGCCAGGGCCGCGGTCACTCCCAGGGCCCCGAGACCGCCGAACTCGGGCCGCGCCGCGCCCGGGGAGAGCAGGCCGAAGGCGGGGTGCGCCATCACGGGGAAGGCACTGGGCAACGAGGTCACGGAGGTCACGCTGAACGGCTGCTCGCTTCCCGTCACCCCAAACAGAGGACCTGGAAAAAAACAACAAACGGACAAAAAACACAAAACAGACATGCTCGTGAGTCTACATGATGTGTGTGTGTGTGTGTGTGTGTGTGTGTGTGTGTGTGTGTGTGTGTGTGTGTGTGTGTGTGTGTGTGTG
>JAQQZT010000037.1:34413788-34438745 GCA_030068275.1 Clarias platycephalus | reverse complement strand
GTGTGTGTGTGTGTGTGTGTGTGTGTGTGTGTGTGTGTGTGTGTGTGTGTGTGTGTGTGTGTGTGTGTGTGTGGAGCCGGAGGGCAGGGTTTGAAATGAGAGACAGCGTTTTAAAGAGGAAGCAGAATTTCACCTGTGATTAGTGTAGCTGCAGGGCAAAGAGCTTGCTGAACACACACTCCAGTCCCCTCCTCTATCTCTCTCTCTCTCTCTCTCTCTCTCTCTCTCTCTCTCTCCAACACCTCCTTCTCTCTCTCTCTCTCTCTCTTTCTTTCTTTCTATCGCTCCATCTCCGTGTCACTACATCTTCCTCCATATCTCTATATCTCTCACTCTATTCCCCTGCATCTCTCTCTTCCTCTCTCTCTCTCTCTCTTACTTCATCTCACACTATCTCTAATACTTCCTCTCCATCTCTCCCTCCACCTCTTTCAGTCTCTTCTCCCTCCCACCATCTTTCTCCCATCATCTCTCTCTCTCTCTCTCACTCCAATACCTCCTCAGTAACTCCGTCTCGCTCTCTCTCACTCCATCTCTCAAGATTCAAAGGTGATTTATTGGCGTGAAAAATGTTTACATTCGTATCGCCAAAGCTCAGAAATACACAAGAAAACAACAGGATTAGATTATTTAAAAAAAAAACAACAACAAAAAAACAACAATAATAAGTAATAATAAATAAACGTGTATAAAATAAGAGTTAAAGTCAAAGGGAAAGTAACTCTCCATGATAGTTTACTCTCTCTCTCGCTTTATCTCTCTCAATCTGTCCATCTCTCTCGCGCCAACGTTTTCTACGTCTTCATCTCTCTCTCTTTCTCACGCCATCTCCATCCATTTGTCCATGTCTCATTTGGTCTCCCTCCACCTCTGTCTCCATCTGTCAATCTCTTCTTCCATCTCCACCTGTCTCACTCTCACTATATCTCTGTCTTATTCTCCCTACATCTCCCAGTTTCTTCAGCAACAAACACTTTAAACACACACACACACACGCGCGTGCGCGCGCATTGGCTCGGGATCGAGTCTCAGGAGTCGCGCCGTTCGCCATCAGAAACAACCGGAAACTTATTTTGTTCTTCGGGAAGAAATAAACCGCGGGCGATGGAGCGACCCCGCTCCGCCCCTCCCCCGAGGGGACGATGTCATGTCCCTGCTCCATTCCCTTTCTCCATTTGCCCTTCTTCTTGTTTTTGCTGTCTGCATATCTTCCTCTCTGCTCCTCTCATCTTCCCATCCCACTTCTCTCTCTCTCTCTCTCTCTCTCCTTCTCTCTCTCTCTCTCTCTCTCTAACCAGCGGGGGAGTGACCCGGCAGCTGGGCCTTCAGAAACCAACCAATAAAGCACAAAACACACCCCCTACAAAGTCACACACTCGCACAGATATATTCCCTCTGTTCCCCTCAGGACCATCTGCACAACACACACACACACACACACACACACACTCCTGAGCTGTACAAGGCTGGATTACTTTAGCTTGCGCCTCTATAAAAAGAAACAACGTCGTCGCTCCGGGTTTCAAAACACTTCCTGGTTGAGACCTAAACTCGGGGACCAATCACGCGCTGCCATTCAAACAACATTACGGGACATCATAGAAAAAATTACTTTCACATGTTTCCTACGATGTGAATGCGTTCCCCCTTTAATGCGATCTTCAGAATTCTGGATTCTGATTGGTCAGAGGGTTTTGATTGATTGGCGGCTTCTTGGCAACATTTAAAATCTCTCGCTTTATCTATCCATCCATCTCCCTCCATCACTCTTTTTCTTACTCTATATCGCTCACTTCTCTCCATCTCTCACTCCATCTCTTTATCTCCTTCCATATCTGTCTCTGTCTCACTCCATCCACCTGCCCATGTCTCATTCTCTCTCTTCTTCCATCACTCTCTCCATCTCTCCATCCATCTCTCTCTCTCTCACTCCATCTCCATCTATCCGCCCATGTCTCATTTTAACTCTCTCCATCTGCATTCAGACCTTTAATCTTTAACGTTTGCACAGAATTCGGCAGGATCGTAATAAATGTTTCCCACGACGTGAAAGTGTTCCCCCTTTAGAATTCTGGATTCTGATTGGTCAGAGCGTTATTTTGATTGATTTGCTTGATTGGCTTCTTGGCAACATTTTAAAATCGAGGAGGGGGAGAAAAGAAAGATGGAGAACCTGGTGGGGGGAGCGAACGTTTATAGCCGCTTTAAACGCGAGACGGAAAGGTCGCGGGCTCGCTTGTTTGTGGGCGGAGCCTGATAGTAAACGCAGCTATAAACGGAAAAATAAGAAAGAAAAATGGACGACGGTAGACATCTGGTTCGAAAAGTAATGTGTAGATTGCAAGGAAATAAACACTACTGTCTCACACACACAGACAAATTGGCAGTCATATGTTTTCTTGCATTTGACCCGTGTGTGTGTGTGTGTGTGTGTGTGTGTGTGTGTGTGTGTGTGTGTGTGTGTGTGTGTGTGTGTGTGTGATTCACGGTGGTGAGCTTCTGTAAAGTGCAACCACACCTTTCTATATTTGCCCTTCACAAAGACATAAATAATGACTCTACTCTCCGTGTGTGTGTGTGCGTGCACAAGTGTGTGTGTGTGTGTGTATAAATTAGCTGTGCACAGCACTCTTGAGACACATCCTACGCCGGACACATGCAGGGAAAGATGGAGAGATGAGGCGAGCGAGAGAGAGAGAGAGAGAGCCGAGAGCAAAATGGAGGGAAGAGAAAGAAAGCAGTGAGGGAGGATGGTATATGACAGGGCTTAGACTGATGCGCATAAACACACATACACACACGCACGCACACACACACACACACATACACACACTCCCCTTCCCTCTCTGCGTGCAACTGCGGTGTAAATGTCATCATGTACACAGTTTATCCTCTGTGCGAGCGAGAGGAGCAGATGGAAGGAGGGAGCGAGGGAAGAAGGGGGAAAAGGGAGAGAGGGGGAAAAAAAAGAGAAGAGAGAGAGAGAGAGAGAGAGAGAGAGAGAGAGAGAGAGAGAAAGAGCAAGCGAGCCCACTGCGGAGAGGAGGAGAGGAGCGCAGCAGCCTCTCCTGTCGTTCCTTCATTAGTATTCCAGCGCTCACTCTTCAGAGCCATCTTCACACACACCGGTTTTTAGCATCGGCGACGGCAGGGGAAAGGCTCGCGGCAAACAATTGCTACGGCCGTTTCTCCGCATCGCGTCATCCGCTTTTCGTAGCCGAGCCGGCGGCCGAGATGAACATGAAGCTACCGGCGATGAGAATCTACGTTATTAGATACGCGCCGTAACACGTAGTGCATCATACAACACCAAAAAACAAACCAACGGACGATTCGATACGATACTGATCTGACGCGATATTTTTTACGTCCGATATTAATCGGTTCGATAGATCCGGTTATGAGCGATTAGATCGGTTCAGCTTCGCACACAAGTCCATTCAGCTCGGACACGATTTAATTCGGGTCTGATCGAGCTTGATTCAGTTCTGACGCGATTCAACTCAGCACAGGTTCGATACGATACAGTTCCACTCGGAAGCGACTCGGTTCGTCCGATAATTCAGTTCAGTTCATAAATATAATCAAATCGAGGTCAGCTCCAACACGATTCAATTCGCCACTAAGATTTAGCTCTGATCCGATTCGATTCGGCTCCGATACAAACTCTCGTGTGTTTCGATTCCTATTCGATTCAGCTCTGCTATGATTCGATTCGCCTCCGATACAATTCAAATCAGAGTCGACTCGGCTCTGACACGATTCAATTCACCTGCGATAGGATTCAATTCAGCTCTCGTTTGATTCAATTAAGCTCTGATCCTATTCAATTAATACCTTATAAGATTCAATTTAGCTTTGATCCTATTCAATTCAGCTCTCATGTGATTCAATTCAGCTCTGGTACGATTCAATTCAACCGGTGATAGGATTCATTACAGCTCTCATACGATTCAATTCATCTGTGACAGAATTCATTCCAGCTCTCACATGATTCAATTCGGCTCTGATCTTGTTCAATTCATCTTTTTTACGATTCAATTCGGCTTTCATCCTATTCAACTCCGCTCTCATTTGATTCAATTCGGCTCTGGTACGATTCAATTCATCTCTGATTTGATTTCATTCAGCTCTAACATGATACATTTCAAGTCTTATGCAATATTCATTCAGTTTCCACCATTGGAGCATTTGCAAGAATCTCTCTCCCTCTCTCTTCCTCTGTTCTCTCACACACACACACACACACACACACACGCACACGCGCACACAGGGCAATGTTCACAGATTGCAGAGTGTATCAATTTTTGTGTGCAATATCTTTTCCCCACCTTTTCAAACCGTCTCTAAGCAGCAGCGTGGTAGACTGTCGGACCGGGTTTGTGATCCGGATAATTTTTTACGCTCCACAGTGTTGGAGGCGCAGGTCAGGAGGAGAAGGTGAACTCCAGCAGGAGTGAGGGTTCTACAGGGTGCGTGTTAAGAAATAGAGAGTGAGCTGCTTCTCTACTTAAAAGGATATCGACACCGAGACGACGGCATTTATTTCCTTTTCCGAGCCCGGGGCGCTGAGGAAGAACTTTTTTTTGCAGATATTTAAAAGATTTGCCAATGACCGCATTCCCACCGCAAGCCTAAGTACTGCATTCCGGGTTTCTAGGATCAAACCAGGCTCGATTTCCTCTCTGGTCTTTTTTATTTTAATGTCAGACACAAACGCGGCACACTCAGCTGAAACACTTCACACTTCACCTCTCTCCGTCTTCTTATACAGAACCAGAAAAGCATTTCCAAATCAAGCTCTCAAAATCTTTTTTGCCATTTTTTACGCGGTACTGAAAGTTTTCTCAGATATCCGATCCAATATATATATTTATTTATTTATTTTTTAATACCTCTAACAGCCTGATACTGAGTGCATCTAATACAGAGATGTAATCAGTTAAAAATAAACAACAAAATAACCTTAAACTTCCTTAAAGCTGCAGTACAGCGGTGCCTCGGCGTACGAATTTTAATCCATTTCTTAAGGTGAAAATTTCACACTGCGAAATGCATTTTTCTATAGGAAATAATGTAAATGCAGATGATCCGTTCCAGTCAACCAAAATTATTACCAATATTACCAATTTCCAACACTACAATCATATTTCTGCATATAAAAACAATCAAAACATTTGGAAAAGATGTGTATTTCAAGTAAAATATAAAGTAAACAGACATTAAATTAAACCTCACTTAACCTTAATTTACGATTCCTCTCGGCACCGGCTGCTTTAAAAACCAAACTCCCTTTTTTATCTTGCTAACATTCTTAGGACCCCACGGTGCTCCGTCTTCACTAAATCTTGCACAGAATGCAAAATAAATTAACTTGGATTGGGTTTCCACTGACGCACACAAGTTTTGAACGACTCGGTGCTAACCACTACGCCACCGCGCCACCTCATTCATGTTGTTATTTATAAAATTTTATTAAAAAAACTAATAATGTTTATTAATACTTTTTTATCTATATTTAATACAAAAATAAGGAAAAAGAAAATCTGTTAGAAAAATTTTTTTTTTATTATTTACATTTGTTTTTAATTTTATGAACAACATTTATTATAATATCCAGTCAGGTAGTAATTTATTCTATTTATTTATTTTTAATTATTTGCGTCCTCCATGAGATGTTATTTCCCCCTTTTTAAAAATATTTATTTTATTAATTTATTTTCCCAAACTTTTGTCTCGGGCGATTGTGGTGCGTCTTAAACAATCTGGCTAATCTAGGCAATCAGCTGTGGTAGCGGGCTTTCTTCGCCTAGCCGCGCACACGTCAGTTACCTCGCAGCGAGCCGGGGAACGGTTACGCTTGTTGTTTTTTAACGCTAAACAGAGCAGAATGGAGCGGCGCAGTCAAACACCGAGTGGATTCTCCAGACACACCGTCGTGTGTGCGTTTAAACAGAGATTAATATTACAGAGTTAGCCGGTATTATGGGATGGATCTCCATAGTAACAGGGCTGAGCGCTCTGACGGCCACCCGCTGCTTGTGACCTTCTGAATGTTTCCCCCTTCCTCTCTCTCTCTCTCCCTCTCTCTGTCGTGCTCATCGCTCCGTCTCGGGTGTGATGTGACTCTCCGGGGAAAACTCGCCATCCGAGTCGTTCCATGACGCAATCGCACATCAATCCCGCGGCTCATCCCGACAGAGCTCGAGTTTTACTTTTCCACCAGAAACAGGATTATTTTCACATGAAAAAGAGAGAGAGAGAGAGCGAGAGAGAGAGGGATAAAAATGAATAAAATTGTGAAGACTTCTGGAAAAGGAAAGGAAGAGTGATTTTTTTTTTTTTGTTGTTGAACTATGACTTTTCATAGTTGAAGGCTCTGGCTTTTAAATCTGGGAAAGGGCCGGCCTCAGACAGGACGGGATATTTTAAGAAACTGAGATTGAAGAAAGGAAGTTGGGGGGGGAAGGGGGGGGGACAAAACACACACAAAAAAAAACCACCACACGATGTTTTGGCTCCAAGCGCCGCCCCGAGAACTCGACTGAGGAAGACTCCGCTCTCCACAGAGATCAACACAGAGGGTTCTGCTGAAACTTTCGGACCTCCCTCAGGGCGTCTCATTCCTTTCTGCGCTTTTTTTTTCCCTCCATGAGAACCAGAAATCTTTCTGTAACCGTCTGAGCCCGTGCCCTGCCTGCTCAGCCACAACACACATCTTTAATAAACAAACAGCCAAAATATAGTATCGGTGCTTATTTTATCTTTTTTTTTTTTCACTGCTTAAATCGAAGCATTCTGAGCAAAATTAAGGATTTAAAAGGGAAAAGGAATCTGTAGTGTCCGTAACCATGTCAAATTCAAGTTGCAATATCTTAACAATTTCGCCTTTACACTTCTTTAATACACTTTTTCAGCTTTTCATGTGAAGTCTAAACTGGCCAAGTTTCATCAGAGTGACAGTTAAGACCGTTGAAAATTTAGAAGATTCGAATTCAAAACAGTAACCGACACTACGGACATCAAAGGGCATGGAGTTGTATTTAGCAAATGCGTTTCTTTTAAGCTGATAAAAATATAAATGTGAACGCAAATTTACAAATAAAATGAAACGTGGCTCGGGAGATAAGAAGCATTAATGGATTGTGTTTATATGATCCTGTCTGAAAATCCACTTTTTAGCACTGACACCATGTTTAGGCTGAAACTGCGACGAGATTCTTCATAATTAGACTTATAAGGCTTTTACAGAGGAAACAGTGCGAGTCTCTCTCCCTCTGTCTTACTTTCTGTCAGTTTTTTTTTTTACAGCACAACCCGAGAACAAAAGGACGCAGGGGCGAGAAAGCCGAGGAGAAAGGACGAAGAAGCGTCGCTCTGTGATGATCTCTCGCTCGCTCTTTCCTACAATTCTCCAAAGAAATCGATGCTCCGTCAGGGCCTCCATTACCATTATTGATTAGGGGTACGGTGGCCGGGGTGGACAGGAGCGGGGCCGTGATGCGTCTCGGTCCCTCGTGAGGAACACCACGTCCTCAGCACACACACACAGAGAGAGAGAGAGAGAGAGAGGGAGGGAGAGGGAGCCAGGCTAACATATTTCACACACCCGCATGAGAAAAATGCTATTAGAGAAGGTGGGTAGATTTGAGTAGGAAAACAGACGCAAGCAAGAAAAGCACTGCAGAGAGAGAGAGAGAGAGAGAGAGAGAGAGAGAGGGCGCCAGGAAGGATGGAGGGACTAATGAAAAGGAAAGAAAAGAACCGTCCTTGTGTTTGTGTCACTTTCCACAATCACCAGGGAGCGGGACAATGTAGCGGCGCGGCGGCCCGGGTAAAGGCACGCTCCTCGCCGTGCCTTCTGCCGCAGCATTTACCGCCAGATTAAAAAGTTTTAAAAAGGAAAAAATATATATATAAAAACGTGTGAGAGGAATAGAGATTGAAAAAATTATTTTTTCACACAAATAATTCACATATTTTTAATTGTATTACCCTTTTAATTTTACAGAAATACAAATTAGTGATCTAATTTTTTTCTATTAAAAATTGTATTTACAGCTTGATGGATTTGCCCGATTTTATCTTCTGTGACGTTTCAGTTCCGCTTGAATTATATTGTATAACGATGCCGTCTTGTCTCACTTTACGTAAAAAAAAAAAAAAGAAAAGAAAAATTCAGACATGTTAGGAAGGAGTGAAGGGGGGGGTAAAAAAAAAAAAAAAAAAGTTTGGTGCTTTTCCTTTCTTTTTCTTCTCCCGAAAAATAAATAAATAAATAAAAATAAATCAATAATAATGATAATAATAACAAAAAGTGAAAGAAAAAAAAAAATCTTACGACATGGTCAAAATATGTCGTATATACTTAATTTATTTCTTTTTTAAACTAGATTTTCAGGAATTCCGAGAAAGACAGATGAAGCGTCTCTGTGAAGCAGAACTGCTAGAACAGTAATAACAGCAAAACTCAAAGCAATCGGTGTGTATTGAGCGTGTACAAGTACAAGGAGTGTGTGTGTGTGTGTGTACTAGTTGAAAACACACCCCGTTGTATATCCTGTGCGAAGAGACGTTATTAAACACACTAATCCTGTTCGAATACACACGAGCATCAGAACAAATCCTTCACAGGACGTGTAGATAAGGAGAGAAGAAGAGGAGCGAGGATACGACACAGAGCGGTTCTGTGATTAAACTAAAGAAAAGTCGGTACTCACTGTGTGGGAGTGTCCTCAGCTCTGTAACATCACTGCACTTCCACCTGAGACAGAGACAGACGGAGAGATAGAGAGATTAGATAAACATTTATTTTATTGTTACTCGTTTTATACTATTCTGTTTTTATCTTCTCTCCTTTTTATTTTTATTTATTCTTTTTTTTTTTACTAATCTACTCCTGTTATTTTCTCGTGACTTACTGTATTTCTGAGCTTTGGAAATACGAATGTAAATATTTGTCACGCCAATAAATCATCTTTGAATCTTGAGAGAAAGAAACAGAGGGAGACAGGGACAGCAAGAGAGCGACAGAGACAGAGAGGGAGACAGGGACAGAGAGAGAGAGACAGGGACAGTGAGAGAGAGACAGAGAGGGAGAGACAGGGACAGCGAGAGAGACAGAGAGGGAGACAGGGACAGCGAGAGAGAGACAGAGAGAGACAGTGACAGCGAGAGAGACAGAGAGGGAGACAGGGACAGCGAGAGAGGGACAGAGAGGGAGACAGGGACAGCGAGAGAGAGACAGGGAGGGAGACAGGGACAGCGAGAGAGAGACAGGGAGGGAGACAGGGACAGTGAGAGAGAGACAGAGAGGGAGACAGGGAGAGAGACAGGGACAGGGAGAGAGACAGGGACAGCGAGAGAGACAGAGAGGGAGACAGGGACAGCGAGAGAGAGACAGAGAGGGAGACAGAGACAGAGAGGGAGACAGAGAGGGAGACAGGGACAGCGAGAGAGACAGAGAGAGACAGAGAGGGAGACAGGGACAGCGAGAGAGACAGAGGGAGACAGGGACAGCGAGAGAGGGACAGAGAGGGAGACAGGGACAGCGAGAGAGAGACAGAGAGGGAGACAGAGAGGGAGACAGGGACAGCAAGAGAGAGACAGAGAGGGAGACAGGGACAGTGAGAGAGAGACAGGGACAGTGAGAGAAGAGACAGGGACAGCAAGAGAGAGACAGAGAGGGAGACAGGGACAGCGAGAGAGAGACAGAGAGGGAGACAGAGACAGCGTGAGAGAGACAGGGACAGCAAGAGAGAGACAGAGAGGGAGACAGAGAGGGAGACAGGGACAGCAAGAGAGAGACAGAGAGGGAGACAGGGACAGCGAGAGAGAGACAGGGACAGCAAGAGAGAGACAGAGAGGGAGACAGGGACAGCAAGAGAGAGACAGGGACAGAAAGAGAGAGCTGATTACTGTTATTATTGTTATTATTATAATAATGTACATATATGTATACTGTATATGCTTTTTATAAATAATGTTCAAGAGAGTCACTTTATGTTTGACTAAATGTCTGAACTCTTTTTTTTTTATATACATGTATTTAAATTACTCTTTCTATAATATTGTTTTTTATTTTTGTTTGTTTGTTTGTTTGTTTGCCTACACCTGTTATTTTCTTGTGACTTTGTTTAGGCAATAATATTGAAAATATTTGTCACGCCAATAAATCACCTTTGAATCTTGAGAGACGGACAGCGAGAGAGAGACAGATAGAGAGAGAGAGAGAGTGTGTGTGTGTGTGAGTTTAGTTTTTCTCATGTCGGATGATCACATGACGCGACGTGCCCGAGACAAAAGGAGTTAGAAACACAGCGGCCTTTAGCCTGAAGGGAGTGAACTGGCAAAAACAAGTTTCAGCTCTGTGGTCAAACCGTGAAAAACCATCATGTTTGCACCCAGACCTTGCGGCTGGCATGGACTCTATACACACACATGCCCACACATGTTGGGCTAAACACACACACACACACACACACACTCCCAGTTCCATTTTTTTTCCTGTTAAACCTGTTGGAATTATAGTCAGCCTTTAAGTCTCCGGGTGTGTGGGATGATTTTTCCTAGTGCACATGCCGAGAGAACCAGCCCTCTCCGGTTTTCTCACGGCCTTAACACACACACACACACACTCTCTCTCTGTGTGTGTGTATATTTATCACGCAATGTGTGTGTGTGTGTGTGTTTATCACAGAACAGATATATTTTCCAATCTCCACAATCAGCGTGAGCCCCCACCCCACCCACACACACACCACACACACACACACAATCCATGAGCAAAGGACCAAAAAAAGGGCAAGCACCATGCACACACCCAAAACAGAAAAACCAAACTGCAAACAAAAACGGCACACACACACACACACAGTCTGTTCCTCTTTATCGAGCGTTACGGATAAACTGTGGAAATTTCTGCCACCCGGCCGCGCCACGGGTTTGGAAACTGCTCTGGTTTATATTTTTAGGGGGCGGGGCATAAGAGTTTGTAGCTTGTTGCTGATTGGTTCAGATTACAGCTGGATGACTTTATGACACCACACACACAGAGACACACGCCGGAGCTCTGAGAGGCCGCGGATTCACGGGATCAGCCCACGAGTCTCGAGTTTGATCGTGGTGGCGCCGCGACGAACTGAGGTCACGTTTGGGGTTGTCACGTTTAGCGCCGTCTCGCGTGAAAGTGGGCGGAGCAAACTCTGATCTGGACTCAATGTTCCTACAAACATAACCCCAGAACACACAAACCCACCCACACACACACACACACACACACACACACCTGTCCAGCTTGAAACACTTCCATTTCTCCTGGCAAGGTTTTTTGTTTGTTTGTTTAGTTTTTTGCACTCGTCTTGTCGTTGTTTTATTGTACGGCCGAAGACGAGGAGCGACTCGGTTAAACCCCACACACGACCCCGACGCTGCGGCTAATAAAACAGCCGCGTTTATTACCCGACCCCGTTCGGCGTGACCTCTAGTCTCGGACTCGGGACGGTGATGTAGGATTCGACTCCGGGTGATGAAATGCGGTGGTGAAGCCCCTTTTGCGCCGCCTGCTCTGGACTCCGGGTCCTTGTTTATTATATTTATCACTCGTCATATTGGCGCAGACGATCCCAGCTGCAGCAGAGGCTTTAGAGGACGACGTGTTATATACTTCATCTTCTTTAACACGTGAACGAGAGAGAGAGAGAGAAAGAGAGAGAGAGAGAGAGAGAGATAGATAAACCGGGTAAATCTGAAAAGAAAAGCCCCGAGGCTGGAGGAAGGAGTTCAGTTTCGGAAAAGAAAAAGAAAAAAAAGAAAAAACGCCTTGTTTTTGCGTCATGTCATTCTTTGAGATAAAGAGAGAGTGAGAAATGGACACCGAGGACACACCGACTGTTCGTCCAAGCTGAAGCGGCGACCGCGGCTCAGGCGCCGAGGTGACGGCGGGACGGGACGACGTCTCACGTGTTGTTTTATTTAGTTATTTATTCTCAGCGGCCCGAGGGAAGAGAATTTAGATGAAATGACGATGATGCTGTTGGCCGGAGGGCGAACATCACCCGTGCACGTGTACCATAAGAAGTGTGTACACCCACCCACACACACACACCCACACACGCAAACGCGAGCACAAGCCGGGCGGATTCTCCAGGGAGGCTTTTTCCACCCAGGCAGCCATCTTACTGAAGCCTTCGGAGGGGAGAAACAGGCAAGTCCTGACAATTTCGCTCGAGCGTCCCGGTGCAGGAAACCGAACCCCAAACAGCAGTGATTCATCTTCTCGTCAGATTATTGCACCGCACAAAGCCTACCGCTCCTCCGCTTCCTCTTTCTCCCTGTCTCGAGTGCGTGTGTGTGTGAGTGTGTGTGTGTCCCGAGGCCCGCGGGCCTGTCTCGTCACCAAAGCAAAAAATGTGCACGAAAACTAAACCACACACTTTTTTTTTCCTTTTCCCACACGTACAGGTCCTGTTGAGTCTTACACCCCTGATTGTCTGTATAGTCTTTTATAGGAATCAGTGTGTGTGTGTGTGTGTGTGTGTGTGTGTGTGTGTGTGTGTATGCGAATATGAATGTGTGTGTGTAGGGGGAAAAAAAAAAAAAAAGAGGGCCTTAAAAACAGAATCCAGCCATTTCTCATCTCTGTAAACACTTCCTCTAAAATGGCCACCAGATAATTAGCCCCATCTGAGAGCAGCTCCGGACTCAGCCGCCTGCTCTGTGGCTCATCACTCACACGCTAACAGGAGACGACACACACACACACACACACACACACACACACGTACGTCTCTCCCCCTCTTTCTTCTTCTCTTGTTCTCTTAAACACCCTCACGCTCTCTCTCTCTCTCTCTCTCTCTCTCACACACACACACACACTCTCTCTCTCTCTATGTCCTCGGCCGAATGAAGGATGAACGCGGTGCCATGGGGGCGATTTTTCTTTTTTTCCCCTCTCCCTTTTTCTTTCCGCGCGCGTGATGGGAGACGAGGCGGCACCCCGAGCTGGGACGACGCGGCTGGATTAATATTCCGCTCATTTCCGCGTCTTCGCCCCACCTTAACCCCCCCCCACCCCACCTTTGAAGTTGTGTGAAAATGAACACCATATGCAAGCAGGGGAGGAGAGAAAGCAGGGGAAAAGAGGATCCGCGGCGGTGGCTCCGCGCACATGTGAGAGCCATTTGTATTTCTTTTTTTTTTTTTGCCTTCTTCCCCACTAAACACCGGTCGTGGCCGGCCGCACTCAGCCTCTCTGCACACACACACACACACACACACACACACACACACAAAAAAACAAACATCTGGAACGGGTTTCACGCGCCAACCCCGAACGCGAAACACATCACAGCAAACAAATAAACTAGATAATGAAGGACTCACTTAAGGTTTTCCGGCTGAGGGAAAGAGTCTGGGAAAAGAAACAAGGGGAAAAAAAAAAAAAAAAACTGGGCCTGGGATCTGCTCAGACACACACACACACACACACACACACACACACACACACACACACACGCATGGTTTAATCCTACTCAACAACATATCCTTTCAATTATAGTAAAACCTCAGTGTGTTTCATCAGCATCATCGTTCCGACTGGTCACGAGGTGCCGATTCATTTCCTGTAACAGCAGATTGATTCATTAATTGATTGATTGATTGATTGATTAACGCGTTTGTTTTGGTCTCACGTCATCGTTTCTGTAGTAACGCCAAGCAGACGCTCTGGATAAAGAGCCTCCTCTTCATTTATTTATCAGACGTGTGCAGAAGGAGTCTCCGGTGCCAGGGGTGACCCGGGGCGGCGCGTCGGTGCCGCGCGAGGGGTGAAGCGGCGGAGCCCCGTGCAACCGAACAGGCCTTGAGATTTCACCGTGTGAAGGTCAAACCCACTGCCTACGCAGCTGTCGTGCCACACACACACACACAGGAGACCGGACTTTTCGTCCGTCATCGAGGCAATCCACGCCTCCGTCACCCTGGCAGTTACCATGGCAAAAAATCCCCCTCTTTTTTTTTTTTTTAAGAAAACCGAACGCTGCGGCGACGGCGTCCTCGGGGGCTCGGCGCCGCTGACGCGTAAGCAGCTATGATCGATGAGTGTTGTTGTTTATTTCTGCCCTAGTGTTTGTGCGTATACGCCGTTCGAAAGTATCAGAAGAACGTCGAAGGAAGGAGGTACAGCGATCGAACCTGAGAGGGAGGTCACGACCCTGTCCTGAACCTGCAGCACTTCCTCATGAGCGCGCGTACCCTGATCTGAGGGAAAGACGCTCTCTCAGACAAAAAAAAACGACGTCATCTTTTCTTTTGGCGCAACAAGTACACGACTCCGTTACTCGCTTTGACGCCAACATCCGGTTTGCAAATATATTTTTTTAAATTTTTAAACGGGAAATGATGTCATCGCAAACGTGTTACTCATCGCAGGGTTTTTACGCTTCCCTCGCCAGTCTGAACTCTTTAATGAACCCATATGTGTGTGTGTGTGTGTGTGTGTGTGTGTGTTTTGCATCAATTCTTCTGCTTCTTCTTCCTAGCATTTGTGCCGACTTAGTGTTGCAGTCCGCTGCTCCGCATGCTGATTTCCACTTTTTTTTCCCCGATCAAGGCCGTGACAGCGCTAGTTAAAACTCAATCAAACAGTGAAAAATTTACACCGCCTCTCCGGTCTTTATATCAGGGGGTTAAAACGGAAAACCGCCCTGAGTCGGCGTTACTCGGGCCGTCGTCGGGGTCGAGGCGTGACGTGTCGACACCGGCGTGAACGGGCCTCCTGCATTTCCTCGGAGATGCCGCTCCCAGACACGTCTTCGTCTGTGACGACGTCTAGCCGAGCGGGTAAGTCCGCCGGAGCTTCCGCATCCCCACGACGTCGATCGTGCTTGACGTGTTGTTCTGCTGTCCATCCAAATATATATATATATATAGATTTAAATTGTTTTCAAAAGCAGTAATACAGTTTACGTCTTAACAAAGCTGCGGCGTTAAACCACGTGATTGTGTTCGCTGCCACGTTTAGACGGAGAGCTGAAAACTGAACTAAACTTTAACGTACTCGATCCGCCCCCGAGTGTTCGAGCGATCCAAACCTGTTTATTTCTCCCCCTCCATTAGATTTGTAACAATTAGCACTTTTATTTTTCCCCCTCCATATACAATCCTCATTTAGTGTTTCTCCTTCTTGTGCGTTCTGGTTGACATGTGCGGTGTGAAACCGATCCAAACACGCAAAACGAAGCAGAAGTATCGATTTCGCTCTGACTCAGACCGGGCAAACGGACATGCGTGTGAGAAAGCACCGGTACTAACCTGAACCACGTTTCACTTCACGACTCAGCAAGAGTTCTCGGTTCACTAGGGTTCACACACACACACACACACACACACAGGAACAACAACTGCCTTTTTTCCCCCAGTTTTCTTTGGTGCATCATTGGAGCGTTCAGTTGAATAAACCCAGGGCTGTCAATATTAACCCACTGGAGAGATTTTAATTTAATATTTGTTAGATGTTAACGCTTGAGATTTTACAAAACCGTATAATATTTATTCTAACCGGTTTCTTTATTCCAACGCGTTTATTTTAACACGAGTATTTTAAAATCGTTTTTATTAATCGTGATTAATCTAGATTAAAAAATTTTTTATCGACTGACAGTTTAATCGAATAAAATTTTAAATCTCTCCAGTCTGTCCGTGTTGTTCCCGTCGCTTTACATCAGTGGTTCAAAACAGAAAAAGCCGCCCGAAAGCATCGCCGTCTCGGAGACGGAGCGATTTACGCAGAGAAAGGAAGTGATGAAGCGACCTTAAGACGATGATGAATACTAATTATTAATTATTCCTCCAACCTGAGCCTGGTTTACAAAAGTTTTTTTTTTTTTTTTTAAGTGTATATTTGCTGAAATGAAGAGCAGAGTGAAAGGAAAGGTCGGCGTGATTACGCAGAGAGGAAGCGCAGAGGAGGAGGAGTCGCCGTCGCCGTGATCTCGTCTCTATTAGCGGCATTACGGTTCTGATGCGTTTCTCGTTTCGAGCTGCGTGATATCTTTATGTCGTTCGTTAATCGCCGCTGTAACGAACAAGAGAGAGAGAGAGAGAGAGAGAGAGAGACTTTACGATGCTGATACGCAGACAGGTGGATAAATCTGAGACGGGAGTGGTGGAGTGTTGTAGCTGCAGGACGGTACCGAGGTGGAGCGTGGCGCGGCGCGTCCAGACGGTGACGTGTGTCCTGAGAGCGAGCGAGAGAGTAATGAATAGATAGATACATGGCTGGATGGACGGATGGATAGATAGATAAATCCTCCTCCTCCTCCTCCTCCCCTGAGCCAGATGAGATGAGATGAGATGAGATAATACGAGATGGCGACGTTCCTGACAGGCGTTGTTGCTCCTGCGGCACGTTAAACCGCGCTAACCCGCAGCGACACGCCATGTTTCCGTCCTCGTGCGAACACGTGACGGTTGTGCCTGTTTTTTTGTTTCGTTGTTTTTTTTAAACACCTACGCAGATCGAGTTGCACCTCTCGCACCAGTGTTACCCTCCTGTGAGGGCTTTAATTATGGATGACAACTACACACACACACACACACACACACACACACACACACACACACACACACACACACGGAGCTCGCAGACAAAGTGTGGCTCCTCACAATAACGCGCCCGGTTCGTGTTTTAAACTCGAGCGGACGCTAGACGGGCCTGTCGAGACAGACGGGCACGGAATCGCAGACGAGCATTTCTGAGCTTGTGTATGAGAAAGAGGGTGGATAGCGCTTCTTCTTCTGCATGTGTGTGTGAATGTGTGTGTGTGTGTGTGTGTTACTTTGAGAAGGTCAACCACAGCCTGGCTTTAAAAAACATCACACTTTAAGGTTAAGTTGAGTTGATCTGATTCAACGTCTTTGGATTTAAGTGAAAATCGCAACGTCGATCACATTCAGTCAAATTCCATTAGTCTGATTTATTTCAACCAGCGATATTTCTTGAAGTATTAACAACTGCTAAAACCTAAAATATCTAAAAAACACTGAAACACTTGTGTTACAATATAACGTAGTCTTTTTCCTCGCCAATCTGCCACTCCGCCCTCCAGCCCAGTAGGTGGCGATATCGCATCCGAACGAACATAACTTTAAAAAGAAGAAGCAGCAGCGATGTTCTTGCAAAAACGAGCAATACCGCCACCTACTGGGCTGGAGCAGAAGATTAGGATGTGCAAAACAAGAAAAGAAGAAACAAAAGTTGCCGCTTTGTACTAGACATGACATTTAAACAAGCAGAACAAGACTCTTCTGCAAAAGATGTGAGCGGTTTGTCTTTTGTTTAAGGTTTTCAACGACTGTAAATATCCGTGAGATACAAACAAATAATTTTAAAAACGTGAATCAGTTCTGACCTGAAAACTCGCTGGATTTAAACAAACCAACAAATGACCGATTAAACCGCAACAACAAACTTTGTGACTGTAACCCCGGCTACACTGAGCGACTCGCACTCGAACGACGAGCGCGGCGACGTTTTAAACATCACGAAGGGGTCTTCACGTCCGCGCGGAGTCTGAGACGTGTTTAAAACCCGACGATTAAACTCACTCGCTCTTAAACACTCTTCACTTTCCTCTTCCAATGAGCTGCCTTCAGCTTTAACAAAAAAAAAAAAAAAAGACATAAAAATACACAATTGTTCGTAACGATCTCTGCGTTAAGCGGCTGAACGAGGGAACACACACACGCGACGTCGGGGTTGAAAGAGAAACTGTGCAGATGGGAATTTTTTTTTTCCTCCCCTGAACTTTTTTTTTTTTTTTTTTTTTTTACTGTTTTTTTAAAAAAGCTCTTTCTGTTATCTTGTGAATCTTAGTCATAGGCGGCTCTCATGTTACAGACGAGTTCTACAGCTACAGTTGTGTTTATCGAGCCAAAGAGAAACGAAAGCGGAAAGGAGAAAGAGAGACGGTGAGAGAGAGAGAGAGAGAGAGAGAGAAAGAGAGAGAGAGAGAAAGAGAGAGAAAGAGAGAGACGGTGAGAGAGAGAGAGAGAGAGAGAGAGAGAGAGAAAGAGAGAGAGAGAGAAAGAGAGAGACGGGGCTTTACATCCGAGTTTTAAAAAGCACAGCACAGATCTTCACTTCAGGCGGTGGAGATGAACTCGACCGTGCGCACACACACACACACACACACACACACACACACACATCACGGCATCCTTTGAACATTTTTTCGGTTCTGTGGCCTAAACCACATTGCTGAATAATTCTCAGACGTCACTCAGAACACAACCTGTCGTTTGTGTGAGGGTGTGTGCGCATGTGTCTGTGTGTGTGTGTGTGTGTGTGTGTGTGTGTGTAAGACGGAGATAACTCTGCATCGTCTGAAACCCGCGCCCTAATCCAGGCTGTGTGGCCTCCAGAAACAAGCCTGGATTACGGCTCGGTAATCCCAGCCAGTCAATCTGGACATCTTTTGTTTAAAGTGCAGCGCTGAAACCGGCTCGCTCGGGTCCGAGACTAATCCGCGCGGCGCGTGTTAACTCCTCAGAGCTCGGGTTTTACCTCGGGTTAGCCACGTTGTACCGAAAAACGCACACACACACGTGGAACGCTCTTCTTTACTGCTTGTTGATCTGATATTTTTGGAAGAGTTGCTCCCACAATTCATGTTGTTGTTGTTTTTTTATGTCACAAACAAGAAACTGTTTTGCGTGAATATTTCTAATGCATCAATTCTGTAGTAATGAAGTCAGTGGTATGCCGGGAATCGCATTAAACAAACAGTTTTGTAAGGAGGCAAAAACTTATGGAAGGAGTCTCCAGTTTCAGTGGGGACTTTTCCTTTTCGTTCTTTTTGATCTTCAGAGGAATTTACGCTTCACCGTTTCCCTGGTAACGTGACCAGCATCAAAAGACGACGTCCGTAAACGTTACGGCGTGTTCATAAATGTCACTCTGAAGAGATAAAAGTAAATTCAAAATGAAAGATTTTTTTTTTGTTGCTGTGATCAATATCAGGATTCCAGGCTGGAAATGAACCGACCTCGGTGTGGTGACGGCGGCCAGCGCTCGATCCCTCACCACTCTGTCGTTGATGATTTTCCTACAAACGCACAACCTGATGTGTGTTCACAAATAAATTGTACATTCATAATGCTGGATTTTCCCTCGATCAGCCGCTCAGCCTCACGTACAAGCCGGTTCTGTACCGACTTCGGGTTGTGCTACAGAAACGTCATCCTTATGGCGTGTCATCATCAGAAACTCTGCTCGTTAAACGACTCCGACCTTCCTTTTCTCCAGGAAACAGAAACGAGTCGGTACCGTTGAGTCTTTTCGGTCCGAATCGTTCGTTCTTTTGTCACGTGACTCCCACAGACGCTATGCGGTGCAGTAGATTGAAAAACAAAAAAAAAAAAAAAAAAAAAACGACTCGGACTAGAAGATATGAGAGGTGAGCTACTCATTCTGTTTATCATAATACGTCCTTATCTGATTTGTAATACTTTCATTACTGGAACTATAGACAAAATGTGTGTGTGTAGACGAGTTGGGGGTCTGTTTACTGAAAATGCAACATTTTATTTTATTTCGGATCAAAAGAACGAAATGAACGGACTCAAAAAACGATTCGTTCATTCTGATGGACGAGATTCAAAGAACCGAGTCACTAAAATGATCCAAACTTCCCATCACTACTACTCTCTCACACACACACACACACACACACACTTTTATCCCATATTTGCTACGTTTGTTTAGGAATAATAATGATGGCGGATGATGTAACAGAGATCAGTAACAATGTATCTTTTTGTGTGGAATTGTATTAGAAGTTAAATATTAAACTCCTGTATTTGAAGTTAGTTTGAGGTGTTTAAATGCTGCGCTCGGTTTTCAAGTGAGAAAACTAATGTTAGAAGAAACGTGAATAAAGTTAACGGATATAAAAAAAAAACGTTTGGGTTATGACAAGCTTCAACGTCTTGAAATTCGAACACAATCGGAAAACAATGTGATATCGGATCGGGATATTTATAAAACCGTGATACTCGTGTTTGTGTTGTACTTGTATCGCGGTAGCTCAGTGGTTAAGGCATTGGACGACTATGGTTCAAGTCCCAGGTTCGAACCCCATGACCACCACCGTTGGACCGTTAACCCTCAATTGCGCAGATGTCTAGTGAGATTAAAACGCAAGTCGCGCCGGATGAGGACGTCGAGCAAAGTCAATATGATGTAAATGTTCACCATATTAATCGAGGTAATCGTGATGATAAACGGGCGATTCCCTTCCCGACTCCTCATAGATATCAATTAACACTAATGAACACCAGACTTTTTTCTTTTTTTGTCATGATACGTTAAACTGACGTCAAGTGGCGTCTCGGGCCGCACGTGAGGCGTGAACACACTCGGCGTGATTTGGAGGCTTGTGTGTTTTGTGTTTTGTTCTCTTTCGTCTCTGCAAGAAAATTTAAAATGCAGATTGAGAAGGGGGAAGAAAAAAAAAAGAGAGAGAGAGAGAGAGAGAGAGAGAGCAAGAGAGAGAGGCGCCGTGTGCCAGCGCAGCTAAAACGAAAAGGCTTTTGTGGCAGCAGTGACCAGATTTTAAATGCAGCTGGATCAATAAATAAGAGGGGGCTGTACAAGCACAATCTCGGAGTGTCTTCTAGCATCTCTCTCACTGCGCGCGTGTGTGTGTGTGTGTGTGTGTGTGTGTGTGTGTGTGTGTGTGTGTGTGTGTGTGTGTGTGGATGGGAGTTGAGGGAGTAGAGGGAAAGGAGGGGGTCAAATACTGCATGTCCTGCAGACAGCTGTCTCAGTGCAGTAAATTCTGCTCATCTAAAAAGCGGCAGAAAAAAAAAAAAAAAATCCCATCTCATTTCTCTTGCTCCCGCTCTCTCTCCCTCTTTCTGTGTTTTTTTTTTCCCTTCTCCTCTCCTCCTCGTCCTCATCCTCCTCTTCCTCCCCCGGTTTTACACAGGAGGAGACGGCCTGCAATCCTCTGCTATTTCTGCTCAGGATGCAAATATAGCGATAAGCAGAGGCGAACAAATAGGCCAAACTACTGGCATTTCCAGCTCGGGCTCCATTATCTCAGCAGGGACTCCTGAGCATGTATGTGTGAGTGTGTGTGAGTGTGTGTGTGTGAACGAGCGAGTGGCGTGGCCGGCGCATGAGCAATATGATGGCACCGGAGAGAGAAGCACCAAAACAAAAAAAAAACAAAAAAAAGTCTAAGCACTCCTCAAAGCCTCGTTTAGGAAAGGTGAGTGAAAGAGAGAGAGATAGAGAGAGAGAGAGCAGATAAAAGTAGAACGAGCGCCTTGTGTGTGTGCGTGTGTGAATGTGCAAGAGTGTGTGAGAGTACGAGCTGACCAGAAACTATGAGATCAGCATCACTGATTAATGAGATAGCACGACAAAAAGAAGAAGAAAAAAAAGGATGAAAGGCGGTGAGAACTTGAGCTCGACACAAACAAGCCCCGCTACGCACAAACATAAAACTTCCTCCGAAAAAAAAAAAAAAGAAAAAGGAAAAGAGAGATAGACAGACAGAGAGGGAGAGAGAGAGAGAGAAGGAGAGAAAAGGAGAGAGACATTACTGCGGCGTGCGTGCTGCTCGTTTAGCTCTCCTGCCGTTTTCTTCGGGGAAGAATCAACCTTTTCACCTTGTCTGTGCAAAAAAAAAAAAAAAAAAAACACAAGAACCCAGGCTGCCTACACAAAAATAACCTTGGGTTTCGTCAAGGAGATTCTCACGTTGAATGATAAATAGAAGCCCAGGGGACGCCGGGGCGAGAAAGCAGCTAATTGCCTGCAACTGAAAGTCGGGCCCTTGCGCATCGCTCAGTCTCTTTTTTTCTTCTTTTCTTTTGCAAAGAAGAAAACGGAGAAGAAAAAAAAAGCGAGGAAAAAAAAGGCACGGGAAAAAAAAAAAACAGAAAAGAAAAGGAGGAAGTTTAGTGAGTTTCGGCGAGAGCCGCGTTTCCGCTGCACCTCGGGTCCTCGTTACGACCGACCCGACGCTAACGAGGAACTCGGTTCACGGCGTGATTATTGAATCCTCACGAGCGCTGGAGTGATGTAAACGACACGGCACGAGGCGAGGTCTAGCCATTACCGCAGAAAAAATAAACGAGTGCGCAAAATGTTGATTCGTCTACGTTCGTCATCGTTTCCGTAGTGACAAGCGAAGTAATCCTCGTCTAATAACCGTCTGACTAATCGTGAGACGGTTAACGAATAAAAAAAACCTGCGTAACTGACCGGGTTCGTTTGTTTGTTAGTTGGGAGGCGCTAACAGCCAGGGAAGGAGTCTCCAGTGTCAGAGGTGAAGCTGTATCTTATAGTAGATTGTTTTTCTCAGTGCGCCACTAATACGCAAGAGATGACCTCATGCGGGGATTATGACATCACCACATCTATGTCACAACTGTAACAAAAAAAATTGTTCTTTCGCAAATAATGTGAATGTTACATGTTTTTTCGCGAATGTTACACTTCGGGACGTGTTGTTATTGGAAACCGCCCGCCTCCTCACCTCACACCACCCCATTACCGCCGTTGATTATTTTCCTTTTAACCCTTTTAATCACACTGTGTACCTGATGACCGATGATGGCTAACATGAGTCTTGTGGTTTAGACTGATTTAGATTGTGTGATGCAAACTGAAGTGCTGTGTGTGTGTGTGAAGGGGGGGAGGAAAAGGGAGGGAAAAAAAAAAGGAAAAAGCCCGGCAGCGCCGTGCTCTCACCCGTCTCTTCTGATCTGTTCTTGGTCTGTCGAGCACAACTCACTCGGCTTGGCCTAATTTTTCGCTTTCCGTGCCTTAAATCTGTCGCCGGGTCTGTGTGCCAAGGTGGGCCTCGCCACATGGCACGCCCGTGTTAGCTAAACACTCGGGGGTTCTTCAGGGTTCGCAGACGTTCTTAAATCTTAAATCTGATTGCGCACATCGTTCTGTACGAGTTGCAAAAAACCCTCGACTGACCCGGGCTATCGAACACACACACACACACACACACACAAACAGCTTCATGCTTTCTCAGTCCAGATCTCTCCTAACAGACTCCTCAGTATTATATTACCGCGCGTATTGGATTGTAGTTACCTGCTTCGTTTTTTTTTTTTTTTTTTAATGCGACCTACGTTTTTTCTACGCTAATCAGCTTACTAACCGGGATCTGCGACCTTCGAGCTAATTCCTGGACGCCTGAGGGGTGGCGAGGGCGTCTTCTTTCCTCGCTTTATCCGTATCCTGACAGGAAAACAACATCCTGCTGTAAATGTGCGAGGCAGACACTTCAACTCTTAAGGCTGGAAAAAAAAATAATAAAAAAGACTGACAGGGTGTTTTTTTTCCCCCCTCTCTTTCTCTACTTCTTTCTTTCTTTTCTTTCTTTTTTTTTTTAATGTCCGCCACAAACAGCCAGTGGCTTTGGGTGTGCTTCACAGAGCACAGTATGAGATCTCTTCAAACCCCAACAGCACAAACAGGTCCTGACAGATTTGTTCTCCCTAATTCGCAGTAAAGGAAACAGCACAAGTGTATTAGAGGTCTTCTTCTGTGTGCTCAGCTGCGACACACACTCGCTCAAACTCACACACACACACACGCACACACACACTCACTCGCTCACTCACACCCAAAGAAAAAGCCAACAATAGACACATTTCTAATGGAAGAGGAGAGTGGGTGAGACTGTTCCGTTTCAATTCACTGATACCGCTAATGGCTTCTTAGCGGTTCCATGAAATCAAGCAGCTGTCAAGTCGATGCATCAGGAGCAGGAGAAGGAAGAGGCGGCATTCCCACAAGAGAAAAGCAGCGCGTCAGGATGTTTGCCTCAACATCTGCTCCCCTGCACTCACGGCTTTTTTTTCCCCCCTCTCTCTCTCTCTCTCTCTCTTCTTTCACAGCAGCAGCAGCCCACATCCAGACAAAGAGACGGAAGAGCGAACAGCTCACCTCAACATCTGACGGACAAATTCTGTTAAAACAGCACTTTTCAAAAGAAAAGGGGAAAAAAGACTCTCCACACATCCATCCAGATTCGTGTTACACCTCAACACGCGGTGGTGACCTCTGACACGAATCCGTATTCGGCGGCCTGCACGTGAAGTACTTTCACGTGAGCTCACACGTACGATCGAGTTCAGAAAGTCTGAGAAAGAAACGCACGTCGACTTCCTGCTCGACATCCGTCCAAGTTTAACAGGTTCAAACATCAATACGCAAAATTTGTTATAAATCATCAATCAAAGCGCCTGTGTTAATGGGGCTGATCAGAATATTAACCGTGACGCGCGACTCACGAGAGCGTGAATGAATGTAAATCAGAATGTGTATTTTTTAAAAATGCTTGACATGATCAGATTGCAGGTTTCTCGCCACCCTGATCAAAAAACCTGAAGGTATACATATACATAGGCGCCATCATCATCATCATCATCATCATCATGGTGTCATCTTAACTGAACTCACGTCATCTTAAAGCAGATGGGAAGAGTCGAAATGATTTTAAAAAAAAAGACAAGATCTTTAACACAAGTAATGAAGTATTAAAACAGCTGATGTTCGTTCAACGCCGTGCTGCGTGTGTTTGTTTGTTTGTTTGTTTATTTATTTATAATTAAATAATAAAGTGATCTAGTGATTTCCTGGAACATGTGTTCTTCTGGTTTAAAGATCTGCGTTCCTGCTTCTTACTCATCCTGTAAGTCATCGCTTTAAAAAGCAGCAACCATCTGACTGTCTGATTCATGCTTTCCCAAAAGAGCAAAAATATATTTAAGACAAAAGCAAAAAAAAAAAAAATTCCAAACATAATCAAGGACACCAAAAAATACTAATCATATTAATTATAGATATATATATATATATATATATATATAAAGAGTTAGTTGCTTGTTGATAATTAAATTGCGAACGGTAGTCGAGTTTGC
>JAQQZT010000037.1:34376668-34387235 GCA_030068275.1 Clarias platycephalus | reverse complement strand
TAAATTGGGTTTGTATTTTAAAGTTCTCCCCCCCCCCCCCCCCCTCCCCCTCATGTGACCTTCCAGCCTAAATTCATTAAAACAGATCCAATGTGATCTAATATAATAAAGTAAGGTTTGTCCACATTCAGGAGGCAGAGTTGTGTTCAGTTTGCTCGTCCAGCCCGGGCTTGCTCTTGCTCGGCGCGCTGTGCTAGATAATGTTACAGGTTGTTTTTAAACCTTGCGAGTGTGCCAAGGCTTACACGCGAAAACAGGCTACTCATTCCTCTTTAAGCTGTATAACACACTCTCTAAACACACTTTCAAAAAATAAAATGTTTGAATAAATTGGCGGTGTGTGTCAGTCTTTCTCTGTGAGGAGGATTAACGCACATCAGATGAAAGAATCCGGTCCTGGTGATTTGTTAAGACATGGGGTGTGTGTGTGGTGTTTACAGGGCAAGTTAATATCTGCGTGTCAGGAGCGAACACCTGCCGGCTATTTTTGTCATTTGCATGAACCGTCTTTCAACTCGATGCCCTTTTTGCGCGTCACGTGTTCCCACGCCCCCCCCCAACGCACTATCCGCGATCACAACAAGGCATCTGCCGAACACTTCGCTTTATCGCCGCGATAACGCTTTTATGGTTCTGTTTAAGGACACGTTTATGAAAACCGGCCTGCCGTTCTGTTCCGCGGCGTCAAGCCGAACCGAGCAGAGATCCTGTGCCGCCTCGCGCTCAAATCCACATTATTTAGACAGCGAAGGGTTAACTTTTACATTATTGCACACACAGGACATAAAGGGATGGAACGCTCAAGGGTGCGCTTTTATATAAAAATGCGTCCTGGAGTGTTTTAAAAACTAATAACTGGGGGAGGAAAAAAAAAGCAACCATTGTGCTTTTTTTTTAATCTGTAGTTTTAACTTTTCTGTAATAACACCTTAAACAGCAGGTTTTTATTTATATATTTATTTATTTATTTTAGACTGAACCACAAACGGATTAAACAGTTTCCTGTAAGTTGTTCTGTGCTATAAGAGGAATACAGGACATGCTGCTTATGGAAAAATAAAGTGCCAACTGATGTTTTGCTGATTCATCCTCTAACACCACACCCCCAATTGTGTGTGTGTTTATTTATTATTTTTTTGTTTTGTTTTTTTAATCCAGTTTCTCTCATTAGAACAAGTCATAATTTCGTGTTTGTTCGTTCATTAACAATAAATGTTTTTGAGACTGGTGTAATGAGTGGGCTTCGAGGAAAAAGGCCGATCAGAGGCTTATTAATGCACGTGACTTTTAAACGGCAAGTTACGCTTTGTGTTTCTCGTGTGCCCGACGTGCGTGGTGGGTCATGTGCCCGTTTTGTGTTCAGTGTTTGTCGTGCAGCTCTAACGGCACCCGTTCTGCTGCGTGCGTTTCAGAGCCCTCGTATCCCAGGGTCCAGCAGGGACTACAGCTCGTCTGAGAGCTGCCACTCCAGATGGAAGATGTCCATGCCGCTGTCTTCCTCTTCGTCCACGCTGTGTGAACGCCCGTGGGCCGAGTCCTCCTACGGGGGAAGAAGCAAACCTGTAAATGCAGCATCTAGTTACATTTTTTTAATTTTTATTAATTTTTTTTTTAATTCGATTAGTTTGAACTAGTAGCTTCCTAAGAGCCGGAAGTTTGTACCTCTGTGTAACGCGCCTTACTTCCCTTGAGTGACTTTTTTTTCTTTTTTTTTTTTTTTCTTCTTCCTCTCAGTGCTCTCCGGTGGAGTCGGAGAGGGGGTTGGGTTCGTACTCTAGTCTTCTCAATTCACCTCAAGACGATGAATCCAAAAGAGCCAAGCTGTCGTACACCACTAGATCAAGCTACAGCAGAACCGCGTCCCCGTCTACAACCAGCAGCACCTACTCCAACATGGGAGGCACGTCAGGTACTCTTAGAGTGTGTGTGACGACGTGCTGCGTCTGCAGGTTGAGGTTTTAGCGTCATGTGATGTAGCCAGGGCTTAAAGATTTCTAAAATTGTGTTTTTCATTCCGCATTATTTTTGTTTTAAAATAAAATTTTAAAGAGGCATACCATTTGTAAAACATCTCTAGACTTTGACTGTAACAGGAAGTAAAAGTCTCGAGTCAGAAAACTTCAGACTGTTACAAAGTTCTGATCCTGGAGACTCCTCCTTCCCTAATTTTGTTGTATTTAGTAAAAGTACCGGTCCATGTACCCGTCTATGTTGTTCCTATAGAAACAATCGTATGTGTAACCGATTTGAGGATAGAACTGTGTTGTAGAATAAAAGGGAAAGAAAAAAAGATCCCTAAACTACGTGTTAAGGTTATTAACGTATTCTCTGTTTATATATTAAACTGTAAAGTTGGCATGTCTGGACATTCGGAAATATGCACCAAAAAGTAATTTGTGGGGACGCAAGATGAGTAATCGAACACATCTAGATGGTTTTTGGAATATTTGCCTGTTAATGTTTTGCGCTTTTAAATTAAACTTAAATGGAAAATGTCCTTAAATTCGACCTCGAAAGAAAAATCATTAGTTCATCTCAAAGTTGATCAGACGTACAGTTCTGTAATACACGATTATTAGTGTGCAGTTAAATTCCTCTAGTCCTTAATAAAGTTTCTGGCTTGTCTTCTGATCTAATCCGTATTTTTCCGTTCTGTTTTTTTGTGTTGTAGATTCTCTATGGAAGTCCAGCCTCAGCCCCCTGTCCCGGTCCTCTTCGTCTTCCTCGTCTTCATCAGATGACCTGTGGGCCCGCAGGGACGTGGACAAGAGGACGGATTCGGGCCTGTCTGGTCTGGGGGAGGCCGGCTACAGGCCCACACCCCTGACCTCCTCACTGTGTGGGTACAAGTTCAAGTGCTCGCGACGTTACTAAGCTGTAATTTCAGTCCGGTCCTCTAACTCCCATCATGCCTTGCGTTTCAGATCACCCAGAGCGCGTGACCTCCACCTACGCCCAGGGAGCCCGACCCAAAGAGAGCCTGTACTCCTCGTCCCGCAGGGAGAACGGCACCGCGTCCAGCCGCCGTCTCTCCTCCGACTTTGTCCCGTCCTCGTACAGGCTGGTCTCCGACTACCAGCCCAGTCCGCGTCTCTCCCGAGACACTTCTACGAGAACCCCCGTCCACCTTTCAGACACGTTTTCCGTCTCCTCCTCCTCCTCCTGGAGCTCATCCCCGTACACGCCTCAACCCATACGCGGCTCTAGCCCGCCTCGGCCCGTCGCCCCCGCCCCTGTGGCGAACCCCACCCCTGAGAGCGGAGACTCGGACGGCAGGAGCACGACCCGCAGGCTGTTGTCCCGCCTCTTCTCGAGACGCTCCAGTCAGGAGTCGACCTCGGCCTCCGGCTCCAGCTCGGCCTCTAGATCCTTCGACTCCGGGCCCGAGGAGTTGCCCTCGTCCTCGTGCGAGCCCCCGCTGTCCGGCAGAGACCGAGAGAGCTCCGAGACGGAGCTGAGGAGCTCCTGGCTCAACTGGAACCGGTGCAACCCGCTGTTCTCGCGCCGCAGGAGAGAAGGCCGAGACGAGAGCGCCCGCATGGATGCCCGCTCGTCCACGCACATCCCTCTCAGCAGCCCGGACGGCGGCAGGACGACGTTCAGTCAGGAGCAGGATGCGGACGAGGAGGAGGAATATGAAGAAGAGGAGGAGGAAGAGGACGACGTGTCGGAGGGAGCCACGGCCCCGCCTCCGACCAGAACCTCGGGACTCTCCTCCCTCCTGCAGGAAGCAGCACGCGCCCCCGGCCGGACCCCTGGCGTCGCCCGGGTGATGACCGGTCCTCTATTCCGCATGCCGCAGAACGTGATTATAGGACTGGATGCGGCGGTGGACGGACCGAATCAGGCTGAGGCGCAAGGCAGAGAGAAACCCGCCCCTTCTAGAGATCCGGAGAAGCTTCGGAAGATCCAAGAGAGGTCAGAATGTTAAAGAAAAGAATCTGAGGAGTATCTGAAGGAAAAAATAAAAATCTAACATTTGTTCCTGCGTGTTCGGTTTTTTTATTTTTTTTTATTTTTTTTATTTTTTCCCTTTCTTCTTCTTCTTCTCCGTAGCCTGCTGCAGGAGGACTCGGACGAAGACGAAGGAGATCTCTGCAGGATCTGCCAGATGGGCGAGACGTCAAGCTCGAACCCGCTCATCGAGCCGTGCAGGTGTACGGGCAGCCTGCAGTACGTTCACCAGGACTGCATCAAGAAGTGGCTCAGGTCCAAAATCAGCTCCGGTCAGTTCTTTACCGACAACATGATTTTAAAACAGAAGTCTTGGATTTTTAAGCTGAATTTATATATAACGCACGTCTCCCCTACGTCTCCATCTGGGGAAAATTCCCACCAGTGATTTTTATTTATTTTTTTTAATTCAGATCACTTCGATTCAAATTTATTTGTATAGCACTTTTGACTACGGTCGTTGCTGCAAAGCAGCTTTACAGAATCAAAAGTAAGTCATGGGAACGATTTCCCGAGTTGAGGGCAGCGACGGTGCTGAGGTGGAAGAAACTCCCTGAGATGGCCAGAAACCTTGAGAGGAACCCGTATCTACAGTGGAACCCATCCTCATTTGGGTGATGGCAGGAATTGTTTCGTGTGTTAGGAGGCTTGGAAGTTCAGTAGAACAGTTGATGTCAGTAAGTTAATATAGAGTCTAGTTTGTTATTGGAGGCTCAGGTGGAAAACTGTAGGAAAAGCTTCCTGCATCAGACGGGTCCAGAGGGCAGAGTGAGGTCTGGATCACTGGCAGCTCAGGAGCGACAAGTGTAGGAAAGAGGAGAGAAGATTGAGCAGTTGGGTATGGTCACAGTCACGTAATGTATGAGGTGAAATGTATATTTAGTGAAATCAGGGACTCCGGCAGGACTAACCATGATGGCAGAACTAAAAGGGAGAGCCAGAAGGAACCGGACGTGAGGGGGAACTGGGATGTAAATCAACCAGTCACTTCAGTCCACAAACCTGTGCAATCACTTTGTCTTAATTTGCCTGCATCATCTCTGATTTTATTTAGTTTTTTTATTTATTGCCTTCACCCCCCCCCCCCCTTTTTTTTTTTTTCTCTTGTACTTTCTCTACAACCATTTTTAATCCCTGTCTTTTTCTTTCTTTCCAAATTTTTTTGTTCTTTATTTTAGTCTGGCTTTCTACCTTTTAATTTTTTTTCCCCCCTAGCTCTCCTAATCTCTTTTCATTCTTCATCTTTATGCTTTTTCTTTCTCTCTCTTTCTCCCCCCCCCCCTCCCCTTTCCTCATGCTCCAATCCATAAACCTAAAATAGACGTCTCTCTCTCTCTCCCTCTCTTTCCGAAAACTTTGATTAAATCCGATGTGTCCGCCTCCGCAGGCTCGACCCTGGAAGCCATCACCACGTGCGAGCTGTGCAAAGAGAAGCTGCACCTGAACATCGAGAACTTTGACATTAATGAGCTCTACAGGTCTCACGAGCGGGTAAGCGGAGCGAGCCTCCCGTCACGTCTGCCGTTCGTCATCACGTCTATATACACTGAAATCTCGTTAAAAGATTATTATTATTTTGTTTATTTATTTTTACTGTATATGATTTAGTCTGAGTACGAGTTCATCAGCTGTGGCCTTTACCTGGTGGTTCTGCTGCACCTGTGTGAGCAGAGGTTCTCCGACGTGCTGGGGGCGGTCAACGAAGCCGGGGTGAGAAACCACTTTCTTCTCCTGTGTTTTAAAGATGTTAGCGCACATCCTATTACTGTTACTCCTGTTTATTCTTATAATATTTTCTGAGTTGCATTCTCCTTCTCTCTCGCTCAGTTTTTCAACTTGGCGAGAACTCTTCACGAACACATGGACAATCTCGAAAGTACGTTTAAAAAAAATAATAAATTAATTGAAAGAAATTTACTACTTTTTTTTATTTTTAAAACAATTTAAACTTTTTTTGTTGGTTCAACACATTTTATATACTAGAGGTTAAAATAAATAAACCTGAGTAGATTCAGAGGGTACGTACTGTTTCGTCATACAGATGAACTAATGTTCGAGTTATACTTGTTAGAAATGAGGAATAAAACACTTTGTGTGGTGGCAGCAGTGACGCCTCAAGTGTTTTGTTCCTTTTATACCACAGCAGTGCGTCAGTGAATTATTAATTTTTTTGGGGGGGTAGTGTTTGATCAGTAAAAGGTGACCTGTCCAGTTATGGCTATGTAAATCACAAGTTATTACTGTAAATTATAGTACTTGTAAATGGGTAAGAAAGCCAAAAAAATAAAAAGACATCGCCTGTCCTGATGACTTGCTGTTACAAAGCATCGACACTGGAGACTCCTTTCTTAAACTTCTTCCCGAGAAAGAAAATGGCTGTCCTGATGGTGAATAATCTCTGAGACAAAAAGGTGCCCTCCACTTGCGAGATTCATTTCCTTGGACGCGTCTACGGTTTTTGGCTACAAGTGTGGGCGGGGGAAAGGGAGAGATTTATTTAGTCCACGTGGATTGGTATGCTTTAAATTGTATATTTGTGTCAAAGGCGTACAAGATTCACGTTGTTTGTTAGACTTGAGAACAAATCCAACTTACGAACGTGAACAGAACTAGTTCGTAAATCGAGGACTAACTGTGTATAAAATAAATGTGTGATTTTCAAAACTGACCAACGCTGTGGTATAACATCCCATAACAAGCAGGAGTGTATTTGGACACGCATGCAAACCCCCCCCCCCCTCCACACCCTTTCTGTAATTCATGCATGCCATTTTTTTAATATTGGAATTATTTAAAGTTGATATTGTGATTTCAATTGCATCATTACCGTCCCTCAGACTCCTACAACGAATCTGACGAAGACGACGCGCAGGACAGCAGGCCGTCCATCGACTTCGGTGACCTAGAGGACGACGAGGAAGAGGAGTTGTTTTAATTGCGACCAGTAAAACGGATCCGTCTCCGGGCGAACCGTCTTGTTGCGACTCGAGCGGGGCTCCGGTGACGGTGCCGTTAAAAAAAAAATATATATAAAATTAATAAAAATACTGTCCGCAATCCCTGAACGGGGCCTTTCACAATATGCAGATCCACCCGTCTCAGGGGCGTGTTGCGTGCGCGCGTGTCTCGCCTCCCCTTAGGATTATTGATTGAGAATTTTCCGTTTTTAGATTTATTACAATAGTTTTTTTTTTTTTTTTTTTTTTTGCATCTGAATTTTGCTGAGCACATTCTGAAGCTTTATTGAGTGAAAAGTGAAGGACCTGGTGTTTGCCAAGTTCGAGGGTTGGACGCAAAACCTCAACCTGTGTAGCTGTTCTAGGAGGCGATGAGTTTGAACCTAATATTAAAGAAGGTTGGGGGAAAAAAAGAAAAGAAAAAAAAACTCCCTTTTAATTTCTTTTTTCGTGGCAACTGGATGCTCTGAAGCGAGTATTGATTAAAGAGTATGAGTGCATGGTCGGCTGTTTCACTGTCTGTCTAAATGTTGCGTTCTAATTTGTTCTGCTTCCACATTTTTCTCTATTATTACAATTAAAGTTTTTGATGTACGGAGGTACAGTACAAAGCAATGCGTCCTGCAGCTTTCTTTCAGCATGAATATGAATTTTATTTACATGTTGAACTAAAGGCTTCTGGTGAAGTTCTTAACTTCTGAGACTATGATTTTGTATTATCAGAGTTCTTTCACAGCACATGAATGTGTTTAACTTTATTAATATACCTTAAGGTGATTAAACTAGTGTATACACACTAAAAGGCCTACATTGTTGAGAAGAGGCCAAAGGTTTGTGCACCTCTGACCATCACACTTGTTAAAGCACATATTCCATTCCAGATTTATTCCATGTTTGTCAGAAGGCTGTTCAGTAGATTTTTGAATTACAGCTGTGGGGAATTTGTTAGTTACAAGAGGAGCAGTATTGTGAGCTCAGGTTTCAATAGGGCTTCTGTTCATCCCAAAGGAGGATGTGGGTTCTGTACAGGACACTCAAGATCTTCCACCACACTGTCTATATGGAGTTCACTTTGTGGATCTCACAGGAGCCTTGTGATGCCAGACAGGTTCGGTCCTCTTCTAGATTTGAAAAGGCTGCAAAAATAATTCGCTGGATTGGCTATTTAAAAAAAAAAAAAAAAAAAAGACCAATCCTTTAAATATGTATTTTAGTACTGTATCAGGTTGACTTAAAAAAACAAACACAATATAGATTGAATTCTTACAAAAAAAAAACACCTAGAATCTTATTCCTTTTATAATGTGTAATTTTTATTATAATCAAGATAATTAAATTAGTTTAATCCAAGCCTTCCATTCATCCAATTAGGAACAGATGGTCACTAGGACGAGTAACTTACATTTCAAGCAACCCCAGGCTGAAAAAGTAGAGAGCACGTACACTAAATCACCGCTTACATGACATCCTGAAGTCTCTATAGAAATAGTAAATTACCTGATGGTTGGATCATAAATATCCGCAATAATAATTTTTAAACAAACTTAGCAAAGATTTCGAATGAAAATGTTTAAGTGGTTCAGAGTGCGCCACCTGCAGGATTATAAAGTAACCGATGTTTTACAGCATCAAAAAGTCTAAAACTCAACTTGACATGGAGCACGCGGGTACCTCAGTGTTTAAGGCATTTGGACTATGGAACGGAAGGTTACAGGTTCAAACCCCACAACCACCAAGTTGCCACTGTTGGGCCCTTGATAATGAGATAAGAGCCTGAGTCGCTCTGGATAAGGGTGTCTGCCAAATGCTGTAAATGGTTTAAGACTAATTTGCGCCTAGTTTGGAGAAAAAGGCCAATCAGAGGATTTGAACGTGTGCAATATTTTGATAACACCATAAAAATGTGTCCTAATTAATTCATCACGGATGGTAAAAAGAATAAGAACGACTCTTCTTTATAAAACCCAGGAAGATTAATAAAACTCAAGCAGCTCGGATCCGTGCAGCAACACAGCACTGGTCAATGAACGATTTAAAAAATGTGTGTCGACGGGGGAGGCTTCAGACATCACACTGTGCATTTGGGTTTTCTGATCCATCATGTAGAACCGAAGTTATCGTTATTTTTAAAACGGGAAAATCTGACTGATACCGGAATATGGGAATGACGTCACAAAATCTGGGGCAGTGGTGACTCAAAACGGTTTAAGGCTGTGGGTTACTAGGTTGCTAATCAGAAAGTGGGGATTTCGAGCCCCAGCACCGCCAAGTTGCTACTGTTGAGCCCTTGAGCAACACCTTAACCTTATCTGGTCCAGGGGTGCTGACCCGGCGCTCTGATCCCAGCTTCCGGATATGCGGAAAAAAATCAATACAGGCTGCGTGCTCTGACAAACAAAGGAGTAATTAGTTCTTAATTTTTTACTTCATCCTACTCTTCACATAAGTGTAAATGGAGGAGGGGTTTGTTTGGGTCGAGGTGCACGGTCGAGTAGACTGAAAACCAGCCAATTCTGGTCCCTGCCCAATCGACCCGTTCATCTTCTCTATTATAAATGTAAAAATCCAAACATCCATCCATCCAGGAACCTCTGTAGTCCAACTAGGGACCGTGGAGGCCAATGGTAATTACCACTGTATTTATTCTAATTTTTACAACTGTGGTGGGACCTCCAGTCAACGTTCATATGCTCATTCACACACTAGATGTCTGTACAGCAGATCTTCAAACAACGACTCAAGACGTATCTGTTTCTTCAGTACTTTGACTAATCCTCACCCCCACCCACTATTTAAATAAATAAAAAATCCCCTTCCCAACAGCGTTTAACTGATGGTACTTAGTTAGTAACCTGGTAACCCAGTGTAAGGATCTATCCAATGACGGAAACTTCTAAGCACCTTTTCTGGATAAGATACCCAGAGGCTCGAGGTTTGTGTGTGCATGTTCTCCCCGTGCTTGGTGGGTTTCCTCCGGGTACTCCGGTTTCCTCCCAACAGTCCAACAGACCTGCAGATTAGATGCTATAATTGGAATTCCCAGATTGCCTGAAGCGTGTGAATGAGTGTGTGACTTGTGACAGGAGGTCGTAAAATTGGGAATAAAAACGATGGTCACCGTTGGCCTACACAGTCCCTAGTTGGATGTTCCTACAGAGGTTCCTAGATGGATGGGATGGATGGAGTACTTAATTCCATATTTAATACTAAAATAATGCATAAATTCATATATATGTATATGGAGGCTTGCACAGTGGTGTAGTGGTTAGCAACGTCACCCCGCACCTCCAGGGTCCAGGTTCGATTCCCTTCTCGAACATGTGCACGTTCTCCCTGTGCTTGGTTGGTTTCCTCCGACAGTCCAAAGACAGGCAGATTGGGTGGTATAACTGCCGTTGCCATAATGTGTAAATTCAATTCAATTTTATTCGTATGGCGCTTTTAACAATTGTCATTGCCTCGAAGCAGCTTCACACAATAAAAATAATTATTTAAGTTTGTATGGAATGTGAATGTGTATGAATCAGAATGGTCAGATTGTCCCTGATGAGCAAGCCGAGGACGACAGTGGCAAGGAAGAACTCCCTGAGATGGTGATAGGAAGAAACCTTGAGAGGAACCGGACTCAACAGGGAACCCATCCTCATCTGGGTGAA
>JAQQZT010000037.1:34352001-34369867 GCA_030068275.1 Clarias platycephalus | reverse complement strand
GCCGAAACTCATCCAGTGAGAAACGTTCCGCGGTGCAAAAATAAGTGCGATTAAAATGCGTTAAAAAAATTTAACGCGTTATTTTTTGTGTAATTAATTAATCTAAATTAACGCGTTAAAGTCCCGGCCCTAATATGTTATGTTTTTTTTTAACATAATGTTGCTTCATGAACTGACCTGATACCTTTTTCGCATGTTGTCTTCCAGTATTTTCTGCTGTTACAATGTCACTGGTCCCACAAACCCAAGGCAACATCTGGCTCTTCGAAGACACAGTGTTGATAACTCGAAAAACATCTGGTGAGCACACCTGCCAAATCTGTGTATTTTGCGTCATCTAGTATAAATCTACAGTATGATTTTTATTTACCAGATAAATTACACGGAAATGGAGTAAAGATGTTTTCCCAAAGGTTCACAATAAAAAAATACATAACATCAGCTAAAAGGTAATTAAGAGATGCTAATAAATTTGTAGCTGTTGCCAAAGTCTGTACACAAACAGAGGCCTTTAGTCAGGACTCAAATAGATGTAGTACTTGTAATTGGATGCAAATGTTTTTGATATCAGTTTTTGAGGTGAAAAGAGAAAAATTGTGATCCATCAGATCAAGTCAGGTATTACATCACACAGGTTCGTTTTTGCGCTCTGGACAATAGACTGCAGGAGGTGAAATGTACAAAATGTCAAATTTATCAGTTTAATTTATCCCACGGAAAGATCGGAAACGTAATCACTATATAGTCTGGCCGCTGCATGGACCCGCACTGACTCTGGGAGGAAGCCTCCATGCGCACAGACCCCGAGGCGGGAGTCGAACCCTGACCCTGGAGGTGCGAGACGGCAGTGCTAACCACTAAGCCAATGTGCCACCTTTAATAGACGTTCAATAAACTATCCAAACCCATTACTCCGGTTGTGATAGAACAACATGTTTTGATTTTGTGCTATAAAAGCGCACTGGTGACGTTATGTTTAGGGGTAACAGGGAAATCAAATCACCCAAAACGCAGCTTTATACGTGATTTGATGCGACCAGTCCCAAAACGTATCTTTCGGAAAATGAGACATGGGTGCCTCCTGCTAAAAACACCACACTACCAAACATACAGCGCAAATAACAGGAAATGAAGGCTGTGAGAATACCTACAACTGTTTACAATCCGGTAAATCTGCTGCATTAATCGCTCAACATAGACTGTTTGATCTTTTTTATGTTCATAATAATGAAGAAATATCCAGGAGACCTTGTTATAAATTTCATTACTGTGTTGTTTCTTGAGAAGACGTGTCGTCACAACCCATCGTCCAGTTCCCCAAGAGCCTCTTGTCGCTCCCGGAGAACACCACCATCTCCACGGTGACCGCTTATCTGACCGTCCCAGCGCCGCCTCCAGAGAAAGAGGGACATTTCTGCACCATGGGGGTCTTTAACAGCAAAGGAGGTACAGAACCTGCAGGGCACTCGTGAATAAATGTTAATTATCATTCGATGTGATCTTGGCCTGTGATCCTCCAGGCCAGAGGTTACTCACTGGACAGATGTGTGCGATGAAATCATGACGAGCTTAAGATCCTTCTTCAGGTTATTCATTCATTAATCATGACTATGTCTATCTGTTGTACAAACTCCATGTTTAATTGATTAATTGATTGAACGGTGTGTCAGTGTCAGTGTAAAGAAGTAGTGATACTCTGATTAATTTTCAGAATACATGAGCGTGAAATTGAGCCCCGTGGCAGTGTTGAGTACCCAGCTGCTTTCCGATGGGAAAGAGATTGACGTCAGAGGTCCGATTCATCTCACCGTACCTCTACCGTACCACACCCACCTCCGAGCCGCCGACTCCCTGCCTGCCTGGGCCTTTGACACGACCACAGGTGGGAGCATCGTGAGAAAATATAAACAGTGGCATGTTTGGAGCTAAGAAGTACAGTATTTTCTTTTTGTTGTTGTTTGGATCCAGGTACGTGGGTGAACAAGGGTATCGGCTCGGTCAGGATGGAGAGAAGCCGTCTGGTCTGGACCTACGTGGCTCCTCACCTTGGCAACTGGATCGCAGCACCATCTCCAATTTCGAACGGTAATGAACGTTGTTACGTATTCCCAGGTGACGCACAAAGACCCGATCCCATCCTGGACACCATCTGTTTGACCTGCAGCCAGGTCCATTACATCACTGACAAACAGACTTAAGTAAAAACAGCTTCTACCCCAGAGCCATAAGAGAACTGAATACTACCGAACATTGACATTGGCCTTTTTGTTTTAATTATTGGGTGAGTCAAAAATTATCCGCACTCCATTTATATTAAAACTTCTGTTGGTCGCACTTTCCGTTCAAGGCTACAGTCACTGCTGTGCAGGTGTGAACATGTTACATCAGTTCATTTGTCACTGCAGTGGGAGCAAAAATAGTTGCCGCACTTCTGACTTGCAGAAAGAAGAGTAGCCTGCAGTGATTTTTTTGTTTTTTTGTGGTCTGAGGGTGTACCCGGTACCAAAACAACTCACGGACGAGTATATAAGCGTTTGGATATCAGCACACAAAATTTGGACCGATACTCGTTTTCTTAAAGTATCTTAAAGAGAATCATTACTGGTGATGAGACACGGATTCATCACTACGAGCCTGAGAGTAAACGGAACGGAAACTTTTGCTCAATCACCGACTGGGCAAAAGTCAGCCGTCAGCTGGACAATTTGTCAATGGTTACAGTTTTCTGGGATTCTCAAGGGCCAGAAGTATTGGAACATTCTCAGGAAAAAAGCTTCAACAATCAACAGCGCTCGTTACAGTGAGACGCTTATTGAAGAGCTGAAGCCTAAACTTCCGAGATCATTGTGATCTCGCGTGGTGATGCACGTCCGCATACTTCTGCCCACAATGTCGACTGAGGTGTTAAAACGTCCTCCCTACAGTCCTGATCTCGCTCCGTCTGACTTTGACCTGTTTGGTCCCCTGAAAGCGGCCCAACGAGGACACAGTGTCACTTCTGATGAAGAAATGAAGACAGCGGTGCATTCGTGGCTCGCAGCTGAGACTAAAACATTTTGTAATCAGGGAGCATGAGAGCTTGTTGACGGACAGGCAAAGCAAGGAGACTATGTCCAAAAATTAGGTATTTGTCCTTTCTAAAATTTTATTAAAATAATTTCTACAGCCAGAGTGCGGATAATTTTTGACTCACCTTGTATATTTCAACTGACTAGTTGAGGGGGTAGAGCTGAGTCCCAACAGTTTGATAGCTTGGCGTTTGGACTCATATCCAATCCGTAGCCCAATAGCTCAACCACTGTACCACTATTGGGCCCTTGTTTATCCGACCAAGCTGCTTCTACTTATGTTGCATTTTAAAACAGAGATATGCAAGCCGTAATCTGTCCTCATCACTGAACAATTATATGTAACCTGATTGCTGTTTGTCAAAATCCAGGTTACACGGGACATCCAGCTTCGATGGATTTCTTCTCATACCATACATACCTTCTTGTGGGCATCTTGGGCGGGACTCTTGTCATCATCATTGGATTGTTATCTGTGATTTTATGTCACTGCAGGTAAGATTATTTCCATTAATGCTCAACTTCTGAATATCTGGACTAATGAGAAATGACTCTCCAAAATGGTATGTTTTTTCCCCCCCTGTTTGCTTTACAGAGAGTTGAGCCATGAAACTGAGAGAAGAAGATGGAACTCCACTAGACTGTCAATCCTCAAGAAAGACCAGACCACATCTACCAGCTCAGATGAAGTCCACGAGCCCTTGTACAGTAATGGAGACCATAACGGAGACAGGTCTTACTCTGTGGCTGCAAGAGGTGCAGGTGTATCAGCGTCGCCCCGACATCAAGCAAGCTATAACATCTACGTCGATAATGTCTGCCGACCAGCAGGGAACCTGTACGAGAACATTGGAACCGCAGGGCTAGAGAGCATCAGAGCTACGGTACCAAACTTGTACGTAAACAGCGATGAAGTAGCCAAGTTTAGAGAGATGTCTGAAAAGGGCGCCTCACGGCTAGCTCCCGGAGATAATTCAGCATATCGGGACAAGCTGTTCCATATCTACAACCAGCCTGTGGCCATCGTCCAAGCACCAGAGCATTTCTCTTCCCAGGGACAGGCTGAGAGCGCCGGAACCCGATGCGCCACCTTTCCCCGGAACGGCACGGAGCACGGAGCACAGGCTGAACGAAACCTGAAGGACAGTTTCACCCAGACGCTGCCAAAAGTCCAACAAGACAACAACGTGCAGCCCGTGCTAGAAGGCCCACAGAACTCCACTGCCAACCCAGGAATCTGGGGCCGCTATAGCCACTTGCTCGAGTCCATCTCTGTCCCGGGCACCCTGAACGAGGCAGCTAGAATGGGTCCTTTCCACGGTGAGCTACAGGGAATCTCTGAGCAAACCCTGCTGGAGCTTTCCAAGGTCAAGCCTTCTCCCCTGCCTCCTCGGGCGTGGTTTGTGTCTTTGGACGGTAAACCAGCGGCTCAGGTACGCCACTCTGTAATCGAACTCCAAGGAAGGCACCGGCCAGGCAGCAGCAACGACACCAGCCTGGACTCTGGGGTGGACATGAACGAGCTCCAGCAGTTGGTACGGAAGAGCGATCAGGAAGGCCCCTCGATCGCCAGCATGCTCAAAATAGCAAGGGGGCGCGGCCACGAGGAACCGGACTTGAGCAGTAGCGAAATCGGGAGTCCCGAAGATACGTCCCTGAGGAACGCACTGGAGAGCAGCAGTGCAGCTATTCCCAACATCCCGGAAGATCAAGATGCTGGTGACACGTCCAGCGAGTCCAGATCCACCCCACCACCCAGGAGACTACGCAAGGTGCACGACAAGAGGAAAACGGCTCGTCATGTGAGGGAGGAAAGAGCGCAAATGAAACGTTAGATGTATCTGCTCCGTGTGCTGTGATCGGGTGTCTGCCAGATGTTTCTGGTTTGCGTCAACCTGCCTTATCGGATGGTACCGGGAGTGACACCATGCTAGGGTGACCCGTTGGGAGTGTATCTTTCTTAAAAGTCGATTTCTGTGGTGTATGAAAGTTTTCCGCATTCAGCTACTGCCCATCTGTGACACCAGTCTACTCCTCCAAAACACAACAGCTTCACATCTCACGCCTGTACATCTCAAGTCAGTGTCGTGTTTGTACAAGGTCTAACATTCATACATGTATATAATATACAGTCCCTTTTTCTCTGCGCCCCCTCGCAACACCCCCCCCCCACCCCCACCCCGAGCACAACGCTTGTACCTGCGAAGCTATTTTTTAAAACCGATAACGAGTCTGACTTCTCAAGGGGTTGTGTTTGGAACAGGATGATCACTTGCTTGAGGTCACAGACCTTCTTATTGTAAATTCAGGTGTAGATATGTGAAGTAAGCAAGAACTGCCACCAGAGTGCCAATAGTAGTGATTAAAAAAAAAAATTTTTTTAGAAGTCATCTGGAATTCAAGGATATGAGAAATGTTGTGAAACAACAAGGAATGTCAAGTATATAACCTTTATGTATAAAAACAAAAACAACCTTTTGTTCTTTATTCTGGCAACTACATTTACATTAAAAAAAGCCTTTAATGACATTCACTTGTCTTGCACTTAATAAGTCCTCATGTTTGCATGCATGTTTTTTTTTTATTAATATTTTATTATCATTTGTAAAGATTTTCCGTTAGAGAATGTAGCAACAAACAAACATCAGGATTTTGGCCTCAGGTCTTGTTCTACCAAGGCTTTCACCCCTGTCTGTATGATTTCACAGCCACAGATCCAGATGTTTTGTGCATAAATCCTTTGATGGACAATGTCACTGTATGAACTTTGTGACTGTATGACTGACTGACAGGATCAATAAGCTTTTTTTAAAAGACTTTTTTTTGTTGTTGACCAAACGTTTCAGAGGCAAGTAGCAGCGTCGTATGAATGGACATTATGCTGATATAAATAGTGGTGCATGACTGGAGTGATTTTCTTCTTTTTCTTTGTAGATAGTGTCAAGTCAATGTCCATATTGTACTGTGTATCATTTATGTAAGTTACTGACTGTACCACTTCCTCTCATTTCTTGAATGCTTTGCTGACCGGTTTGTGATTTGCAATTTTTGTGCACATCAATAAAGGAACTAGCCAGTGTTGGATGTAATAGCTTTAAGTGGTTTATTGCTGTTCAATCTCTCTATATGACGCGGATTGTCTAAATCAGTCCTTCCTTTCACGGTTAGCGCTGATCGGGAAAATCCTCGGCTGTAAGTCAAGCTCGCTTTGATGTCCACCGCAGCTCGACCGTCGTGTTTGTCCACCCGCGGCGTCGCCCTTCAAGCCTTCCGATCTGATCCGTCCATGAAGAGAGCTTGCCTCGCGTCGGGCTTTACTGTCATGCTTACTGAAACGCACAAACAAGCCCTGCTGGGTTCCAGCCACAGGAGACTAAGACAAGCTCGGACACGATGTCTTTGGACCCGTTTCTCTCCTCTGAGGTACGTCAGTTCTCTCTTTCCTCTGCAAGCCAACACCGAACAACTCGAAGTTGTGCTGATTAGTAATCTTCTTCTGGGCACCACCAGTAGGAGGTGCTGTGCTAGTCACCTTGCTGTCATTACCAGTCCATGTGAGAGGGTTGTAGATGACGTGCCAGTCCACGGGGCAGCAAACGGAACGTTGCAGCCATGTCTTGATACAGCCAGAATGGAACTACAGCACCAGTAAAGGAAGAGAAAGGTCTAGTTTAGATGCTAATTCTCATAACCAGGCCTTTCACCACACCGACAAGTGCACCGTGATTGTCTTTCCTTTTCTACCTTACCGTGTGTCGACAGGGAAGAGTTTTACCCAGCTGGCCCACGTGGAAGCTCTGGAGGCAAAGGCGACACTGGATTCCTGGTTCCAGAAGTCGGGAACTTCGGTGAACTTGCATAACCGGGAAGCTCTTTAAAACATGCTTTGGAACCATGTCCGAGTTCACACGAGCTTTCACGCTGTAACACCAAAGCAGCAGTTTCAGTTACATATACAGGGTGTCCCGAACATTTTGACATCATTTCGTAGTCTAACAACGTAGACGATTCTCGCTCAAATTAACTCGAATTTGAACGAGATGTGTAAAAACTAAGTTTAATGTTTTACATTTAATTGTGCTGCTATGCAACATAAACTTGAAGACGAGGAGACCGAAAAGTGTCTTGTTTTCAGTGATGAAGATATTTATATTGCAAATGATGTCAAATTTCTGGCACACCCTGTAGTCCATCCATCAGAATGCGCATCGATTATTCGATATATCCCAACTTACGCTGCGTCCGTGTCGGTGGAGCTTCTCTTGCTTTCCTCGGTCAGTTGCCACGATTGATTTCTTTTCTGCAGAATCACATTAAAGTCGTTTAAACATCAAGTAAAAACGATGGCCGGCAAGTAAGAAGACAAAACCGGATAAGAATGTCTCACCATTCTCACGGCAAAGCTGTGCTGAGGATGGGAGCTTCTCCTGAAGCAGTCCTCACACAGGTGGTAATGACTGCACAACGTGCACCTACGACATGAGCGCAGAATTTGTGACCCGTCGCATCCAATCAGGTATTATTATGAAAATACGGAAATAATTGATTTTCAGATTCATGGTTCAATAAGCTCCATTTTGACCACAAGTTTAATACTACATCATGTCGGGTTCCTGGGTTATGGACAGTGCAATCAATGCAACAAGATGCATCAAGGCGGATGCATCAAGCAACTTGGATAGCATTCATTAAAGTGCTTTAGAACAATGCTTAGGCTTGAATATTTCTCAATTCTGTTGGATGATCGGGAAGACGATGGTTTCATCAAGCCGAGATTGAAGATTTGAGACATTTCACCTACCGCACTCCATTAGCCAGAGTGCAGAACGGACCTGTGTGACTTAATACCTGCCTCCATGTGACCGCTCACATTTAATGTCATTACGTAGAGCATTAATCGAGTAATGGAGCACTTGCCCCTGGAGTATGTCTCAACCTTTTATACAACCTCTGATGGAGTCTGCAATCCCTTCTATCTGGACTGAACATGTTGGTCTATGAGAGTGAGTCAAAAATTATCCGCACTCTGGCTGTGAAATTTGTTTCAATTAAGATTTTAGAAGAGACATATACATCATTTTTTCGACATAAACGCCCTCGGGTATCAGTCCTCTGTGTTTAATCTGAAGTTTAGGCTTCAGATCTTCAATAAGCGTCTCACTGTAACGAGCGCTGTTGATTGTTGAACCTTTTCCCTGACGATGTTCCAATACTTTTGGCCCGTTCCGTATTCTGCCGTTTATTCTGATGAATCCGTGTCTCGTCACCAGTAATGATTCTCTTCACCTTCCTTAGAGTATCAGCCATTTTTGTTCGCACTGCAGTTACAAATGAAATGACGTTCACACCTGCACAGCAGTAACTGGGGAGACAGGAGACACCAGAGTGTGGATCCTTTTGACTCGTATCTACTGTAACTGTCGTGGCTTTATTTAAAAAAAACCTGGCCAAGTAAACAACTAGAGAAGCTTCTAGACGAGCTTAAATGGATTTATCAGGTGAATGCTTTATACAGTACAGTATGCAATCAGGCCACCAGTGACGTTAGTGATCGCTACTGTATTTTGTCTCCACCTACAGCACGTGTTGATCCTTAGATAAATATTCTGTAAGCACTGTCATCATTATTAAAAAAAAAAAAAAAAAAACTTGCTTATTAAGGAAGGATTTCACCTACTTAAAACATTTTCCAACAACCGGACAGATTCTGCAGCTGTTGCAAGGGATGCCCAGATGTTTCTCCAGACGCTCTCTCTCTGAGGACGTACACAGCCGACTCGCATTTGTCACCTGGATTTACAAAATGAGTTTTTTTTGGTTATGAAACCACTAAACCACTAATAATATGAATTCAAAAGGTTTAAGTACTTAATGTAAATTCCATGCTCTAGACATCACCACATGCCTGTCATACCAGCTCTCGAAGCATCTTCATGGTGCTGAAGTTCTCCCGGCACAGCGGACACTTCACCATGCCAGCTGTCTCGGGACTGGTCTGATGGTCAGCCCACAATCTCATGCAGGAGACGTGGACATTGTTTCCGCACCCGAACCTTTGCGGTGACAAAAATGAAATAAGCGATGCTGTGTGGTTGGTTTCGCTTATTTAATGACAGTTCAGATTAAACGTTCCAGATGTTGCCATTTATTTATTTATTCTTTTGGTACGAACCTGCAATGAGCCACTGGAAGTCTTTTCTTAAGCAGTTCCTCTTGACATATGGGACAGATATCGTCATCTCTAATGTCTTTCTGCCTCGTTGTACCGTCGTCTTCCTCACTCGAGCAAACCTGTGCAGGGGCAGCTGATGGGACGCTGTCCGTCCTGTACGGATGCTGTAACACCTCCAGGATCTGTCCCTCTACAAGTCCTGCCTGGAAGCAGTCTAGACACAACGAACCATAAGAGAATATCTGCAACACCAATACGACTTAGAAATAAAATGAATGGATGTGAAAAAAAAATAGATACAGAAGGTTCTGGTTAAATGGAGAAAACTCACATTCATGATCTCTGGGGAGCCTAAATTTCCGCATCAAAACCCTGCAAAATTGAAAGGATAGAATTAGGTAGGATCATATAACACCATTTTCCATAATACTCAAGGCTTCTTATTTACCGATCCATGCTTCGTTTTTTGTAAAGATGCATGCACATTTATATTTTTATCAGATAAAAAGAAACAAATTTGCTAAATACAATTTCATGCTCTTTTATATCCGTAGTGTCCGTAACATTTCGGAATTCAAATCTTTCAACGATCTCAACTGTCACACTGATGATTTCACATGAAAAGACTTAAACCTGAAAAGGTGTTTTATTCTAAAATGCAAAATTGTTAAGATATTGCAACATAAGTGTGACATGGTTACGGACACTACCAATTTTTTCACACCAATTTTATTAGCAATACTCATAAAGAAAAATGAATAATTAGCATTTTTAAATTATTATAGTTTGAAGCAAGTATAATGTTGAAACATTAAAATTTTGGGGGAACATAGAAAATAATTTCTCTAAAATAGCTGACGTTAGCAGCTTGAAATTTCTAGGGAAGCAAGATTGGTCACTTCCATGCTGCATGAACTTCAGAAGTAGGTTATCTGGCACACACATTTCCTGTATTATATATATGTATAACATATAAAAAAAAAAAAAAATCAGCACCAATACTATGTTTTGGCCAACCTGTCTCGGATTTTTGGATTTTTCTACTTAGGAAACATCTCTCACTTGGAGAGGCATGACCTCAACTAAAACCAGGTCATTTTTAATAATCTGAAGCAAGCAGGTGATCAAGCCGACGCAGAACCTGAGAAACCTTCCCTGAGTAAATACAGCACTGATAAAACAGTTACCAGCAGAGGTGTTTGCAGAGGTCCTGCTCTTTGTGGAAGGTTCCACATGTGCAGGTATGAAGATCTCCCAGGAACACCTCAAATGAGTAAGAGAGAGAGAGACTTTGTAAAACACCAGACCAACATGAGGACTATTAGAAATGCTTTTTTAAAAATCTCACTTTGTAGTTTTTGGGTTCTCCTTCCTCCTGGAGAAGGAACCCTGTCGGCCCAAATTCCTTCAGGAGGAACATGGTGGTGTTGAGGGACTCATCTTGATGCCTCTTCACAGCTTCACTAGCAGACTTCCTCCAAACTCTTTTTCGGAACATAGCTCAGTCTGGCTAGTTAGTTAGGGTTACTAGCTACTAACTTAACAGGTTAACTCAATACTCAAGTCTGCAAGATAAATCTAAAATAAAAAAATCCAGAAAGAATATTCTCTATCCTGGAAAAAAAAAAAAAGAAAAAAGAAAAGGAAAAGTCAGCAAATATACCCTTTCCCCCTTTATCTCCTTATCAATTTTTATGCTAAACCTCATGTATGTTCTTCAACCATTTGGAATTGGCTTTTTGTTTGGTCACCGTTTCCATAGCAACCTAAGTGCTATTCCGTATCTAGCCGCAAGATGGCGATCTATTATTAGATTGTATTGCAAGTCTGATTTTCAGGCAATAAAAATACAAGGGAAGAAAAGCATTTATATTTTAATTCAGAGTAGAGAAAATACCACATGTTAAACACAAAACATGACATTTTCAGCATTTTGATCCTAAAAGTGTGGTAACTGCTCTGATATTTCTTCAGGTTGTTAATGTAAACACTTGAATTGTCTTTACAAGTTTTTCTTCCTTTTCTTTCTAGGGAAAGTCCATATTAAACACATTAAACATGCTTTTATTGAAACATTTATCTCTTCCGGTGTGAATTTGTTGACTTTGTTGACTGACTTAGTTGTATTTTCAGTTTTCCTGTGGGAAGTTAGCGTCTGGCTGAGGCGTTAGCATCGCAGAAAGACAGTCCCATTTGGTAGCACAGTTGTTACTGGATTTAACAGAAAAATTATTAAATGATCTCAAGGGTAAGGGTTAACAGACATTTTTCATTGAAAAAAAAAAAACAAGAAGAAGAAGAAAAGGCGGGGGGATTGGGGGGGGGGGGTTACTGCTGTCTAGGAAGTGAAGGATTAGCTCCAAAATCGGTTCCAGATAACCCATGAACCATAGTGCATGTTCTGGCAACATCTGCTCCTTCATGCTCGTTCGCAGTTGCGTTGGGAGGTCACGCCGAGGACGACGAGGGAACTACTATAAAACAAGTTATGAGACACGCAGACGCATTTGCGTCAGCACCAGTGAGGCAAACGTGAAACATCGCCCGTGTTGCCCAACATGATTACACACCAGGGCTGTCCAGAGACCGGGTTACGTTAGAGAATCACTCCTGTACATCTCCTTTATCCTCACACACACACACACACACACACACACACACACACACACCATGTTGATATGCTAATAACAAATTCTTAGGCAGATTTTTACCAATGTGAATTTGAAGGTTGCTAAGAAGGCTAATCCGCTAACCAGATCTGATACAAGTAATTGTATCATCATCATTGTATCATTTGTTAGTAAAGTCATAAGGTGATTATTTAGCATGATGCCGGCACAGTGGTTTAGCGGTTAGCCTCACTGCCACCTCACACCTCCACGGTCCGGGTTCGACTCCCCGCCTTGGTGTCTGTGTCCATGGAGTTTGCATGTTCTCCCCGTGCTTGGTGGGTTTCCTCCGGGTACTCCGGTTTCCTCCCACAGTCCAAAGACATGCAAATTAGACATGTTAATTAGCGTTTCCAAATTGCCCGTTGCTTGTGAATGTTGACTGGAGGTCCTATCAGGGTCATAAAAATGGGAATAAATACAATGGTAATTACCGTTGGCCTCCACAGGCCCTAGTTGGACTACAGAGGTTCCTAGATGGATATTTGGATCGGCTTTTTAGCAGGAGTCCACCTCAGGTGAAAAAGTTAAACTAATGGTTTGGGTTAAACCCCTCACCACCACCAAACCTAAAAAAAAAAAAACCTCTTTCCCAACAGTGTTTGACTGATGGTACTTAGTTAGTAACCTAGTAACCAGTATATGGATCTATACACTGATGGAAATTTCCAAAGCATTTGTAAGTCGCTCTGCCAAATGCCTAAATGCTGATAGATATGAAAGTGAGAATTATACATAATGCTCTACATTTCAATTACTTCATTTGGCGGATGCCTCTATCCAAAGGGGAAAGGGCCTTGCTCAAGGACCCAACAGCAGCAACTTGGTGGTGGTGGGGTTTGAGCCTGGGACATTCCGAACACTACCTGAAGCCTTAACCAATGAGTTACCACTGCCCTTAAAAAATGTTAAGCTACTTTGTGTACACACACACATTCACATGCTCATTCCCACACTACGGGCAATTTGGGAACACCAATTAGCCTAATCTGCATGTCTTTGGACTGTTGGTAGAAACCCAGAGGGAACCCGTCAAGCACGGGGTGAACATGCAAACTTTACGCACACAAACTGACTGAAATTGAACCCAGACCGTGGAGGCGCGAGTCCACAGTGCTAACCACTAAGCGACCGTGCCGCCTGAACCAGTATCCGGTTTTTAAATTATGATACAAATTTCCACCACATCCTTTAAGAGCGACTCGAGAGACTGATGATGATGATGAGGATGATAAACAACTTTCCCAGCCCTCAGTATAAAAGCAGGTTGTAATAGATTGCATCATCTAAACATCTGTTGACCCAACAGATGAGGTCCAGTTCACCGTTTCAAGTTGTTTCGAATTTGACAACTCCCAGTTTTACTGAGCATGAAAAATGGACATGACGTCTGTTTCGATTAACGTCACTTTCTGCTGTCGAGGCCCATTAGTTTTGATGTGTATCGATTTTCCATTTAGATTGCTAACGATTCTAATAGATGCCCCCATTTTTGACTTCTTGCTTTTGGTCTTTCTAAATTACTGCAAGCTGATTTCGCGTCCCGGTTTTACACAGTTCATCGTATTCTGTCACCTAACAGACACGTATCATAAATATTTCATATTTTCATTTTGTATTGTCAAAATACAAATTCATGACACCTGACATAATTCGCTACAAAGGTTCAAAGCTGCTGTTCTTTCATTTTAATTTCAACTGACATCACCTTATGAGACTTTTCAGGCAGACTTTCTATTAGAACGTTATGATTCTTGACACGTGATTGATAGAATTATGTGTATAAATGTTAGTGGAGCTTTCTGAATCAAAGTGCCCATAAGAAATTTTACCATGGTATAGGTACAGTAGTATGGTAGTCTGATGGTACCTATTCCATGGTGGGATATAGTACCATTTTCACAGTACCATGGTACTTATTAGCTGATATGCATAGTATATGAGTAAAGCTATGGTACATGGTTCTACCAATGGTACATACTTTGCACCATGGTAGTTCGATATAACACCATAGTATGGTAAACGGTTCCACCATGTACAGTCATATGATGGTGCTATGCAACATCTACTATGATGTAAAACATATGTTATGCATAGTTATATAGTATGACAGATGTATGTATTCAGTAACTCTTAATATTACATACAGTTCTATTGTAGTCTGTATTATATCATATCATATCATATCAGTAGTATGTCCTAACATATCTACTATGCTATAATATGTACAAACATACCGTATTAGAAACCTGCTGAACTTTGGTAGCCACTCTGATACCCAATAAAGACCATGGCAGTCACCAAAGTATGGTGGTACACACTATATTACTACAAGGCACTTTTCCCCCATAATGCCTTGCTGCACGGTGAGAGGACGAGGAGGGGTCGCCTTATGGAAACCTGAACCGGAGTAGCCTATTTGCGAATATATTCGCATTTATTTTAGAGGGTTGAGACTGAAGCGTGTCCCATGTGGGTGTTCACCGTGACCGGCCACATCCACTGAGTTGATCTCTTCCTGATTAGGGTGTGTGTGTGTGTGTGTGTGTTATAAAGTCTGCCAGATTTGCATTCACATGTAACTGCAAATAAAATTAATAAATAAAAATAAACGGTTTGCAGTGTGAGAATGCATGAAGAGGAATTGTAATAAAAAACATTATGCACACAGGGAAAAAAAGGGAGAAGGGAGAACAGTAAAAGGGCAAAAGGACAAACGAAGTGACATGATACAACGATAAGAAAAAGGGGAAAGGAGAGAAATCGGGGCTGTGATCTTTCGTTCCTGTTTGGATAACTGGAGGTGCAGCGGAGATGCAGGCTTTCCTGCTTGGTGTAAATCATATGGCCAATAATAAGTCTGTTTTCTTATTATAGCCATAATGCAAGCTCTCAAAGACAAACACTGCATGCACACAGGCATATGAATCAGTGTCACACAAAGGCCCAAAAGACATTAATAGCTGTAAAAACCCACAGGGAAAACAGCACACACTCCCAAATCTTTAAAAAGCACTTAATAATGACAACTAATCCATCATGGAAGGAATAAAACAGCAAGTCTCAGGCTGTTATAGGAAAATAATCATCGTCAGAGTGCTGTGATGGAGTTCACCCCATAAACACACACACATACAACTATTGGAGCCGGTGTAGATCATACACAGAACCTGCCGACCAATCGGACTCGGACAGTGCCGTAATGTAAAGATTATATATAATCAACAATATTGTCTTGAAGTGCTGCCAAAAGTGCTGACCTATGGAAGGGAGTATACAAGAGTCACATCTATAGCACACACACACATACACACCGCTTGCACAACATAACAGTTACACCCAGCCGAATCAACCCCAGAAGGGCACGCGTTCATGTGGCTTTATTCTTTCCTTACTTATATTATATGTTCCCTTTTTTCGACAAGAGGAAGGAAGAGCACAGGAAGGGAGCAGGCTGAAAGTTCACCTAGCACATGTTGTAGGGTCACGACCCCATTCAGCACTAGCAGAGGCGACGTGATCTGGCTTTTGTACTCCTGCATGCCCACTCGTCCACACACTCACACACACACACACACACACACACACACACACACACACACACACACACACACAAACACACACACACACACACACACACACACACTTTGAGAAGGTTAATAACAGTTAACACAAATGGTTCAAAAATGCATGTTCTCTACAGTTATCTCTTTGTTAGCTCTCTGTGACTGACAAAGAAGCGACAAACCACAAAGGTGTCATGCTGCTCTGGTTAAACAATCAATCACATAATGGAAGCAGAGTTACTTTTCACCCTGAAGTCGATGATTTTCCAAAATCAGCGTGTCCAAAATAAACAATTAGACTCTTCATTCCTAGCAGTTTGCCATTTCTAGCATTTATTTATTTGTTAAGTAATGTCATACTTTTTATGTCCAGGGTCCGGGTTCCATTCCCGCCTCAGCGTCTGCGTGCGTGAAGTTTGCATGTTCTCCCCGTGTTTGGTGGGGTTCCTCCGGGTACTCCAGTTTCCTCCCACAATCCAAAGACATGCAGATTAGACTAATTGAGTGTGTGTGTGTACTGTATGTCTTGTGATGGATTGGCGCCCTGTCCAAAGTGCACCCTGCCTCATGCCCAAAGTCTCCTGGGATAGGCTCCAGGCTTCCTGTGATCCTGGTGTTCCTCAGGGTTCTGTTCTTGGCCCTCTACTGTTTCATCTACATGCTTCCTCTAGGCACTCTATATCAGTTTTCGTCACTTTCATCCCTTTCCCACTAACTCCATTTCAGTCTGTATTGACTACATAAATGCTTGGATGACCTTCTCAAACGCAATAGTGATAGAACAGATGTTCTCCTTGGTTGGTTCACCTAAAAATGTTGCTAAAAATGAGACACTGGTTCACGCTTTCATTACTTCTCGACTTTACTGTAATTCTCTTTTTTCCAAACGCAACATTAAATAAGTTCCAATACATCCAGAACTCTGCTTCTAGGTTACTCCTAACTTATTCATAGAAATCTGCAGACAGTGATCTACTGTTAATTTCTTGCTTTAGATTAGCATCATTTGAAGGACGTGCATTTAATATTTCTGCCCCTACACTCTGGAATTCTATTCCCAAACACATCCGTGATCTTTCTTCACTACAGGATTTCAAAACCCACCTTAAAACATATCTTTTCTCGTTCTGCTTTCCGGATCTTTGAACATCTGATTGGAAATTTGCTATGGATTTCATGTTTATCTGCATTCTGTTTTTGTTGTTTTCAGTTGCCTCTTGCTATGCATAAAGATTTTTTTTATTTTTTTTATTGTAAAGCGACCTTGAGTTTCTAGAAAGGCACTATATAAAATAAACTTATTATTATTATCCTGTACAGTATGAGCGATGTAGAGAACGGATGAATGAATTAATGATAGCTTTCACTTTTCCTGATGGTCTAATTTTGAATATTTAGTTTTTACATCTCATAATAAATTGAATGAAAAAAAAATTGATTTGATATTAACCAAGGAGGAGGAGAGGTGGGCACAAACTTTTGCACTCAGCTTGTATAACAGCACTATCACTATTCCTATTCTTCAGTTTCTATTTTGGACAACACGGACCCGCTTTTACAGTCACTGAAATTCCTGCAAAGCTGGAAGTAAGCACTATGTCTCTACAGGTCACAGTAAAAGCGAGAGAGAGTCGCTGGGATTAATGTGTGACAGATGCTTACGGATTACTGAAAGCTCCCTCTGGACGTTCCCTGAAGTGTCGGACCTCCGTTTGACCCCAAACAAGCATGGGAATATAATATCCCATTAAAGAAATAAGTGCCACAGCGTGCCCCATGTCTTTGGTGCTTGTTTTTCTTCAGCGTCTCTCTCAGAAGAGGTCGCGGCCCGCCATGGACTTGCTCGCAATCAAAGTCATGAGGAACAGCTGTATCAATAGATCTGATGCTCAGGATCACGACTCTGGCGGTTTGGCTCGTCTGAAGACGATGTGGGACCGGAGCGGGGGGGGGGGGCAGGGGGGACGTTGGAGGATGCCAAAAACTACAGAAGGAGAACACGGTCCCTAAATTTATCTGCAGATAATCATAAGTACGGGTCAGACACAGAGCATGAGGATGTTTCTGGATAATAAAATGTTCTCCGGCAAGCTCACAATTCATTGTGTACAAGGGGACATTTGTTTCTTGTGTACAGTGTCACTTTTCTTGACACGTTACCCAGCAGGAACCCCAACATTGGATGACTGATGTCATATACGATGGGCATTTAAGTCAAACAGGGACTTATGATGAAATCTCTTGTGAATGAAAGCGCAAAAAAGAGCCGATTGACATTTACAGAAGACTTCAAGCACAGTACAGTGATGAGACTCATATACTCAGCAAAAAAAGAAACGCCCCTTTTTCAGGACTGTGTATTTCAACAATAATGTTGTAAAAATCCAAATA
>JAQQZT010000037.1:34319425-34351965 GCA_030068275.1 Clarias platycephalus | reverse complement strand
CAATCCTTCACCATAAACCTATGATAAAAATTATAGACCCTTCATTTCTTTGTAAGTGGGCAAACTTAGAAAATCTGCAGGGGATCAAATACTTATTTCCCTCACTGTAGCCGCAGTAAAACATTTGAACGGTGCAAACATTTTAAAGAAGGCTGTACATCCGTGAATGGCGACTCTGGCCGAGATGGCTCGGAGCCCACTGTTCAGACATGAACCAGACAGGCTGTCCGATCGGAGAACAGCGAAAAACGTTCTACTTCGATGGTGTCCAAGCACTAGTGACAAAGTGTATTAGTGTAGAAGGGGATTATGTAGAGAAATACATCCATCTAGGAGCTTCTGTAGTCCAACGAGGGACTGTGGTGGCCAATGGTGATTACCTTTGTATTTATTCCTATTTTACGACCGTGGTAGGACCTCTAGTCACTTTCACACTGTGAACAGCCAATTAGCCTAATCTGCATGTCTTTGGAGGGACTGTGGGAGGAAACCAGAGTACCCCGAGGAAACCCACCAAGCACGGGGAGAACATGCCAACTCCATGCACACAGACCACAAGGTTGGACTCGAACCAGGACCCTGAAGGTGCAAGGCGACAATGCTAACCACTAAGCCCACCGTGCCGCCATTTAGAGAAATAAAGGGAGCTTTAACTCTCATAACTGTGTTCTGTTATTCTGGACAATTAAAAGTATCGGTTTCACTTGAACACCCCTCGAATAATTGTAATGACATTGCGATGACCTTCACTGTCGGGAAAATCGTTGTTTTTAAAAAGTTAGAGTGACTTGAGCACATTCAAAGTCCCTTAAGTTTCTAACAGGGTTTAGAATTCCGATCGGAGATTGGGTCGATGCAACAGCTTCCCACACACAGCGTGTGTATCACATCTCATGCAACTCTTAGTGTTGTAATGTTACATCTCTCTTTTATTTTGTTTATGAAATATCATGAGGAGCATCTTATCTCCCAAAGTATCATATAATGTTTTGTGATACTCGTTGTTAGATACACATTTAGTACAATGAGCTATAGAAAAAAAAACAAATTTACAGTATATGCATTGATAGGAAAACCCAGAGACGAGGAAACACACCAAAGGGGGTGGAGATAAATACTCCAGGTCCACTGGCCACCCGCACCAGTACAAAGCACTTGTATGGAGTGGAACTGAAAACCAGGGAATGATTTATTTCAGTTTATTAACTAAAAAAAACCATCTTATTTCATCACCACTGGGACTTAAAATATTTTTTTTAATAAAGTGAAGTTCATTTTTCTTACTTTAATATACAAAAAAAAAATTATTATCAGGAGAGATGTTTTTCCAGTTTACAGGTGATCATTTTTAATAATGGTCAGGTGAAAGACAAGTATTGTAAAAAAGTTAAATGCCTTAAAAACTGTCTATGTCTGATTATTTATAAACCATGCAAAGATTGAACTGAAGTTTACGAGCGCAGTTTATGGCCACGACTTCCTCTTGTAGTCTTGTAGTGTGTGAAATGGACTGCCAGGTGACCATGTGAACTTTAATCCCTTATTGTACCTTTGGAAATAAAAAAATAAAAAAAATACTACTGGCTTCCAAGTGAAAAGGTTTTACTTAGTCAGAGAGACATAACTCATTCTTCAGGAGCCGGTGCATGCCGTGTTTCCTTCCCATACACTTTTTTGCTGTCACATCAATGCACACTTTCACTGATCTTCAAACGTGCGCAGAGAGAGAGAGAGAGAGAGAGACCAGGACGTCACGGCATCTGGTGGATTTTGTCTTTTTCTCTAGGACGCTAGGCAAAGAGAAAGAGAAACATCTGGATCTCTTAGATCTTGTGACTCCTCCCCAGGCTCTGCAGGCCCTGAGCAAAGCATCGCACACACACACACACACACACACACACACACGTTCACAGACATATGCACAAACATCCAGCCATATGGACATCAGGAATCCAGCTTGCTTTATGGGCGTCCATCATGTCTCTATGCAATGTCATCATCCTGCAGGAAGCATCATGTGTGTGTATGTGTGTGTGCTTGTTTATGTATGCATATGTGTCTCTGAATTGAACATGTGTTGAAAATTTAACTCCCTGATATCCCATAATACTCCTCATATTGCTATCACAGAAACTTCCCTCCCTGGAGCGTCACTTCCTTGGAAAAACATGGATGATAGAACTGTAAGAGCGAGCAATAAAACACATGGAGGAAGTGCAGTTTGTGGAAAATTCATCAAATCAGCAACAGCTTGGTCAACAAGAAAACAAGAAAAAAAATTTACTTTTATATAAGTAGGGTTTATTCTTCCTAGTCGTGAAATGACCAGAAAATGAGTTCCTGTTCTGTCTCACGTTATAGCAGCGATAAACGCCGCCGTCCCTCACCAGCAGGTTACACAGAACGCATTAATACAAGCCTTTGGTTTGCACCTGCACTACAGTCAGCACCTTCTGACCAATCAGCATCCAGAATTCACCGGCGCTGACCCCGACCGTCTCCTGTCTCCTATCTCTGAACGAACACTGATATCTGCGTGTGTGTGTGTGTGTGTGTGTGTGTGTGTGTGTGTGTAGACTGGCAGAGGTTTGCATTAATCACTGCCAGGATTTGCAGCTCTGTAAGACAGATAACGATAGTGAAAAACATGTCGGAAAGAATGCAAGAAAAAAAAAAGAAAAGAAAACACGAAGCTTGACGTTCTCAAGCCTGCCTGACTCAGTGTTCCCACGAACATCCTCAGATCCTCCTGCTCCTCCTTTGCATTACGCATCGTTCAGATGTTTTCCCAATGAAAACATGGTATTAAAGAAATTTAACCAGCAAGTTTATGAGCCGCTCTCGCTGAGTGCTAATTCGCTGTACTGTATTTATTAGTAACTAAATGACTAAACGCCAGCGACCCAACGTCCTTGCTCTTTTCCCAGGCGATGTTTTGAGCCCTAAACTTTTCTCATTTCTTTCTGCAACTTCAACGTCACCTAAAAACCAACCTTTCTGTGGTTTCGTTAACTTTAATAAACATTGGCTTTACTCACCTCAAAATACTCCTAAATAAATAGAAATACATTTATCCACTATGTGATGATTCTCTATAAATGCTTTTAACGCTATTCATCGGTGCATTAAATAGGCACGCGAGCTTGCCATTTTTAAGCTAATTATTTAGATAATTATCTGTCTAGCCGGATACTCAGCTCCCGATTTTAGTTTAGCAGAATATTTTTAGATAGTTATGATTCTGGGACTGTTGGTGGGATAACGTTCTGGGAAGGTTTGAGAATGGTTTGGATGAGATTCTATGAATTTTTATTTGTAGTTTCCGGGAATGTTGAGGGATAATGTGAGGTTTGTACAACGATTTAAGAACTATGATAGTATGACTATATGTTTGGTAATTTCTTGTCTGTTTTTTTTTTTTTTTAAGTTTCAGCATGCTGCATAACTGTTTAGTACAGAGTTAAAAATTAAAATAAATAAATAAATAAAACAAACAACCTTAAAACTAAAAATTGTCAGTAGAATATTTTTTTTTTTTTACAATTCAAATAACTAGGAATATTTAATCTTTTCACACAAGCACACATACTCACACTCTAGGGCAATCTAGACAGGCCAATTAGACCAATCTGCATGATTTTGGACTGTGGGAGGAAACTGGAGAACCAAGACTGTGGGTGCACCAGACAAGTGGAACCCATAATTTAGGTGGTAATAATATAATTTTAATAGTTTTAATGCTATGGCTGATTGTCGTATAATTAGATTAAATATATATAAATATATATGCGAGGTCGTATCGAAAAGTTTCGAGACTAGTATTGTAACGCGCCACCAGATGGCAGCACAAGGCTGGATGCACTGTCACAGGGAGCACCGGCCTTCATAAGTCAGCGTGCCAAAAGACATCGTCGTGTGTACATCAGGAGCTGCGCAACTGGTGCTATTCTGACAACATCACCACGTTCCCACATCTGCAATTTCATCAAGGACAGCAAGTTAGAACAAAGTGTTTTTGATACCAACTCGTATGGAAACATATTTCGAAATGTTTCAATGACATCAGTGCAAAAAAGGTGCATGAACATGCCAGAACATGCCAGTCTGGAATCCAGAAAAGAATGACAAAACACGAAGAAGGATGAAAAAGGAAACAAAAATGTAGGCTAAGCCATAAGAAAATTTTATTTCATCATTTTGTTAAGCTAGCAGCTAGACAGGAGTTTAAAATTTTTGGTAGGTTGTTTTTTATATTCTAAAGTATAAAACCACTTCCCCATAGCTCTTAGGTTACATAATCTTTTGATGGTTTAGCTCACTAGCACTAGCTGCCACTTTCAGACAGTTAACCTGTTGCTCTCTAAAGGCCGCTGCATACTGTAACGCCAATAATAGAGCGAACAAAAACCCAGGAGGCCCTTTACACGTTTCCTCACCACGGTCCCGCATTTGCATGCTGAGAACTTAACAGGTTGTAATGCGGTACAGTATATTGCACGGTAATGCAGTAATACTAATTGCATCCCGGTTTCTGCTCATACCCAAGAAAATAACGTCAGAGCATCTGAAACACATCACAGTGAATAATTTCTTCTTCTTCTTCTTTTTTTTTTTGTTGTTTTTTTTGTTTGTGTAAACCCGGTGACCGTGTTTTACAGTAAAACACAGTAGTTTTTTTTCGAAAGAGAGGGAGAAAGGCGAGTTCAGGCAGTTCAGGGCGAAAACGAAGGTCCTGACAGGGCATGCTTAGACACTTCTGAGAGCTTTTCCGGACACACCCAGAAGAGGCCGAGCCTTCTCGCTCTGTAGCGCTCCCTGGGCCCTGATTCTCCTTCAGCCCTTTAGGGAGGTAAATATTTCTCGTTTCCCGGGGAAGTGAATTTCGGGCCACTGCTAAATCTGTTTAATCTCTGGCTGATCCCCAGGGCAGATATTACACAAGGCTGAGCGGCGGCAGTTCAAAAGGCCTCGCCGTGCCCGCGACCTTCCTACGGTGACGGCAGCGCACTGGCAGGGGGCTCCTTCATCACGCTATGTGCGTGTGTGTCTGTATGTGTGTACACGCCTGGGCGGGTGTTCTGGGCATTCCCAAAGCTTTCCCAGGCTCCCTCCTTATCCTTCCTCTCTAAAAGTGCCCCAAAGAACTCTGGGAAGGATCCTTTCCCAGCGTCTGAAGATGCCGGTACCCTTCGGCACACCGCAGACAGGGCGTCTAGCTGGATTTTTTTTTATGACTCGACGCTCTGGACGCTTACAACACAGCATTTATACATGTTGTAATGGGGTCGGCGAAGACAAGCCAAATCACAACATCTGCGTTCTTTCAGACAGTAAAAGTGAAGAGATGATCAGGCTTGGCTTTACATATGTTGCATAACGGAGAGACTTTTAAGCAGACAGGCAACTGCGGGGCCAAGCACTGCTGATAATAAATGCAGCGATAATAAATGCAGCGTCTCCCAAAGACGAGAGGGGGGAAATTCTCAGACCGTGAGCAACCCTCATTAATAATGTCCAATAAGCAAAAGGAGTACTGTATTATGAAGTAGGGTAAGCGTTGGGTAATCAGGGTTTAACTCAGGCGTAACTGAGAGCAATAAGCAAGCTTGGAAGTGTCCCATGACCGCAGTTCACACTGGCTAATCATCCACACTGGCGTATACTGTATGTACGTACATGCTTGCTCGTGTGAAGGTCTTTATACAGTATGTCGATGTGGACAACAGAGAGAAAATCCTTCAGTTTCGTCCTTTCGAGGACATCCGACCGGTTCCAGCTTGAAAAGACAGTTTCTAGTTAGAGTTCGTTGACACACAGCATCAATTATCTGTCAGAAAAAGGTTTTCACATGGATACTAAGAGAAACGTGTGCGTGTGTATGTGCGAATGTGTGTGTGTGTGTGTTTTAAGTCCACTGATGGAAATGTGCTGGAACCCTTTTTTCCAACACTCCAGCTGTTTTTTAAACTACCCGCACACAACGTTTCTCTCCACCGACTTGCCAGATGGAGTTAATGAGTGTGTCAGTTTTTTGAAATACGTCTGTGACTTCGGCCAAAAGTGGTGGGAATCGTGACATCTTTGACCTAAAATTGCAACATGAACCCAGTTGCTCCATTTCTAATCCTCGTCTAAAGCCATAAAGATCTAAACTAAGGCCATGATGAGACATAGACGCTTCTTCAGTCGTCATTTACTCCAAATATCACCAATAGTCCAGCACTTGCGCTTCTCTCCCTGTCTCTCTCTCTCTAGTTCATTATTGTTGAAGGGCAAAGGTCGTGGGCAGCCCCGCCCATGTCTGTGGTGTTTGGCCACGGTTCCCGCTGACAGACAGGAAAGCCTGTGAGTTAACATCCCACCTCTTTCCCAGATAGCAGCACTGCCCAGGATCGATGCAGCCAGGACAATCGCAGGAAACTGCAAATGATGAAAACGTACCCTCTCCATAAGGCCCTGCAGACACGCCTCGTATAGAGAGAGAGAGGGAGAGAGAAATGGTTCGAAGATTGAACTTCTATAATACAGCATATAAGAGGGGAAAAAAAATCAATCCTAAATGAGCTGTATGTGAAGACGTGTGAAGAAGATTCCATAGACGTGATGTTGAAAGGAGGAGCTGGCCTCTGAAAGCCTCGAACAGGCCTGCTGGCTGCTTCCTGGGATGTGAACTTCCTGTTCTCAAGATTCCATTTCCTGTTCGTGCTGGATGCCAGTAGGGAAAGTGGACTCTCCCTGAAAACCAGCATAGAACTGATATCACTCTGAGCGTGTTCCCAGGGAGCTGTGCTATTTCCAAAAGTGGTATGGAAGAATACATGCAGTACTGTATATACGCTGTGTTGGGTCCGGGGTCGCACATTTTCCTTAAACCATAGTTGAACGTGTCTATTGAATCACTCACTCACACATCGTCTATACCGCTTTATGTACAGGGTCACGGGGTCCCGAGGTCTTTCCCAGGAGACCTAGGGCACGAGGATGCGGTGCCAATCCATTGCAGGGCGCATACACAAACTCACACACTCATTCACACACTATGGGCAATTTGGGAACACCAATTAACAGTCTTATCATGTCTTTGGACTGTGGAAGGAAACCGTGCATGGAGTTTGCATGTTCTCCCCCGGTGCTCGGTGGGTTTCCTCCGGGTACTCCGGTTTCCTCCCACAGTCCAAAGATATGCAGGTTAGGTTGATTGGCGTTCCCAAATTGCCCGTAGTGTATGAATGAACGAGTGTGTGTGTGTGCCATGCGATGGCTTGGCACCCTGTCCTGGATGTACCCCGCCGTGTGCCCTAAACCTCCTGCGATAGGCTCCAGGTCCCCGCGACCCGGAATACAGGATAAAGCGGTACAGAAGATGAGTGAGAGAGTTGCCTCGCACCTCCAGTGTCGAGGGTTCGATTCCCTCTATGGGTCTGTGTGCATGGAGTTTTCATGTACAGTACATGGTGGGTTTCCTCCTACAGACATGCAGATTGTGTGTGTGTGTGTGTGTGCCTTGCAAAGGAGTGGCACCCTGTACGCTGCCTCGTGTCCCCCTAATTCTCCTGGGATAGGCTCCAGGCCCACCGCAACCCTGCACAGGATAAGCGGTATAGAAGATGAATCAATTAATAGTTGTTTCAGCGCATAACCTCCTGATTTCAAGACTCTACTGTTATGTACATTATTATCATTATTTCTCCTGACTGTTTCTGTTTATTAGCACTTAGTAACTATGAACTTAATCAATGTCGTCAAAGGAATTTGGCAAACGAGTAATACCCAAAGGCTCCTCCTAGTAGAATACATAGTTAGGAGAAAATGTCATGTGCTCATATGAGGACATTTGGGTATTAAAAGGCTAGAATATTAATATATTAACAGGTTTTGATATGTTTTCACCGGAAAGCAGCCATACAGAATACTTTTTAAAGTACCACTGGATAGAAGGATCAGTAAAAGGAAGTCGAGGTAGAGGTTGTGAGCGTTGATGAACATGATACGAAAAAGAAAAAACTCCTCCTAGTTCATCAGATTCACAATCTGTTTTTTTTTCATCACGATGGTGAGTGATGCAAATACAATGGTACCTCGGCTTTCGCCTTAAGATCTGACATTTTGCAAGAAATTTGGCAGTACAATAAACTCCCAAATGATGAAAGCGGAGTCCTGGTCAATGAGGTTATCATTGCGCATGCGGTCCTGAGCTTTGTTCTGCATCCACCAACACGGACGCGTGCACTTCCACGACTCCGGATATAGTGAAGTCATTGCAGCATGGGTCCCGAGAACGTTTGTAACACTTGTATTAATTAATTAACCAAGATTAATTACAGAAACATGGGTCCTCTGATAACAAAACCCAAGAACATGAAAGACACACAAACAACAATCATTATACCTAACCCAAATGTGTATTATACAAAACTGTGCACAAAATGCGACTATTTACAACTGTATACAAATATTTTGGTGTGTATGTGTATCGATGTACAGTCCCACGTCCTGTATACTCTGTGTGTGTGTGTGTGTGTGTGTGTGTGTGTGTGCCTCCTCACCGGCTTTCATCCGGGTGGATGAGTAATTCAATTCCGATGTATCCACAAAGAGACAGAAGGATTCACAGTCTTATCCAAAAAAAAAAAAGCCAACTGGTCGTATGTCGTATGCGTACAAACAACAATGGAGTGTCAGCCTCTTAGTTCAAATTAATAGACCTTGATGAGTATTTAGAACTTTTTGGTAATTATGAGTTTGTAGAAATTGTAACTTTTCAAGTTAGCTGAACAAATTTGATATTTTAAGTATCTGTAAGTACTTAAGTAACATTAACTCTCACCTTAAAGTTCCACCAACTTAATCTTTCAGTCTAGCGATTTTGTGTCTGACATCATCGATGCACATGTAAACTGCCCACGTTGAGTTGTTTTGATCAGGATGGTGGATCGGTCTGTCTTTGCATGATGCTGTAAGTTATAATCTGGGGACAAATCTGGGGACCCTAAAGTTGATGTTTTTCATTTATGTCGTCTGATTGTCGACAGTTTGGTGCTCTCTAGAGTGATGAATAGAATGTGTTTAGACGGGAGAAAACGTAAGCTCCACTTTTTGCTACCTACTGTTTAGGAGGTTAGAAAGCAGGATTTCTTTTAATTGGCAAATATCGATCTTTAATTTGAACCGACTGCTTTACTAGCATAAATTGTTTTAGACAAGTTAAATTGTTTGAAATCGTCAGGTTTACAATTTCGGTTTTACTATTACTATTAAATAGTATGAGTTAGGCTGCTCATTAATGCAAATAAAGAATGATTCATATGAATGAGTACTGATAGTTTTGTTTACTTAAAATTGAAAACATCATTACCTAAAAAATTTGATGTAACTGATTACCTCAATTTTTTTTTTTTAGTTTTGCTAACTTATTCGAGTTTACAGAATAGAGAGAAACACATAACCGTTTTTAAAGCAGCTGGTGCCAAGAGGAATCATAAATTAAGGTTAAATGAGGTTTAATATCTATTAATTTCATGTTTTACTTCATTTACATGTCTTTTCTAAATGTTTTGATTGTTTTTTTTAATACAAAAATATAATTACAGTGTTGGAAATTAGTAATGTTAGTAAAAAAATTTAGGCGGCTGGAACGGATTATCTGCATTTACATTATCTCCAATGGGAACATGCGTTTCACAAATGCAAAATATAACCTTATGTTCTCATCTCCGAGGTACTACTGTAGAGGCAAGGGTGCTAAAACATTCTTTTCTCATACAAAAATTGCATTCTTTCCACTATTACGTGAACATGTTCCTGATTGCATTAGTACAGTAGGTATGACATACGACATCAATGTTTGTCCATAGTGTAAAACAGATTGTTGTGTTTTTACGATAAAACCGGCCGAAAATTGGACGTGTGTCACATTGACTTGGTAATATATCTGTCACCTTAGTAACATCATGTTTTTTGCTCCATGAGACAGTAGGGAGGAACTCCAGTCTGAAACGGACCGGCCCATAATGATCTTCAGTCGTCCTGAGCCTGGTTGGGTAAGTGGGTGTCTCCTGTCACCCACTTACGCCCCGTTCAGCAGTTCGCCGAGTTGGTTCATTGTTCTCTGGAGTGGAGGAATCCACCTCTCTGCCAGCGGCGTATTTTTCCAGATGTGTCATGCTGCAGCTGTGTATGTCTAAATGTATGGTTTGAGCCACACAAACATGGCCATCTTGAATTGGGTGAAATGTATAAACAGATATCTTATGGTGGCGAGTGTGCCTGGAAGTGATTCCTAACCGTATCTAGGCGACGATCACTCCCTCGCCGTGTTATTCCCCTATTATAGAGATGCCGTCAGTGATCCAGAGAGCTGACGGTTCTTTGTAGATGTTTAAAAAAAAAATCAATTCCTGGCTGTTGACCAAGAAATGAGCCGAGCGCTCGGTAATCAGCCTCGTTCATAAAGACAGGGCAGGCTGCCAGTACGAACGTACAATCAGAGGAAAATTTCTTTTCAGCTAGCGCTCCTGGAGATTTCCCTCTCCGATAAAAAAACCTAACACCTTTGCCCTTTCACACAGTTTATCTTCTGTAAAATTCAAAATAGACTTCAGAGGCAGGATGATTAAAGCGCTGGCTGGCCATTTCCACTTAAGTGTTCTGACAATCAAAGAAAGCGCATGGACGCCACGCTTTGAGTGACACGTGAAAATAGACATTTAGCTTCGATGAATGCTGGAACTTCAGAAGCCTGTTGTTTTTTGTTTTGTAAAGTAACCCAGGTTTATTATGCTCAGCTCGATAATTTTCTCCTGTTTCTGGAACGTTCTTGTCTCTTACATTCCCTTATTTCTGGAATGTTCCTACTTCTTAAACTTTGCCGTTTGCCGAAGAAGGTCTTTGTCTCCTGTTTCTGGTTCTCCAACTCTGCGATGTTCCTGCTTTTGGCTCCAGAATGTCCCCAGTTCTGTCATTATAATTCCTGGAATATTCCTTTTTCTAGAACACTGTGAATGGGACGATGTTTGGTCTTAAATTCTCTTGTTTATGAAATCTTCTTAAATGAATGTTTCTGGTTCTGAAGCTCTAGAATGTTCCTGCTCTTGAGACCTTCTGGTTTTTGTAAAGATTTATTTCTGTAACAGTAAATTCTGTAATATTCTGGTTCTTGAGCGCTCTTGTCTCTGAAATGTTCCTGCTTTTTAAACTCTGGATTTTGGAATGGACTTGACTTTGGAACCCTCCTGTTTTCAGGAACGTTTTATTTCTTATAATACTTAATTCTGTAATATTCTGGTTCTTGAGTCTCTATTGGTTATGGAATGGATTTTTCTTTTTTTTATTAACTTGTTTAAGGAAATTTCTTGCTTCTTAAACCCTGCCATGATCCTGCTCATGGAGCGCTCTTTCTTTCATAATATCCCCAGTTGTGTAACACTCATTTCTGGAATATTGCTGATTCAGGAAGCACTCTTGTCCAGAAACTGGATCTGAATCTTCTTCATGTGTTTTTTTTTTTTTTTTTAACCTTCTTGATTTTTCATGTCTCCCATTTTGTAAAAACCATTTCTGGAATATTTCTATTTCTGCAATCCTCTTGTTTCTGAAACGATCCTTTGTCCTAAATGAATGTTTCTGGTTCTGAAACTCTGGAATGTGCCTGGTTTTGGGACCCTCTGGTTTTTGTAAAGATTTATTTCTGTAACACTCACTTCTGTAATATTTCTGGTGCTTCAACCCTTTTGTCTCTGCAATGATCCTTACCTTTTTAACATTTTCTCGAATTATCCTGCTTTTTAAAATCCTGAATACTCCCGGCTCTGGAATGATCCTTTGCCATAAATTCTTTTTCCTGCTTCTTAAACTCTAGATTTTTGAATGTACCTGATTTTTTTAAACGCTGATTTTTTCTGAAATGTTGCTTCGTTCTTAAACTAAATGGCTTTTGGGAATTTGACTGACTTAAAATTTGGAATGTTCCTGGTTTTGGACCTATTCAAATCCTATAATGTTCATTGTTGGACTGTTCCTGGTTCTGGGACACGCTTGTTTCTGGAACATTCTTGGCTCCATAAACTCTGGATTCTGGAATGTACCTGGTTTTGAAATCCTTTGATTTGTGGAATGTTCCTGATTTTGTAACAATCATATCTGGAACATTGAATCTGGTTGGCAAGTTCCATACTTACATGTTCTGATATTCTGTCTCTCAAATAAAGCATAAAGACGGCCATGCTTAGAGTGAGGTGTGAAGTGTACAGTATACGGTACGGTATATACTCTTATGTAATGACACGATAACATACGGCATGAGAACGAGTGATGTGATCAGCCAGAACAACATATCAGAGCTTCTGTTCGAGGAAAATGCTGACCAATCAGGATTGGAGAATTTAAAACTGTAATGTTGAAGCTCTTACTGGTTGCATTCTGTAGCTTATTCTGAAACTGTGATTCACTGGATTCTCAGAATTCCTCCCAGAAACATTTAGGTTGCACCAAAATATGCCTATTGTCTTTTTTTTTTCATCACCAGCTCAGTAGGTCCAGGGTATTGTCTGTGGACTGTGTGTGCCGCATCCTGTGCGGGACTCAGGATGACATATTGCGCAGGTGACCATGAGTCCTGAGGGGTGTCTTTTTAAACCTATTAAAACATGATCACGCTGGGGACCCCGTGTAACAACCTGCGCGTCGACGGGGGGCGATGGTTCAAGCAGAGAGGAAAACGGCCTGATGTGATTAAAGAGCGGAATTGTGTAACAATGTGTCGGAGCCGAACAGGCCGCAGGCAACATGTTTGCGATTTGCTTTTTTCGAGAACATCAGTGTCATTAAATGTCATTATTTTTTTTTCTGCCTCGCCACAAACTGGAAGATTAATTACACATGTCCGGCGCTGTTTGCTTCAAAAGAAAGATTCTGACATAAAAGGAGATCTGAGGATCTCTGTGCCTAGTTTTCTAATTTTCCTCCCATGTGTAACTCATCTGGCTGGCGGGCGAAATGGGAGGGGGCGAGTGTTTCGGCGCGGCTTCTTTTTTTTTTTCCCTCGTCAGCGCACATGGAACCAATGTGGAGCGTCACAACATCCAGATGCTCGGCTTGCAGCGAGCTCTGAAATTGATATTGATTTCTAAAATTTTAACAAAAATATTTGCAAATAAAGTAAGGCAAATGCCTGGATGTGCTACCACACACAGAGAACACACACACATACAAATGCACACACACACACACACACACACACACACACACACACAACTGAATTCTGGTGTCAGCAAGAGTGTGTGGCAACACCAAATCCAAGGCTCCTTCCTGTGCTTTTCCCACAGGCAGAAACACATGTCAGCTGTGTGCTGTTTACTCCTGCCTTGCCGTTTTTCCATCGTATGTATTCTTGCAATTGTGTGTGTGTGTGTGTGTGTATGTGTGTGTGTGTGTGAGGAAGCGACACATCCTGTTGGACCAAAGCTACCACCGGCAGTCACATATCACTTACCGCTGTGACCTTCAACTATATCTTTAGCAACCTGGCAGTACGGACGAAGCACACACTCCAGAAAAGAGGATCCTCCTGGAGCTGGAACTGTCCTTCGGTCAGCTCCAGAAATATTGGCACCCCTTAAGAGTGTTCAGAAAAACGATTTCATTATCCTTCGATTGCAATTTCTCACTATTATATATATGGGACAGATTAGTTGATAGTTGTAAATAATTAATTACAAATTGTCATCGTTTTTTTTTTTTTTTACGACTCCAGAACCTCATTTGCTGCCTTTGAGTAAATATGTTCGACAGATGTCCTGTTTCTCTCTGTCATGCTTCAGTATGGGAAAACACAAAACGCTTTCAGGACTAAAAAGAGACCGACTGTTGTTAACATGTCAGGCAATGAATATATATATATATAAAATAAAGCAACATTCCTGCTGTTGGACTCTTTTGCTTTCTGGACCGTCCTCATGTCTGTAATGTTGTCTTACATTCGTATTTACATTTAGTCGTTTGGCCGACACTCTCACCCAGAGCGACTTACGAAAGTGCTTTGAAGTTTCAGTCGTTGGTTAGATCGTTACACTGATCCTCCTGGAGCCAGAACTGTCTTCTGGTTCTGTAACTCTCATGATGTTCTATTGGAGTTTTTGAGCTCAACTGTAAAATTCCAGTTTGTGGAATATTCCTACGTCTTGTTTCTGGGATGGCCCTTTGTTGTAGACTCAGTTGTTTCTCCAATGATCTTGGTCCTTTAACACTGGAGGCTGAATGATACCTGGTTTTGGAAGCCCTTTTGTTTATGGGATGTTCTGGAAAAAGTCTTAAACTCACTTGTTTTCTGGAACATCCTTTTTTTGGTAATGTTTTTGGTTCTCCAAACGCTAGATTCTGGAATGTACCCGGATTTTTTTTTAATCCTGTAGATTTTGGAAAAATTGCTTCTTCTGGAACACTGTTGATTCTGAAACGTTCTTGGTATTTAAATTCTTGATTCATGGAATGTAGCTGTGTTTTGAGCCCGTTTTTACATTTATTTTATATACATTCCTGATTCTTAAACCGATTTTTTTTTCCTGGAAAGTTCTCAAGTCTTAAACTCACTTGTTTTTGGAATGTTCGCAGTTTGGTAACATTAACTTCTGGAATATTCCTGGTTGATGTAAAATGTCCTTCAAAATTCAAGAACCAGAATTGGTCCTTCAAATGCAGAATTCTGAAATGTACCTGCTTCTGGAACTCCACTGAAAGTTCCTGGAATGTTCTTCCTAAACTCACTTGTTTTTTGGAAGATGAATCACTATATTGCTTTTGGAATGTTCACAGTTCTGTAATGTTTTGTAAGACTCATACTTCTGGAATTTTCCTGCTTTCCTAAACTCTGGATTCTGGAATGTGCGTGATTTTGAAACCTGTTGTTTCTGGAGTTTTCCTGGTTCTTATCCCCTGAAATATCCCTGGGTTTTGGAACCCTCTTGTTTTTGGAAAGCGCCCGGTTTTGTAAGTCTTTTTCCTTCTTAAACGTTTCCAGTTCCGTCTTTAGAATCGCTGTTTCTGGGATTAAATGGAACAAACCACAAGCATTTTTTTTAAACTAACGGAAAGAGACTACGCTTCACAGTAAAAGGATTGTATATGGTTGCATTTGTATTCTGAAGAACAATTACACACTATGGTGTGAAAGCAACAAGGAAAAGAAAAGAAAAGAAAAAGATAAAACTGACTGAAGAAGACACTGCAGTATGATTATGACCTACAAAATATTATCCTTGGAATACAAATAACTTAGACGAGAAAAAAAAACGGCAACACTGACACGGTGTTTCCGACACGCAGCTCAGCATGTGAGAAATCAAAAGCTGAATTCTGGAATTTCCCTCCTCATACAGCCCCGGGACATTTCCCACATCTGTAAACACTACATATATGCATAAGTGATAAAGATGAACGTTTCAACACGTCTTCATGATTTCTGGCCCGTTAACAGATCACAGTTAATAGATACACAAAAAGATGTCTCGAAACCGCCGCACACTGATTCTGAGCAAAGTTATGCATTTATAAATATAGTCAAAATACACTCGTGGACATAGACATCCAGTACACACTATTTACATTTTCCAAGTGTGAGCAGTTTGTTTTTCCAGCATATGAAGTTGAAATGCCCTAAGAGTACGTGATATGCAAGGATATTAAACGCACCTATATGTTCCAGACATAAAGACATGCTGAATGAGGCCTCCTGTGCTTATTTCTGTTTATTTTAAAAAAATCTTTTTAGAAAACTTCGAAAAACTGTAAACGTGTCAACGCTGACTGTAAATAGTGAAATGGAAGCAAATTCTAGCCCTACGTACTTATGCTATGTATTCAACCACTAAACTGTACTAAATGGAGATAATACAGTACGAAATACTAATCAGCCATAACATTAAAACCACCTGCCATCAAGGTTATGGACTTCCCATGAAGCATCTGACCTTCGAACTCTTCGTCATGAGCACTTTAGTGTCATCCAGGGGTCCTTCTCCACCAGTTGTCGGAGATGTACAGGGGTCCGAATGGGCACTACGCAGCCCCATGATGAACTGTGTCTTCTGACACCTTTCTATACACCTTTCTATACTGCGCTACAGCAACTTCTTCTGTGTGGATCGCACCAGATGGGCCAGGTTTCTCTCCTTGCGTGCCCATGACCCTGGGAGTGAACATCTCCACAAGACCTGACCTGCTGTTGCTCTTGGAGTTGCCCTGACCCAGCCATCTAGACATCACAATTTGTCGCCCAGATCCGTACTGTATGCTCACTCATTTTTCCTGCACACAACACCTCAACTTCGGGAACTGCCTGTTCAATCCATACCTAATAGAATTCACCCCCTAACCTGTCAGTGGTGTTAATGTTACGGCTGATCAGTGTGTATATACTCAGTAATATCCATGTTCAAGACATAACACACGAGGAGTCGAATTCCGCAAGCTATTAGCATAAAGAATTTAAGGACATAACTGATTTTCCACAAATAATGACATGCTGGGTTTGTGCTTCCCTTTAGTGCGGTCTGTGTTCGTCTCTTTATAAAGTCCCCTCGTCCAGAAACCCTTCAACCCATCAAGTGCAGAAACACAACAAAGAACAGATGGAGTTTCACAATCAATACACCACCAGTATAGGATCTTTTTTCTTTTTTTTTTTTTTACCCCAAATCTCACAGAACATCCTTTTTCGAGCCAGAGGGAATGTAATCCAGATCTCCTGTAAAGTCTCTTGTGTGTTGCTAATCCCACATGCCGTCCTGTTTAAAATCGCGAACGCGGCCAATGGGCGGCGCTTTCATCAGCGTCCGTGTTCATCAGTCATGCGGGTTCTCGCCTCCCTCTGTGTTCTGCGTCAGTTCTCATCTCACACCAAGAATCCCGTTCTCGTTAAGACGTAATCTGGCTCCGTAGCAAAGAAAAAAAAAAAAAAAAAAAAAGGCGCGCTTGCTGTGCCAAAGTACTTTGTGATAGTCCCCGGATGGGGACGCTGGAGGCTCGCGCTTCGTCTCTGTTTGATGTCTTTGAGCGCGTCAAGACGGCGGCCGTCCTCACATGTAGATGTTATCCGAGCGCAGGATGGTGGTCTCCAAGTTGTGGAAGCTCTTGCCGTTGAGCGTGTCCATGTGGCTGTCGATGCTGTAGCAGCGGTGCACCTCGGTCATGGAGGAGGTGGTGCAGGACGTGGAGCGCAGCGCCTCGGCGTTGGCGAACGTGCTGCCGAACTGGATGCGGTACTGGTTCCAGTGGCGCCGTAACACACTCTGGACCTGCAGGACGAAGGCGTGTAGATAGCTTTTAGACCATAAGATTATTATTATTATTATTATTATTATTAATATGTCAGGTTACATGATGATCATTCTGTGGCGTTTAAAGGAAATATTTAGGTTCTCTGGATGTATGAATAGTTATGAAGAATACAAAAAAAAAATTATTATGTTAAAGAGCTTGATGTCTTTTTTGAATGATTTCAAAGTGTAGTAAAATGTGAATCTGGATTTTTATCATTTTTTCAAATTAATTAATGTAATACAGATACATTTTCAATGAAATCATGAATGCGGTCATGCAAACCCAAGTGTTTACGGATATTATTTCTTTATTCCATCAGAAAAAATCCAAAATGTAAATTTTGCTTTTTGAATTATAATTTCATTCCATAATGACTCACCTCTCCATTGAAGAAGCAGAAGATTGTGGCCACCAGCAGACCCTAAAGAGCGGCACAAGATGTAGATTAAAAGACCATTTCCAACACCTACAGATTTTCTACAGACAGTCCAGCTCATGGAGGCTAATCCAACCTTCTTACCTGGTAATGGATCAGGATGGCCATCAGATACGCGTAGATCTCGTTGGAGTGGTGGGCCTCGGGTTTGTAGGACAGCAGGACGATCTGGATGCCCAGGAGCGGTACCAGGATGAGCGTGGCTCTGACGGCTTTTATGTAGAGGCTGGTTTCCGCCTGGTGGGTCACTTTCAGCTTGGTGATCAAAACCCGCACAATGTTCAGGAGGAAGAACAGGTTCACCTGAGGGGGGGGAAGAGAAAGCAAGAGGTGTGTGGTTAAAGCTGTACCTTACCTACAAAAGCATGAGGAGTTTGGATTTTGTTCCAAACACAAATGTATTCAAGATCATCCTGTTTTTGCAGCTCTAATATCAGAAAAAACTCATTGTAGAGACTCACCAGCAAAGCGGCACAAATGGGCCCATGGACGATATAAAGCAGAGATGTATCCGAACTGATCCAACAACTGCAGAAAACAAGAAGCAGATTTTTCACCACGTTTCATCAGTGCAGGAACATGATACGAACGTGCCTTAAAGTCACCCTTATCTTCAAAAAGTCTTTGTTTTTTTTTTCACACTAAAGCCTTTAACATGATGGCGCAGGGATCGCAGCGAACACTATGATCTCTTGTTAAAGAGTTATTGCATCGTAGAATAAAAGACCCAATCAAATGCAAATAGAGGGAAACACAAGGTTACAGGGTGCAACACGGACACGCCCCTCGCTCAGGCGGCGCCGAGGTGCTGAAGGGACAGTTCCGATTGGGCACCCGGATTGTTTTGGACAGGATGCCAGCATGTACTCGCGCGTGGGAACATAATATGCAGCGAATCCGAGGAGACGTGTTCGTCTACCGTCTGGGAGAGAATAAAAAGGAGCTGCGATACAATTTAATGTCCTACACGTTCCACTAACGGCAGATTTCCACAGAAAGCGACCGCTGCTCCTGCCAATGACTTTGTGTGTGTGTGTGTGTGTGTGTGTGTGTGTGTGTGTTGCTCTGCCCTGCATTCATGCAAATCAAACTTCAAATGACTTTTACAGACAGACGTTTTAGCAAATTTGAACACTTGTGTCTGCCACTTACTTGTCATTGTAGTAATAGCTCCTGGCGATCGCGTGTATTACAGCTGGGATGACGGGAAATCCTGAACAATAGGAAAAAAGTTAAAATAATTATAATCCAATCAAATAATAATCCACGCCATATCAGAAAAAAAATATCAATCATCAGAGTTGATAGACTCACCCCAACCTAGCAGGTAATACCACATGAGGCGCTGCTTCTCGGCAAACACAGCCACGACGATGAGGGTGTGCAGATAAATCCCCTCACACAGCATCCAGAAATACATGCAGCCCAGGATGTACAGGTGGATAAACGTGCAGACCCGACAGCTCAGCTAGGGGGGGGCGAAAACATACGTACAAGAGTGGAACGCTTAGTTACAAATACTATTATATGAACGCATTTGATTCATGTTCTTTTTTTAACACAAATGAATCACATGACCAAGTTTGACCCTATTGGCTTCCCATAATAGCAGCACGGTTACTGTAGGAAGGTTTTCATTTGACACTTGTTAAATGTTAATGTTTGAGATATTATAAAAGTGCATAATCTGTTTCCTCTGATGAATTTGTCATGCTTGTCTTTATTCCAACGTTAAATGTTTATAATACGAGTATTTTAACACTGCGATTAATCGATTAACACTGATATTTAATCGATTGACAGCGCTGTGAGTATATATGAAGAAAAAATAATAATAACTCAAGCAGCTGTAGAAGTGACAAGTTATGAAAGTTATTTTGCCTTGAGTCATTTAGTCTCTGGAACTGATTTGAGGAAATGTCAGATATTACAACTGAAGAAAACACCCTTTAAGAAGCCAGTCATGATTAAGTAATCCCTCTTCTGTCTCGTGTCTGCTTGTTTCCGCCACTGGTTCCTCACACATCAAATAACCTCTAAATTTATACCACAGTGCTGCTGAGTTCTCGATTCTGCTTCCTCAGGAAGATTCATTTCTCAAAAAAAAAAAAAAAAAACATTACTCAATAATGGGTTGTTATTTAAAGGTTCGATATTTAACTTTTATATAATTTCTTTAACAAGTTAACACAGGTCTCGGACTCCTGTAAAGTATGCGTGTTAAGGGGATACTCTTATACCAGGTCACCTTAGGAGAAAAACAATATATATTTAATTGGCCTGTTTAAATCGGGGCGAAAAAAGAAAAAAAAAAGGAAATACACGTACATCTGAATGTCAAAAAATGAAGACTGAAAAGAGGAATTTTGCATAATAGCTACATAAAAGGATAAATGTTGACGTGAGAAGATGTTTATTTAATGTTTATGGAAGGAGCCTCCAGTGTCAGAGCTGCACATTTTTTATGAAAAAAAAAAAAAAAAAAACACTTAAAAATTACTTTTATCCATTTATTACAAAACTTCCACAACATTAAACGTAATCATGAAAAGTTCAAACGTATGACATAATATCATTATCAAACACTCACTCCGAAATGTTTCATGCCTTTATTGTCCCACATCAAATCAAACACAAAAGAAAGATCCTTGTGAAGCCTACTCACTGTATTCGACTGAAAGAAGCCCTGGTTGTTGTTGTTGTTGTTCACGACGGCCGTGAACCAGATGATGGTTATGATCGAATGCAGGATGAAGGAGAAGAAAAGGTTCTTATGGAGCGTAATCCTCTGGCAGCTGAGGCTCCTGATGGAAGCGGGAAAAAAACGTTTCAGTGCAAGCGCTGAGCTAGCGACTTTGTAAATCCAGCTGTTTTCTTTGACATCACACTTACTTAAAATAGAAGAATATTCCCAATGAAGCGAGTAAAGAGACGAGGGACAATCCGTGACCGATCATGACCAGGTAGTAGAGGTTCAGCAACGCCTAAATAAAAAAATGGTAAAAAAAAACAAAAAAAAACATGAAATATAGAAACATAGTATCAAGTGCGATTTAAAGTGCGATTATCACCATGAGCTGTGTCTCAAATCCAAAACCCTGACTTTCATATATATTACTTTTCATATAAAGTATTAATAAAAAAAATCTTTAGGAATATCTAGAATGTATATTTTTAAAAAAAAACTTTTCTTGTGTGTTTTTTTTTATTTATTAATTTTTTTTAAGTCAAAGGTATAATATGGTGCCACACCTCCTCTTGGTTTTGCAGAAGCGACGCTGCATGTAGCATTCTTAGCTACCTTACTGTACCTACTGTATGTGCAGAAGTAGACTTTAGTCTTTCGTTCCAAACCCACCTGTTGGCTCTTAGAAGTTGACTGCGTACAGGTCGTGTAATTGGTCCAGGTCCGGTTGCTCTCAGGGTGGACAAACCACTTGCCAGATTCGGTGCAGATTTTTGTAGCCACCTCTAAAATCAAACGGAATAAAAGATCCTTTATTTAAGTACCATTAATTACCGCGGTTACAGTGAACATACTGTATATTAACGAATATTTACAAATTGTTGAATTCAGGATTCAAGCTTAAGGCAGGCGGTACGTTGGCATAGTGGCGGACACTGTCGCCTTGCACCTCTAGGTTCCGGGTTCGATTCCCACCTGATGGATTAGAACCCCATCCAGGGTGTAACCCCACCTCATGCCCAAAGTCGCCTGGGATAGGCTCCAGGCCCCCAGCGATCCAGTATACAGGATAAAGCATGGGGGAATAAAACAAAACCTCCAAGCTCGTCTTATGTTAACAAAAATATAAAAATGTGATGAGTGAAGTACGTTTGTACATATTTATTGTATACAGTCCCAATCGAGAGTTTGGACGCAGCGTCTAATTCAATGGTTTTCCTTTTCTTTATTTTTTTTTCTACATTGTGGAACAATACCAAAGCCCACAAAACGATCTATCACTACTTTCAGACGCTTTCTGACGCTCGGTCCGTCTGAAGAACCCTGTGGGACGCCGAGGAAACAGGCGTCCCATGAGGAGCGTCCCAGGAAAGTAAGACAGAGACATCCTTGTGCTGCAGAGGAGAGTTTCAGTTGGAGTTACCTGCCTGAAATGACCGATTAACAAACAGCACCTTGGATTAAAGCCTGCTGGAATGATCAAGTAGCAGAAACATCTCGACGTCTCAGCATCAACAGCTCGCTGGAGATTATTTCCTACTGACGATTCCTTCCATGAAGAAAAAAAGCATGTTTTTTTTTCTTCTGAGAGATTTGATTGAACATTCTGCTGCCAAGGCATTGGTTTTCTAGTTAAGGGGCGTTCAAGTCAAACCGGGACTTGGGATGAAATTCCTGGTGAATGGAGGCTGATCTTTGAAAATCGACAGATAACTTGTCGGCAACTTTTGGAAGAGACGCATCTGTCTGTGTGAACTGTACACACAATTATTCACCAACACCACTTTCACTTTACAGGAACTCGGCCGGGAGTCATTGACCAGTCCAAGCCATTTCCACATGTCTGTGCCATTAAAGGAGTTCCTGGGAGGCCGGCGTTTCTTTCTACCTTTGTGAAAACTTTCTACCTTGATGGTGTCGAAGCACTAGTGAAACACTGGGATAAGTGCATTAGTGTAGCCGGGATTATATAGAGAAATAAATGGAGTTTTTACTCTCATAACTGTAATCAAAAGTCCTGCTTTGACTTGAACGGCCCTAAAGACATGCTGGGTGAAAAATGCTGATGAAGTCACGTCCTGTATGATGATTATTTTGAAAATCCTGAAACAACTTTGTGACTAAATTACTGATTATTTATAAAAACACGACAGTAATGAAGCTGAACTCAGTTGCGCTGGAATAATTATTATAATTTTTTTTTTTTTTTACCTGAAGTGTCAAAGTCCTTGTAGTAATCAGGACAGTGTTGCGTTACGGTCTTTCCGGCCTCTACGTCGTCCCAGCACAGCCAGCCGTCCCATGTGCGGTTACACATCAGCCCAGCTGCACAGCGCACACACACACACACACACACACACACACACACACACAATCTCACAAGAGTTAGTTCTCACACAGTGGACCTAAATTCCAACAAAACAACAATACAACAGTTTGCTTTCAACCAAATATCATTACTTTCAGTTCTGCTACAGGGCTGTGAGTTACTTAATGGCGCAAAAAACAAAACAAAAAAAGTGAACACAATGATATTGGATCAGTTTCTTTATGACAAAAGGAAATGACAGAATTATAAGAATAATGTGCAGATAATCATTTGATAAAAATGTTTCTATTGGCAGCAGCTGTTGTACAGTAGGAGTGTTAGTAGTATTTATACACTGCCTTTTCAAATAATTCTGTTTTTGAGATGCTTTAGAGATAAAAACTGAAACTTATTTAAAAATAGTGTTACAATTCATTACAACAAATTCAACAAGGACAACAGTTGTCTCATGATAAACTCCTAATCAGATGAATGTACTCTAAACACCCTTATTTCCAAATGGAATCAAATCTCGTTTAAACAAAATCTGTCTTCGTCACTTCCCCGAACTCTTGTGAGATGGCCGTATAACTGCAGTTCAGACGTATTTACTGACAGTAATTCATTCTCACTGGTCGGCCGCAAAAAAAAAAAAAAACATGGAAAAAAACAACAAGCTCTGACAAACTTCACGGTTGCTGTCAAACAAAACATCTGGCCTGGAAACAGCTGGAGCTGCGCCACACGACGGGAATATGTTGAGCGTTTGCAGATGAACAATGCATAGAGTCGGACACGCCCGACGCTCCGAACACAATAGCATTCCAGTGAGGCGGTGTCGCGAGCGCCAAGAAAAAAAAATGTAATATATATGTTTAATCTGAGCTTAGATACAGAGCACGTGGAAATTAGCTTTCTCACAAGCAGCTGGAACTTCTTATCATTAGGAGTCATTTGAAAGCATGGAGTTCTGTAGAAGAGTGTAACTGCGGGTTTATACTTGTGCTCGGACTTAATGACATTTCTATAAAATAAGGAAATGAATTCCATTTGTATTCAGACATTTTAAGTAAGTTAGGGTTAGGTACTGAATCGATAAATCAGTGCATTTTAATAACATGTATAAGCTACACTTACAGTATGACATAACGCAGGTCTAATGCTTTATCGTTTCTATAGCAACAGCTCTTCCACAGAGACCTTTTTATAATACAATTTTTTTTTAAAGTATTTAAAAGTCACAAAAAAAAAGGAAAAAAAGAAATAAACTTGTGTGATTGTTGTTAGGGTGTTTGCTTGAAGAAGTTACAGAGGTTACAGCTGTTTGAGAGCTTATGCTTATATATATATATATATACATTTTTATATTTATATTATTAAAAAATATATTTTATATATATATACTTGGTGAGGGATCAGGAACTTAATTGTTCTGGAAAATGGAAAGCAAGTGTGCTATGTAAAGTGTAAAATCTCTTGTTCCCTTGAATTCCCTTGGATTTGGGATTCAGCCTTACTGTATGTTAGAAGCTAATTAAATTTGTAGCCAAACACAGACAGTTTAAAGGCAATTGGGAACGACCTAGAAGCGATTACTAAAGAGTCAGCGATGACATCACATTATCAGGTGTCTTTTCTTGTTGAAAGTGCTTCTGTGATTGGTGGAATGGCTCTCGTCCAATCCGATTACTCTGTCGGGAACTAACTGTTGCATAAGAGGAATTTTGCGACTTGCTTGTCCTGTTGTGCTCAAACCTTACATCTGATCACCAACCAAATGTACACAATCTAATACAGCGAGTCCCTATTAGTCTCAAATGGTCTAAATACAATAAAGCTATCCCAATCCCAACCTGTCTGATGGTTCGTCTCCATCAAGCAACATCTACCAACCAGGAAGGCGCCAAGGCTGTCACATGCTTTTGTAAATCATGCTAAATGCTTCTTTCTAAAAAAGCTGCTCACTCAACCTCAGGGGCAGTGTGACTCACACGTGCTATCCGCCGTCTTCCACTTGATTGAGCTCACAGACACCTGTGATTGGCTTGTGTTGACTGATTGATATCAAGGAGAAAGTATCAACTTTCAGTTCTGCTCCCTTGGACTCAGCAACAAGTGAGTCCGCAACACACGAATTAGTTCCGTTCCGAGAGCTTGTTCCAATTTGTTCATAAGTCCAACAAACATTGTCTAGGTACTAGGATACTAACACAATTGTCTATACACAGTATAAAACGAACATGCACCATGATCTCGTCCTTGTTCTTTAGAATCGTGCCGAACGATTCACGTGGCAATGTACGCCGGACATCTGATCATTAACTTCCGCAATCGAACACGAGTGAACGCTTGTTCGTATCTTCGAAAGATGTTTGTATGTAGGGGACTTGCTGTATTTAGTTTATTACTGATTGTAAGAAATGTATTTTTCGACACCAACCATACCCTTTGTAACGTTTGATCCAAACCCCTCCAAAACAGTGTTCCCCTCACATCAAACAGCTCTAACGATACCTTTGTGATCGTGACTGCTGTCCTTGGCGATCCTCTGGTAGCACTCGAACTGGGCCATCACAATCTTGTTGCGAATGGGGTCGATTTCGTGGGTGCCGTTCCTGGATTTCTGCGTGTCATTATTGGATGAGCGGGCCACCGAGAACAACTGCAGAATAAAAAAAACAACAACAACGAACAGTACATACATGAATAGGACAAATAATGCAAGTGAATTAACTAAGCAACATATGCACTGTAACGGTGACTGGGCATCACTGTACCTCACATAATGCGAACAGGAACAATAATGAGGATATCCAATATCCAAACATAGTTCTTGTCATGAAGTCACCCGACGATCCTGTAAATACAGAACAGAATTACACTTCCGTGATTTGAAAAAGGACCAACGGTCTATAAAGGGGTATGGGGCTGACCAGTGGAAAAGCAAATGAAATGATTCTGCTTAGTATAAACAGGAACCTCTGCTGCATTTGAGCAATCATATTTTCTTGCATGTCCAGTTGGTCATATGTTGGGAAAGCAGCACTGAGAAGGAAAGAAAAAGAAAAAAGTTGGATCACTTTAGCCAAAGGACCAAATCCCACATGTGGATCATTTTTCCTTTTGGCTAAGACGTAAAATGTGATGGACAACAGAAAACAAATCAAGCAAGATGGAAAAGTGTTTAGTAGATCCCGAATCTTGATGACAGTCATCCATGGCCTGGACCACCAACCTTGCTGAGCTCTCTCGATAGGAAGGGGCAAAATCGCTCCCCTGATGCTCCCAGCAGCACCAGGCAATTACTGGCAATGTTACAGGACGAATAGCGTGATAGCAAGAGCATCAGTTCCAAAATAATGCATTTATATATATGTTGGAGGAAGCGGGTGTGTTTGCATCCTCCCTAGTCGGTCGCTGTCGCATGATGATGAAAAGCAAAACCAAATTGGGGAGAAAGAAAACAGGAAGCAGGAGAGAAAGAAAAAAATGATTATAATAATAATGGTCTTAAACTACCCTGACTACCTTAGTTGTGTAACTCTAGCACAGTCACGCGACAACCTTATCAAAAAATGGTGCGTTATTCCAAAAAAACAAAAGGGTCCCAGAATCAAACAGATCGGCTGACCCCAGCCTGGCCCCCTCTGTTGAAATGGTCTCGAAACATGACTGCGAAGCAAAAACAGGGTTTCACAACACTTTCTCCGGTGGTTAGTTGTATTGGCTCAGTTTTAGTAAACTTCAATATCCCCCAAGCAAACAGCCCAGGGATCGGCGAACCTATTGTCGGAGCCAGGACTGTAGCAACAGCAGAACTGTCGTAAGGCCAAAGGCAAGTGGAATGAATCCAAGCCTTCTTGATATAACAGTCCAGTCTATCAAGGGACTCCAGACTACAACACCGGGGAAAGCGTGATGATCCTCAGAGCTACACCAGAAGAGTCACTTGTGCCCGTTTTGGCTGTAGAAGAGCACACCATGGCCAAGTTTCTAAAAAATACGGAAAAGACTGTTACACGCTGTGTTGACCTTTGCGTACACCGAGGATCATTCATCACTAGGTGAAAGGTGTCCGAGTAACACCTCAGCGCCTGGGCGAGTAATCTTACCCTTAGTGGAGGTAGATCATTCGGACCTTTCATCGCAACAACGATCTAACTGTGCGAAAGCACGAACACACTCTGAGCTGCAATGTTTTTTTTCCCCCTAGATTTCCTTCCCCGTAACGGCAATTTAATTCGAAAACCACACTGGATTCGGATCAGTCGCTTAAGGAAACCCAAAGCTCTTTCTCCAACCTTCCAACGCTAACGGCCGCCAAGCATCTCAAACGTGTCCGTGGCTCGGTTGTTGTTTTCCTTTTTTAATCAGGACCCGTCGGTCCATCTGTGGCCAAGGGGCACCAGACGCCATGTGATTCTTTTGTTCGAACTCCAAACATTTCCTGCTCGGAATGGTTGGGGGGGTGTGGGGTTGGGATGGGGGGGGGGGGTAGGAGGACAAAAACCACATGATTCAGCTCATATGTGGAAATTGATCCAATTTTTTTCTTCTTCTGTGGAATGGTAAGAAACACGCTTCCGAGAAGTCTAGACAGACTGAATTAATAAGTGCGTGTTTTACCTTCCATTAACATCGCTTAGAAGGGGAAAGTGTTTTTTATTTTATTACTTTTATTTTATTCATTAGGAAATACCACTCTTTTTTCTTTTGCTTTTTTTTTTTAAAAGAAACTCATTCAGATCACAGAGTAAATCCACCTGTGTTGGATGAACTTGAATGTTATCGGATTTGTCAGAGATTCCGCTCAGGCTGAACAAACATGAAATTAAATCACGTTAGGCATTAAAAAAAAAAAACTTTCTGGATACAAAGTGCTGTATGACTTGTTTCAGGCTAATAATAAACGGTGCTGAAAACCATATGTGGTGTCCGTCCTGTTAAACCTTCCTTCCTGCTTTCCTTCCCTCGTTCTCAGAATCTCTTGCTGACAGCAGGACTGGGGCATCCGTGCTAACAAAACAAAAACGGCGTATGGTCAAACCTGAAGAACTTTACTGGCGCGCTCTGGTACTTCGGTGACAATAACGCATTGTTCGACGAAAAACCTTCGGGACTCGAGTCCTTGAAAACGCCTTTCTTTAGCTCCTACTGAGACGACGCGGGTTCAAACAGTCACACGAAAAAGGAGTTGTTTTTATACTAAGCGTGTGACGCATTTCGTTAGGTGAGACATATGTTCTAGCACATCTTCCCTAAATAAAAATTGTCATTTCACGAAATCCAGCTGGATTTTTTTCCAACAGTAAAAATGATCGAAAGAAAAGATTCACAGTGAACCTTATTAAAAATTCCCTACAAATTTGAGCAAGCCATTTAGTAAAAAAGGGCAATTTCGACTTTATTTGCTTGAACTTAACAGTTCCATCCATCCCAACCATCTAGGAAACTTGGTAGACCAACTGGGGACTGTAGAGACCAATGGTGACTATTGTATTTATTCCTATTTTTTACAACTGTAGTAGGACCTCACTCGACAGTCACACGCTTGTTCACAAATTTGGGAACGTAAATTAGCCTAAACTGACCTAAACTGCATGAACATGCAAACTACACGCACACAGACTCCGAGGCGGGAATCGAACCCAACCTCTGGAGGTGCAAGGTGTCAGTGCTAACCACTATGCCATCGTCCCACCAAGCTTACAATACTGTTAGCAACTTTTTATTAACAACTTTCTCTGCCAACCAATACAAGAACAGTGGGCGTGTCTATTAGGCGGTGTACACTTCCCCAAAAAAAGTGGCCCAACCTGAGGTAGATGCTCTCGAGGGGTTGTTTTTTGTTGCATTTTTTAAAGCTAGCCAAATTTTTACTCAAATGCGTCCTCATTATCTGTACAGTTTCTGTCCACCATATTTCCAGAGGGTACGTCCAAGCTGGTGATCTAGACAATGATGGACATTTATTTTCACATACTGTATGGTCATTTTTGGTCTTATCCAGGGTTGCCAAGGACCATCAAAAAAAATAAACATGATGCTGCTTTACATTTGTCCAAAATCTTCCCATCTGCATCTCCCTCATCCTTAAAGTGCAGGGTGAGAATCATGGTGGGGACCAGGCATTCCACCCCTCCGCCAGACAGGCTCGCCCCACCTCACGCATGGATTATATTTCACATATATTTCAATTAAACATATTTTACAAACAAACTAAATACTGTGTTGTTTACACTCTCTCTCTCTCTCTTTCTCTCTCTCTCTCTCAAATGCTTTGCCCTTTCTCAACTTCTTTCAGTTAAAGGAGAAATGCTGAAAAATGGTTCATTCTGATTGGCTGTTTCCTTGCCAATGAGAATAGGCCTTCATCCAGTCTCTGATTGGTCTGGTTTTGTAGCGCTCTGCCAGGCTGTGCGAGTTTGTCTGAGATCTTGATCGAAGCAGAAAGTGGTAGAGTGAGCAAAAGTAATTGGTGAACAGCACCAGTCAAAAGTTTGGACACCTCTTCTCAATGCTTTTTGTTTAGTCAATTTATTTTCTACATTCTAGAATAATAATGGCTTTTTTGTTTTGTTTTTTTCAAAACTATGACATAACACATATGCCGTTAGGTAATTTTTACAACAACTACAACAGTCAGTGAAACTTTTGACTGGTAGTGTATGTGCAAAAAATTTGTATCTTCAATAAAATAGAACTACTGTAATATGACTATGATTTGACTTATTGAGCAACAGTGAGTGTTACAGATGTTTGTCCTGCAGTATCAGCTGTTTAATACTGTATTGTGAGAAACTGTCACACATATGTTTGTTTCAAATCACTACGTGTAACTTAACTTGATTGAAAATTGTTGGATTCATTGGTGTTGTAAGCTTATATTTCCCCTCTTGAAACCCCCCCCACGCCCCCCACCCCCCCCTGTTTACTCCGTCTCACTGCGGGCCCTGATTCCATCGTCCACATGTCAAATATCTTACTTTATACCACAGTGCTGCTACATTCTGGACCCTGATTGGTCAGAAGCTGTTGATTAACTCTGTAACTGCAGCAGCTCCGAGCCACAGGTGAATATTAACACACTCGTCCTAATATGTCAAACTCAAGTGCCGTCTCGACACGTTCTCTTGTCTCACCTTCTCGACCGAGAGTTTGTAAACGTACAAGGTTAGACAAGTAGTAATTCCTGCTTCCAGAAATGCAGGAATGAAGACAACTAGTTGAGGGAAAGTATTGGGCTCGAAAAGGACTTGATAGCTAAGTCCTGATCTTGGACTTGAAAATGGTTGTCTGGACAAGACCCCTACGTTATCGTTTCTATAGTAACAGCTAGCATACGACTTGTACTTTGTGCTTCTTGTAATAAAACAAGAGGCTGGGAAGGGAATGTCTGCTCGAAAACATTACCTATTAACGGACGTGACACAACAAGGACCTTCTGTTATTGCAAAGTAAAATCTTTAGAAGTTAAGAGTAGCTGACCTCGCTCCAAGCCATTTCTACATGTTTGGGCCATCAAAGGAGTTCCTGGGAGGCCGGCGTTTCAGACATGAAGCAGGCAGCCTGATCACGGCTAACTTGTACTGAGAAAACGTTCTACCTTGATGGTGTCCAAGCACTAGGGAAACACTGGGATGAGTTCATTAGTGTTTCAGGGGATTATATACAGACATAAATAGTTTTATCTCTCATCACTGTGTCCTGTTATTCGCACAATCAAAAGTCCTGGTTTGACTTGTATTTATGGAATTTTATGAGTAAATAAAAACCTGTCTCGGAGCTCCTAGTCATTATAATACGGTGACGACTCGTCTCCCTATTTAGAATCCTAAAAGGTGAGGAAATGATGAAAACCAGGGCAAAAGTTTCAGGTAGTTCTGTTATTGTCTCAAAGTTGCAGCGATATGGAAGTCTGTTCATATCTATATTGGGACTTCCTTGGCAAGAGGAAGCTTGAATGGCAGTGACTTATGCGCTGTTGTTGTTTTCTTTAGGCACTGCAGAAACTGTCTCCAGACCAGACACATGACCTCTGCTTTGGATTTTAAACAGCACCATGAAACGTCCATCAAAGAAGTAATAAAAAAAATTATATATATATATATATATATATATATATATATAAAGCTTATATATGAAATCGACGGTTCCATCACTGGAGAAGGGGACGTATGAGACATGTCCAAACTCGTTATGTAGGCAAGGAATTGATTTTAGGAGGACGGAAAGGACGTGGACGCTCGGTGGAAAAACAGAGCCGAAACATGATAACCTGTTGGCCTTCCTGAAGAGTCCGAGGAGGAGTTTATTGCATGTTTCTCTCGTTCCCCTCCTCCTCCTCCTCCCTTTCGCTCGTTCTCTCTCGGCTGGCCCCTGGTTGCTCGCCCCTCGAGCCCTTAAATCAGGAAGCCTGTGTCAGTGCTGACAGTTTGTTTAACTCGTGTCAGTTCGGGTAACACCCATGGACATCAAACCCAGAAAAATTTTCCACTTCACACCTAAAGTGTGTGAGATAACAGAGTCTCTCCACCACCACGAACAATGAACAATCACTTAACGCAAAAAAAAAAATTCAAAGAACAAGTGAGAGACAAAAACACAAGCAAAAACAAAGAACAAAAAGAAAGAGAAATCAAGAAATCATGGACGTTTGCTACAATCATGAAAGTCACAAGTAGAGGCAGGAAAAAGAAAACAGGAATAGTGCAATGATTTAAAAAAAGAAAAAAAAAGAGCAAAGAGGACTACTTTGTACTGTGACCTTATCAAGAGCACGTTGCTTATATGACTGTGTTTTGTCACTTTTTGTTCACACATCACACATAGCTTGGGGCTGAGCGCAGGGTCAACAATGATACAGCGCCCCCTGGAGCAGATAGGACTAAGGGCCTTACTCAAGGGCCCAATAACGGCAATCTGGGGGAGCTGGGGCTTGAACCATCAACCTTCTGATCTGTAACTCAATGCCTTAACCCCCTGATCTATTGCAACTTTCAGTGCGTTTTTGTTAAGGCACAATTTGAAATATTTTATCCTAAACCTTGTCTTGGTCCATGGTGTTAAGGTGAATGTGTGTAAGGATGGATAAGTTGGAGAGAAACCCCGTCGTGCCAGCAAATTAGTTCCACACTTCATGCCTGTTTCGCAACTGGACTTGAAAAAACTTCCTAGATACTTCAGCGGCAAGTGGAAAAGACAAGCGTGCTTTATGGGGATTAGGAAGCCAAAAGCACTGAGCACGGCCACACAGAGGAAAGAAAACTCCCTGGTGTCTGGCTGGACTTGTAAAAACTCAGGGCTGACTCAATTTTACAGGCATAAATCATCAGATAGATCGCACTGGTTCAGCGCAAGGGGTGTTAATCCAACACTGCGGACCGTGTAGGTGGAATTCGGATGCAGTGTATGGCAACGTTACAGGACTAAATACAGTAAAAAGAAAAAGTTTACATTTCTGGAGGGAACCCTATAAACAAGAGACAGACCCTCTCATGTGTGATTCCCTTTAAAGATTAAAAAGTTAAACGGACACCGTTGAAGATTTCAAAAACATCAGTTTAGGCTGAAATTGACAGTGTTCCAATATTATTGGCACCCACAGATGAAATACAGTGTGCCTACAAAACTACACTCAAACAGCCGCACACCACTAGTACATACATTTAATAGCAAATTCAACAAGTATTCTGAACAGTTAAGCTTGAGGTAATTATAATATACACTACCGTTCAAAAGTTTTAGAACACTTGCAAATTTCTTTGTTTTTGTTTAGTGATTTATTTTCTACATTC